>VZRQ01007600.1:159108-177682 GCA_013397975.1 Machaerirhynchus nigripectus | reverse complement strand
GGGGGAATAGAAGGGGATGGCGGGGCTCGGGTCCGCTGCCCGTCCCCGCGATGCTCGGCGGGGCAGCCTCCCCCGCCATCCGGGGGTCCCGTCTCACCGCCGCTCGCGTCCCCTGGCCGGGCGCAGCGGAGGCCGAGCCGGAGGGAGCGACCGCGGTCCCGGGTGTCCCGGGTGCTGGGGACCTGAGCACGCCCTGCCGGGCCGCCCCCGCGCGCCGCCGAGCATCCCAGCACTGCGCTCGGCGGGGGTTCTTTGAGGGGGCTTAGGCGCTGGGTGGGTCCTTCTTTCATCCCTGCTGCCGAGGTGGAGAGGAATCGTGAGTCAGGAATCGTGTCGGGACTGAGATGTGCCCCATCAGGGCCCGGGTGGCCTGGCAGAGAGCCGTGCGGCAGGAGCAGGGTGGGAGCTGCGAAGGGCTCCCGTGGGATGAGGAGCAAAGGAGGCATGGATGCCGAACGCGTGAATGAGCCATCGCGGGACGGGGCACCACGCCACGGGCTGGCGAGCCCAGGGCCAGCACCAACAGCTGGCTGGGCTCCAGCTGCCCCGGGTTGGGGCAACACCGGTTCTAGGGCGGGTTGGTGACACCAGGTGCCCCACACCCGACAGTGGGGACCTGGTGGCCTCAGCTCCTGAGCAGTGGTGCTTGGCAAGAGAAGCATTAATGTCAGAACCCCGTGCAAAATTTGAGAGACAGAAAAGCAACGCCCAAAATGGTGGCCAGGAGGACAAGGGGGTTCTGTTGTCTTGTTCATGCTCAGATTTTGTACAAGATTTTTGATAGTTTTACCCAAAACTGCCTGCCCCACACAGCCATGGTGTTACTGTCACCCCTGGGGTGGATGGTGTTTTGGTGCCCTGCATGCTGGACTCCCTTTGCCCTGTCGCTTCTGCAAACTTCACAAACCCACGCAAAGTGCGCAACGTGCAGGGCTATTTTTGCCACCCTCCTGCGTTCAGCTCTGCCTTCTGCCAAGTAGGAGGATTTTCGTCGCGGTGACGTTCAGCCGAGGAGCATGAAGTGAGAGGCAGGTGTCCCCGTGGGTGACAGATGGGGAGTAGTCGGAGCTGGGTGTCACCAGCCCAGCACCGGCAGCTGATGCCAGCTCTCTGCCTGAGGCCATGGGTGGGAGGAGGAGGAGGAAGGCACAGAGCCAAGGATAGGCGCCTGCAGGCAGCTGGCACCAGGGACAAAGGCAGCAGGGCTGGGGAGGCGGGGGGAGCCCCACTGAGCATAATGGACAAGGGGGACAGCAGCAGCCTTGTCCCACCCTGTGCAGGGACCCCAAGGAGCAAGTGGTATGTGGCAGCCACATCCAGCTGGGGGAGGTGAGGAACAGCAGGGCCCTCTCCCAGACACTCGGTCCCAACCAGTGTCTGGGGGCGGGAGCAGGCCTCTGGAGAGGGATGGGGCTGGGGGTGTTGCAGAGATGGTAGGCTGGGGAGGAGAAGCTGACGGTCCCCTTGCAAGGGGATGGTGGAGGCCGTGGAGCTCACTGGGAGGCATGGGCACAGCTGAGCTGAGGACGTGGGGAATGGGAGAGGGGGCTTTGCTGCAGCTGGCAATGGGAGCCTGGAGCCAGCAAGGATGGTGGCACAGGACTGGGGCATGGCTGGCCAGGTAGGATAGTGCTGTTGGTAGGATCTAGTGAGAGGCTGGCTGTAAGGTGCTTGAGGTTCCTGTTCTGGATGCCTTCCTGTAGCCAGAGGCACTTTCTCCCTGTCTACATGTGGTGCACTGAGGAGAGGACAGGGTGCAGGGCATCCCTTGGGGATCAGCCTGAAATCTGTCTCCAGTTGTGTGAGACACTGCATCCTCTCAGCCTGCCCAGCTCCCTCCTCCTGCACGTAGTCAGAAGAGGGACCATGGCCATGCGTCCTCTCTTGAATGCCCAGTCGGGGCACCAGGCACTCTGCCAGACAGGACATTCACAAAGCAAGGCATCATCCCACCCTCTGCTCTTATGGGACCAGGATCCAGCCTGGTGATATCTCAGTTGCTGCTGGACTCTCTGATCATCATCCCAGGCAGGTGCCTTGGAAATGGTGAGAGGAACATCCCAAACTTCCCAGAGGGCAAGAAACAGCTGTTGTTACTGGCTAGGTTCATCCTCTAAGACTTTGTGAAGGCCTCTCCACTCTGGCTGGGCATTACAGACCCCTGAGTGCTCTGGCCCTGTGGGATGAGTGGGCTCAGTGGGCTGTGCCTCCTGTCCCAGTCCAGGCAGCCAGGCTGGCTTGTGTGTGCTGGCCCCGTGGCACTCTGCACGCAGAGGCCGTCACTGTGACAGCTTGCCTGGCCCCCATCCCGGTCCGTTGTGTCCCTGGGAAAGGCTAGCGGGGATGTGCTGTTATTTGCCTTGGCACAGGAGGGACTCATGGAGGCCATGGTGGGAGGTTGCCAAAGCCCTGTGAAGGGGGTCTCTCCCTCCCCACATGGAGACAGGGATCTGGCAAGCATGGTTCAGCAGTGTGTGACATGATGGAATTTTGGGGCAAAGGCTTCCTTCATGTCAGTGGGGAAGCAAAGTAAGGACAGGACAGCTCCTGTGCTGCTGGTAACAGCTGCGGGTTGGTGATAAGGCCGTGAGAAAATCCAGGGGGTCCCAGCGGGGCTTTGGTACTTAAGCAAAAAATAAGTGTGGAGCATGCCACTGCTGCAGCTGGGACAGAAACACTCAGTGCCCATAGGAGGGGCTGGGAGTGTGCTGCCAGGGAGAACTTGGGGATGGAGGAGTGGGTGAGGGCTGGCACTGCACCAGGCAGGATGTCACACCCTGTGGAGGCAGGCAGGGAGGACTTGTCCCCCATCTGCAAGAGGGTCCTCATTAGAGGGGACTTGGTGCCCTTTGGTCCCCGGGTCTTGCAGCAAGGCTGAGCACGTTCCCTTGTGCACATTCATGGCTGGGCAGGCAGGGCACAGCACCCACAGAAACTCACCCAAGCATGGGAGCATGGATGGCCTGATCCTGCCTCTCCTCTCCAGCTGCTCAGGATTGACATCTGCTAGTGAACTTTATATGTGTGTGTGCATGCAGGTATGGATTTGTATGCATAAATACTGTCTGTGTGTGCTCCTGAATACACCCAATATGGATGTCTCCAGGCGCAGGCATTAGTCTATCCAGTAGCTGGCTTCCAGCTGAGCAGCAGGGCAACACCTGGTCCTTGGGATTTCCCCCATTTCATTAAGTTGGGTGTTTTGAAGGTAGGCAGGGCTGGCAGGATGGGAGCAAAGCAGACAGGCAGGCTCAGGTCTTGAATTTTTTGTCTTGGGACTGTCCAGCCATGGGCTCCTGCAGCCGAGTTCCCCTGGTGGATGAATGCAGCTCCTTGCCCACCCTGCTTCAGCCATCATGCCAGCTCTTTCAGCAGCAGCATGGTGAGATGTGGGGCTGGCAGGGGGTCTCCCCAAGCATCACGTGCCCCAGCATGCCCAGCTGAGAAGGGAGCTGAGCGGGGTGCTGTGGACCCAGGGAGGGACGGGTGCCACCATGCCACATGCTGTTTACTGTTTGGGCTATAAGGCAGCTTTGTTCTTCTCCTCAGGACACTCTGAATAACAACTCTCTGGGGAAAAAGCACAGTTGGCAGGAGCGGGTGTCCCGGTCGTCGTCCCCTCTGAAAACGGGTGAGTTCTCAGGCTTTTGGCCAGGGTCAGCTCCTTGCACTCTTTCATGGTGCTCAGGAGCCCTAAGCAAGTGGTGCTGGAGCAGGAGGTTGGGGAAGACATACCACGTGGATGCAGGGTGCATGTCCATCTTGCTCTCTACAGTTACCTGAAAAGAGGTTGTTAGTGAGCTGGGGGTTGCTCTCTTCTCCCAAGGAGCGAGCAGCAGGACAAAAGGAAGTAGCCTCAAGTTGCACCAGGGAAGGTCTAGATTGGATATTAGAAAAAATGTCTTCACTGAAAGGTTGGTCAAGCATTGGTACAGGGAATTGATGGAATCACTGTCCCTGGAAGTGTTCAAAATTGTGTAGGTGTGGTGCTTAGAGACATGGTTTAGTGGTGGACTTGACAGT
Organism: Machaerirhynchus nigripectus; assembly: GCA_013397975.1. Lineage (NCBI taxonomy): Eukaryota > Metazoa > Chordata > Aves > Passeriformes > Dicruridae > Machaerirhynchus > Machaerirhynchus nigripectus. Next base: position 173,659 of record VZRQ01007600.1, on the reverse strand, counting down.
GTTAATGGTTGGACTTGAGAATCATAGAGGTCTTTAGGTCTTTTCCAACTGAAATGATTCTATGTTTCCGTGAGTCTGGGTGGCATCCCTGGACACCTTCCCTGTCAGGGAGCACCCCCCTCTGCGTGGCTGTCAGTGCTGCTCTCTTCTCCCTACAGGTGAGCAGACCCCTCCCCACGACCACGTTTGCCTGAGTGATGAGGTCAATCACCAAAACAGCACAACCTCCACCAAAGACCGGGGCACATCCACGGAGAGCCCATGCCGGCGCACAGCAGCCACACAGATGGCCCCAGCCTGCGTTGCCTCGTCCCGGCCGCCCGAGAAGCACCAGGCCACCAGCCGGGCCCCACCACATGGTGCCAGCATCGTGGTGGTAACGAGGGGCCCTGAGGCCCACCGGGACCGCATCCGCTACCAGACGGATGTGAGGCTGGAGGCCACAGAGGAGATCTACCTGACGCCCGTGCAGAAGAACTCGGACCCCCTGGAGACTGACAAGCCGTTCCTGTCTCAGTCCAGTGAGAACCGCATGTCCATCAGCTCTGACATTGACACCTCTGGCTATTCAGCCCTGGCAGGGAAAACCAACCCCTCCATCAGTGAGGAGGACGAGGTGCTGGACTACATGTCCTCCCCTGACAAGACAAACCTGCCCAGGGCCTCCTGTGGTGGTGGGAATGGTGGCTCCCGGCCAGGGCACAACCTTCAGAGAGCCTCCGTGAGTTCAGACACCAGTGCCCTCTCCTATGACTCTGTCAAATACACACTGGTGGTGGATGAGAACGTGCAGCTGGAGCTGGTCAGCCTCAAGCAGTGCTACTCGGGCTACAGTGATGAGAGCGACTCAGCCACAGTCTATGACAATTGCATCTCCTCACCCTATGAGTCGGCCATTGGCGAGGAGTACGAGGAGGATGCGCTGAAGCGTGACTCAGTCTGCCTCTCCGAGGACTCCACCCCTGAGGCAGACATCCACTTCTCCAAGAAGTTCCTCAATGTCTTCATGAGTGGCCGGGCACGCTCCTCCAGTGAGTGCTGGGCACTGGGGGGAGGTGGGCTGGTGGCTGCCTGCCTGGGCAGCCCTGCCTGTCCCTGGTACCCGGTCAGGAGATAGGAAGCCACCAGCAGACATGAGCTCCAGTTCTGCTTGCTGCAGCCTGTGGCTTTGTCCCTGGTGGCCCAGGAGACGTAGTGGGGCTTGGAAAAACTTTGTGAGTGTCAGGTGGGGGTGGCAATAGGTGTTTGAGGCTGCTCAGTGGCTCCAGCCATGCCTTTCCCTCCTGTGGCAGCGCATAGGTTTGTCTTGGAGGAGCCATCCTGCAGGAGCCTCAGCAGACTGCCTGGCCCATGTCCTTCTCCTGGCTGTGATGATGATCCCTCAATACTGACATGTCCTCCTCTACCTTCGTCCCCAGGTGCCGAGTCCTTTGGGTTGTTCTCCTGCATGATCAACGGGGAGGAGCAGGAGCAGACTCACCGTGCTGTCTTTAGGTGAGCTTGCAGGCACAGGCAGTGTCCCCAGCCTCTTGCAGGGGAAAGCTGGTGCTGCACTCCCACCAAGGTGGGGCTAGCACAAGCCCCAGTGTTTCCAGTGTGGGAAGCCTTGGGGAACAAACCAGTGCCTGTAGCTCATGTCCTGCCCAGGAGCGACATTGCCCAGGCTGCTGCATGGGGAAGACCTGCGAGGGCAGTTGGGGCCTCTGAGGAGCAGTTTGGGTGGTGCGGTAGGGGATACCCTTGCATTAGGTGCCAGGGTGCTGCTGCCTGTTGAGCCCAAACCTCCTCCAGTGCTTTATTTAAACGTGTCAGCTCCCCATGGCTACCAGGGCACTGCCTGGGTTGGTGGTGGGTGCCACAGCAGTGTGCCAGTGAGAAGGCCACCAGCACTGCTAGCCCGCCAGCTGCTAGTGCCTCTCTGCCCAGGTTTGTGCCTCGCCATGCGGACGAGCTGGAGCTGGAGGTGGATGATCCTTTGCTGGTGGAGGTGCAGGCAGAAGATTATTGGTATGAGGCCTACAACATGCGCACAGGAGATCGGGGCATCTTTCCTGCCTACTATGCTATTGAAGTCACCAAGGACCCAGACCATGTAGCAGGTACCAAGCCTCTGTGTGCAGCCTGCTGATGTCCCCGTCTTGTACCACATCCTCCCTGCTGAGCAGTCTGGTGCTGAGCAGGGGGCTGGGGGGAGGACCAAACTGGGCATCCAGCAGGAAACACTGAGCAGCTTCTGCTGTGATGCTGGGAGTTGGTACCTGGTGTTGAGGGAAGCTTTTCCTGGGCAGGGAGAAGTGCAGGGGCTGGGAGACGGAGAGGGGAGGTGGAGCTCAGGCCACATACCTGGTCACCGGACATGATCCCTGCCATGTACTCTCTCTTCCAGCTCTGGCCAAGAGCAGCGACTGGGTGGACCAGTTTCGGGTGAAGTTCCTTGGCTCCGTGCAGGTTCCCTATCACAAGGGCAATGATGTGCTCTGCGCAGCCATGCAGAAGGTAGTGTCCCACACCATCCCAGGGAGCAGGAGTGCCCGCTCCTTCTGGCAGCCGGGCAGAGACTCAGTGGGGAAACATCATCACTGCTCATGACTCCCACGGCTTTGTGTCTCTCTCTTCTGCAGATTGCCACCACGCGCCGCCTCACTGTGCACTTTAACCCACCCTCCAGCTGCGTCCTGGAGATCAGCGTGCGCGGAGTTAAGATTGCTGTGAAAGCTGACGACTCCAAGGAGCACAGCAAGGTAGTGCCCTGCTCCCTGCTCATCCCATCCCTTCCCCAATTGCTGCTCTGAGCTGGCTCGTGCCCTCTGTGCTACAGGCCATGTTTGCATATGAAAATTAAGGGTCTCCAGCCCGTGTCTGAGGGTGCGAGAAACACCATCATCAGCATTTTAGGCCCACCATCAAGGTCCCCCATGCCTCACAAGGCCCCAGCTCTGGGCAGTGCTGCCAGCTGATGCTCTCAGAGCTACCAGGCCTGTCACTGCACTGGGGTGCTGTGAGCTGAGCCGTACCTGGTAATCTGTCAGCTGCTTCTAAACCTTTCTGCTACTATTTTGAGTGGTGTCCTCCAGATCTGCCCTATAATCTCTTTATCTGGCAAGGGCAGGCTGCTGATTAGCATTCTGCATAAGTAGCCTAGTAAGGCACATTGGGATGCTGAGCAGAGGCAAGTGAGGGCTTTGCAGCAAGCTGTTGGGAAACCTCCCTTCCAGTGGGGGATAGGAGTAGCTCATGGCTCTGAGTGCTGTGACAGAGCTGGGCTGAGGTTTCTACAAATCTCGCCTGTGTCTAGAGGATGCCATCAACTTAGCTGTGCTTTTTGTATAAATAAGTTTTCATTTCTGGCTGGGACCCTTTGACTCCCAGGCTTGAATGACTTGTTTAGTTCTAAGTTATCCATTCACCTTCTATCTGCTGGTGTTTCTGAGAGCCTTTTTAGTGAAGAAGGAGGGCTGTGTGTTCTCGTGAACAGCAGTACTGACTCTAGCCTGAGTATAGTCTGACTCAGGGCCTCCAGGGAAATCCTGCAGGAGCTACTGGCGGTAAAGGCAGCTGGGGTGAGAGCCAGCAGGGCTGCCTGGAAAAGCTCCCTTTGTTCAGGTGCTTGGAGCAATCCTGAAACTGCTGCTGATAGCAGCCCAGGATTAGGCTCCAATTAATTTCACTCCTCAGTCTCCCAAGTGCGCATTTCCAGTGGCCAGAGACCAGCTGCCCTGCAGGGGGTGGGGAGAAAAGCTCTGACAGTTCCCCTCTCTCTCCCCCAGGTAAACAAGTGTAGCCATTTTTTCCAGCTGAAGAACATTTCCTTTTGTGGGTACCATCCAAAGAACAACAAGTGAGTAGCAAGGAAGTGTGGTGCAGCTCTCGACACCAGTAGCTCAGCAGAGAGGCTTTGCTGCCTTCCTGCTCCGTGGGGGTAGCACGGCTGGGGCTAGGAAGGAAAGAGGAGGTTTCCCAGAGCCCTGGTTTGGAGGGCTCCCTTTCCCCTGTGAGCCCAGCGCTGCAGCCATAGGCTGTGGCATGACCCTGGGGTGGCCACCAGGATTTATCGGGGGAGTTTCAGGTCCCAAACCTCTATGCTTAAGGGTGGGTACACCTCAGAGAGGCTGTGCCTGCTGGTCTGCTGGTCCAGTCACACCTGCTCTCTTTGCCCTCAGATATTTTGGGTTCATCACCAAGCACCCTGCTGACCACAGATTTGCCTGTCATGTCTTCGTCTCGGAGGAGTCCACGAAGCCACTGGCAGAGTCTGTAGGGTGAGTCCTGGCTGGGCAGGGAAGGCTGGCTCATAAAGGGCAGGAGGAACAAGACAGCCAGGCTGAATCCTGCCATCTCCCCCTACCTGTGGGGCTTGGACCTGGCCTCAGGCTGGCACCTCTTCCCTCAAGTGAGATGCTTGGCATGAGAGCCATGGCTGACAGGGCTATGGGCATCATATTCCTGACAGTACTGGAACAAGTCCCAGTGCAAGGCTTTGCAGGCAGATGGCTGAAAGTCACGCACTATGCAGGGAATCAGAGCAAGGATGGAGACCCTGTGGCTCTGAGGGCAGCTCTGGGGGCTAATGCAGTAGGGGCCAGGGGCTGGGGGGTCAAACAGGCCACAGGGTAGGGAGTGAGGGTCAGGATGGAAACAGGGATCTATAACTGCCTTGTGGGGAGGCTGCTGCTAAGCTTTGCCTGGTGCTGTGTTGCAGGAGGGCTTTTCAGCAGTTCTACAAGGAGTATGTGGAGTACACGTGCCCCACAGAGGACATCTACCTGGAGTAGGGGCTGGCACAGGCCCCTCCTGCACAGCCAGGGCTGCAGTCTCGCCCCTTCCCCGTGTCGTGCATGGACAAGAGCTGCTTTGAGCCTGGAGGAGGAGCGGGCCCGGGGCAGGGCTCCCCGGGGCACGGAGCGCCGCCTCTTTTCATGACTCCCCTTCCTCGGGCTGGGGGGACGGGAGGGGGGAGGGCTGGACAAATTGTGTTTATTGTACAAAATACTCTTAGTTTATTCTACTGGAGAAGCACCCGCTGGGTGCCCTGCTTGTGAGCGGTTGCGGGGGGCAGAAGAGTGCTTGTGCCCTTCCCAGCTGCAGGCTGGGGTGACAGCATCTCCTCCTTGTGACCATGGCACAGCTTTCCGTCACATCCATCTGGGGTGACTTTTAATTGCAGTGGCAGAGTCAGTCTCTTGCAGTATGATGAGACAGCAGCTACAGAAAACAAGACCCACACGCTGGCTCCTGCCTGGGAGATGGGATCACCTCCCTGCCAGGCCCTGGGGAGATGGCTGCTGGGCAGGGGTGGCAGAGGAAGCCCCAGTAGCTCCTCTGCCAGGGCCAGAATGAGATTAGACAGCTTTCCCCTGCCCCATCCCTACCCCTTCCATCTTGTATCCATGCCCTGGGGAGAGAGAAACATTCCCCTCATACCTCCCTGCAGTAACTATACCCTCGAGAGGGAAGCCTTTCTCTGCCCCTTTCCCCTCTCCCCCAAGCTGCAGGTGGCAGAGGCAGGGCAGGGACACCCCAGGTCAGTGGGGCTCAGCCCCTGCACAAAGCTGGGTGTCTGCCTGAAGTGGGGCAGGGAAGGGCTAAAGCCTGCAGAGAGCTGTGCGAAGCACCAGGGAGGTAGAAGGGCACTGCCAGTCCCTGCAGCCAGTGGTGTCTGTGCTTCAGCTGGATCTGCCGTGATGGCAACAACTATTAAATATGATGGTTCATGGAGCAGAGCTACTGTGCTGTTTGTTTCCCACTGCAAGGGGTTTGGGCCCTGGCTCCTTCTTCCCCTTGGGACGCCGGGAAGAGCTGGAGCTTCTCAGTAGTGGTCCAAGAGCCCTGGCTGCAATCCTGGGAGCCCAGGGATCCTACGATAATCCAAAGGAATTTCTGGCAGCTCTTGCTCCAGCCCTCACCTGCTGGGCTGTGCTGGGCACGGGGGCACGCTGGCTCACAGGCGCACATCCTCATAGTACTCCAGCAAGTCCAGCCCGTCGCGCTTGCTTTTGCCAGCTCTGCGCAGCTCCGGCGGCCGCTCCGGGGCCGCCCGCGTCCTGAAGCGAGGCTGCTTGGGTTTGATGCCGTAATCTGCGGGCACAGCAGAGGCTGGGCTCAGCTGCTGCCGGGGCTAGGGACAACCGCCCACCTGGAAGGGTGAGTGCATGGAAAGGGGGTTCAGAGGGGCAAGGAGAGCACTGTACCATCCACCAGGCCAAAGTGCTTCTGTGGAAGCTCCAGGGGAGCAGAGAAATCCTCAGGAACTGAGTAGCTGTCCCTACAGAGGAAAACCAGGGCCAGGAGTGAGCCAAGGTCCTACAGCACTTACGCAGGCTGGCACAAGAGGTCCTATGTGCTGCATCTTCCGCCCACTCTCGAAGCCTGGTGCCTCAAGTGCCAGCCCATGTCAGGGGCCCTGGGGTACCTGCAGGTACTGGGGCAGGGAGGAGTAGGAGGAGGGAAGTGCCATCACCTCTGGCGCACAGGCTGTGGGAGGGCAGCCCCCAGCAGCAGGGCAAGCAGCAGCAGGCAGCACAGCATGGTGCACACTGACCGGTTCCACTGGTTCCACAGCATCGAGGTCACAGAGGAGCCACCCTGGTTGCCCAGGACACCCGCTGGGTGGGGCAGGGGACATGGCCCCTCCCAGGTGCTGCTGCTGTCCCTTCCTGCCTTGTCCCCTTCAGGTCCTGGGCTGCCTCTGCCTGGGCCCTGCCAGCTGCTGAGCCTTCACTGTGCTGGTGCATGTCCCTCTGTATAGCCACAGCTCCAGGGCTGTCCCTGTCCCTCAACATGTGCTTGTGCCTTCCTCTCAAACCCTCCAAAAGCAGACTCCTGCCTCTCCTATCATGCATCTCCTGTACCACCCTGCCCCCGGAGCCAACACTTCAGCATCTTCCTCTGCTAAAAGACTGAGCAAAGGGAGCATAGTTCCTTGCTCATGGCTTCTCCATGCTGCTGTTACCATGTTGTAGGGCCTTGCCAGCTGAGGTGGCAACACAGACCCCTCACACTGGCAAAGTTCTGTGGTCCCCAGCTGCGGTGGCCCATGAGGGACATGAGTGTGGGACTACATTCCCAGTGCTGGGTGCTGAGGCAAGAAGGCTGTGACCCCTGCAGCCTGACAATCCCTTAGGGATGGTTCAGGTGGGAATGTTCCTGACACCCACCTGGGGCACACTTACTACCCAGACAGCTGCCTGTGGGGCAATCCAGTGCCACCAGCTGACTAACCCTTTGTCCTGGCCAAGCGAGCCTCCACAGAAGCTCACTGCAGACTGGTGCCTCAACTGTCCCCAAGCTAGGAGACACAGGCCTCTCCTGGGCCCTTTATTAAATGTGGCACAACTGAGGTTGCTGAATTAATCGCTTCTCCTCTGCCCCTCTGCCCTTGGCCAAGCCCCTAAGCAGTGGCTGGCAGCCATTCTGCAAACCCTTTTAACACATATTAGGTGCTAGGAAAGCAGCCTGTACACTGCAGCTCTGTGTACCCCCAGGGGAACCCCAGGACTCCGGGGACTGAGGCAGGCACTGGGAATTACAGAGGCTATAGTCATCAGCTGAGCAACATGCATGGCCCTGACTGACACAGGCCAGAGCAAAAGGCTTCTAAGGGACAGCATATTCCAGGGTAGACAACTGCAAAAGCTGCTCTTTCGGACAGAGAGAGACGTGCTGGCAACCAGATACAGGGGGTCCCAGGCAAAGAGGGAGAGGCCCTTCAGCTCGGTTCTCTCCAGTCAGTTTATTGGACAGACAAATCCGCTCCAAGCAGATGGGCCAGGCACGGCCAACACAAGCAGGCCGCAGGTCAACCTCAGCACCCTGACACGTGAGACAATGCTCTCCAAAAAACCACTATGCTGCCTGGCTTTATTATAGCGCAGCTGTGCAAAAGAAGGAAAACCAAGTGCTTCAAAAAAGAGGTTGCCCCATCACCATCACTGCAGCCATAGAACAGTCCAGAGAAATAGGTGGCCAGGGTCTCCCCACACATTTAGTGTCCATCATTCACACCTAGATCTGTTAAAATAATCACATACAACGTCCTCCCCACTCTGCAGAACAGGGGCTCCTCATCTATGATTTAACAGAAAATTAGACATTATCAACATCCCTCCCCCAGCCTGCTTGCCCTCCTTAGAAATGTCCAGCCATGATTTTAGCAGAGAATAATCATCTTCTCATCAGCCCCAATTATAGAAATAGATTTTCTGCCAAGCAGGCAAGTAATCCATCAGTGGCCCTGAAACAAGAGAACAAAGGGATCACACATGTAGAAAGGCAAGAATTTAAAGCTGCGTGTCTATGGGATATATCCCCCACTTCTCTTTATGATCCAAACAACCCCAAATCTCCACTTACACAACTCAGATAAACCCAAGAATAGAACAGTTACTTTTGCCAAGATGTGAGGCAACGCTGCAATGTGGTGCCAGAGATCGGAGAAGGACCAAGAGGGGTGTGAGACATGGTCAGCATGGCCATGGTGTGGGACACCGACCACTCCCTCAGAGCTGACATGTTCAAACTCCAGTGGGAAAGGGAGTCTACAATGTGCAAGGGGAAAACCCACAATACAGAGAGTCAGGAGGACACTGCTGTGACAGGGAAGAGGGAAGATAGCAGGAGTGAGCAGGTGCAAACACAGAAGCACCTGCTCTAGAGCGCAATTGCTTATGTTGCACAGGGCTTAATGCAGGCTCCAAAGCCTCTCTGAAATCACTAACTGGAGCAAGTGGCTCCTGAGCTAGCCAGCTTTGTGACCTCCCCAAAGAAAGAGCAATCCCATGATGCCAGGCTGATGTAATGTCACATCACTGCCATGAATCACTCCACAAAAGGATTCACATCATCAGGGGAAGAGTGGGGGGAAGTGAAATGCTGGCCTGTAATAAAGGGATCCTCTGGTGAACGACTAGAACACAGACCTGGTTTGGCCCTTTGATTTACAGTCAGTTTCTGCCTAGTTCAATACTTCCAGGCACCCATTTACCCCTCCTGTCTGCACTGCAGACTAGGGATCAAGGAAAAGAATTCACAGCAGGGCTGCAAAGTGGGGCCCTGGTGCCCCAGCTGAGGTGCAGAAAGGAAGCTAAGGAGAACAGGCCTAGATGGCAGACACCGAGCTCTGCAGCCTCAGGGCACACAGAGGTTTACTACTGCCCTCAAGCCAGGAAGCAATTAATCTTTTCCTTCGGCATTTAAAAATTACTCAAGCATCAACACAGGGTGCTCTAGTGCTAACCTCTCTAGGGGCTTCCCAACTCCTTCCCTCGACTGGAAACCAACTGACATGTGTTCCCAATAGCCCTCATTTTTCTTCGCCAGACAGAAATGGGGATGTAACAGTGGGACCCACTTACGTGTGACGAAGCCAACTCCAGGCACATAATCAGCCAACAAGCGCAGAAGGAGGAGGATCCTGCGGCTAGGAAGGGAGAGAGTATGATGAACAAGTCCAGCTGGACATCTCCTGCCCCAGCTGTTGAACACACAAACAGCAATGGCAGCTGTTACACAAGGGCTCAGGTTAACCTGGTCATAGGCACCCACACACCTTCAGATCTACCCACCCAGTCCCCTGACGCTATTTCAGTTAAAAGGGAAATTTTCAGCAAAAGCCCAGCAAGGGCCCCTTACTCTGAGTATCGGTCATAGAAAGGAGATCTCAGCAGGTAGTACAGCAGTAGGATGGTTCGTCGCCTCAGCTCCGCCCGCTCTCGCCTGTTCAGGTCTTTCAGATCACTCAGCAAGCTCAGACTGGAAGGAGGAGGGCAGAGAGCTAAGTCACAGCAACAGCAGCCAGCAGGGAAAAGAAAGTAGTTTTGTAAAGCCCTCCACTCTCAGCTCCACGCAGAGCGGACCACACCAGCTCAGAACAGAGAGCACTCTTAAGTGTTGCAGAAGATGTGTCGATCTCCAAGCTAAGGACCAGCCCCAGTGTGTATTTCTCTCAGTAGGGCCTGCCCAGGACTGGCGAATGGGGAAGTGCAATGCCCAGCCACCAACCAAGCACCAAGACTCATCATCAGACTGACCTTGAGATGTCCAGGACTGCCGAGAGGAGCCAGGGCTTCCATGATCTCTGGCCCCATACTCCTAAACTCAATACTAGGAACACACAGTCAAGGAATGAAAAGATGAGAGATTCCTAACAAGAGGCACACAGAGAAGCAATACCATGGGTACCCACAAAGTTCTGCCAAGTGCAGGCAAATACACCCTAAAGGCAGGGCTGGGGGCTCCGGGGAAAAGGGCTGGAGGACTTTCACCCACAGCTCCAGCAGCTGAGTCCAGCCACCAAAGTGTAAGAAAGGGAAGGGTCCCGAGCCCAAGCAGAGCCGCGCAAGGAACAGGTGGCGAGGCGCTGCCCTGCACCCGGGCCGAGCCCGCAGCACCCTCTGCCGGCACCCGCGAGCGGCGGGAGCCCGCACGGAGAAGGGCAGGATACGGTGGAGCAGGGGGCGGGTAATGTAGAGGGATTCTGCGATGGTTTCTTGGAGACCCAGAGGAGTGGGAGGCTGGTTCATCTCTTCTGCTCTTCGGCTCTGCGATTCCTCCCTCTGCTGCGGGGACCCCCAGTGCCGGGACTGCAGGGATGGGGCTGAAAAAAGCAGGTCTGGTCACTAACACAAATAAAAGCTTTGTCCCAGCTGGAAACTATGTATCACATGACTGCTAGTTCACACCACCTGGCCCCGGAGCCTCTCACCCCTCCCGGCCAGTGGGATGGGGAGAAAAAGGTAAAACTCCTGCATTGACACAGAACAGTTTAATAACTGAAATAAAATAAAATAACAAAAATAATAACAATAATGACAATAATGAAAAGAAAGATAAGAAAACATAAGAAACATAACTGATGCACAGTACAACTGCTCACCGCCCCCAGACTGATGCCCATCCCATTCCCAAACAGCAACTGGCCCCTCCCAGCCAACTCCCCCAGTTTATACCCTGGGCAATGACATTCTACAGTATGGAAGACCCTGTCAGCCAATTCAGGTCATCCCTCCTGACTATGCTCCCTCCCAGCTTTCTGTGCATCTCCTAACTACCAGAACCCAGGAAACTGAAAAGTCCTTAAGAGTAGCCACTACTTCTCAACAACCTACAACATCAGTGTGTCACAACATTATTCTCATACCAAACCCAAAACTTAGCACTGTACCAGTTACTAGGAAGAAAACTAACTCTATCCCAGACAAAACCAGGACACCTTCCTGTCATGTTTCCCTGCTTTCTGCACTGTGAAGGTGTGAAACAGGAAAGCTTGAAGAGGTACGTGTAAGATCTGTGCCCCTCAAAGCATAACCATGATGAAGAGTTGTCTCTGTTGCACGGCTCACATGGGAAACACAATTTAAGTGCTAGCCTTGCAGCACATCTCTGGTTGCTTTGATACCCCCACCCACCCACAGTACACCCAGTAAGTGGCAAGATATGTCCCAATACAAGGTTCTACCCTTTACTGCTCACACCCGTGCCATCCATGAAGGCACAGAGCAGGAAGAGCTCAGGCTGAAAACCGGCTCGGTTACTTACTGCTCTGGAGAGAGCGCACAACACGGCTGGAACGCCTGCCAACATAGGTCTGATCCTTCCCTGAGGAGTTGTCTTCCATGCCTGCAAAAGAAAACAGCCACAGGGGTCAGGCTTCAAAGCAACACGCTTCACACCCCAGAGCTGGCAGCACCGTCCCCTACACTGCCACCAAGAAGAGCAGACTGAAAAGCTGATTTAGTGCAAAGTGGACATTCCTGCAGGGGCTAACAGTAGGCAGAGGGTGAAATGGTGAATCTGCCTCACACTGCCCAGGTCTAGGGTCTCTCTCCTCATCATAACACCAGGGCACATGCAGCCTGACTCATGGTTCAGCCAGAAATTCCCAGCTTAGCCTTCTCCATCCCCTCCTTCCAGATAGTAGGACAACCCTGTCACTAAGGTAACTCGTCTTCTGCAAAGGGTGGAAAGTTCAGCACAGCTCAGCCTTGAGTACTGACACCTTATGGTTTCATGTGCTGCACAAGCAGCTGCTCTGATGAGTAATTCTAGCAGGACAAGACATGTGGCTCAGCAAGGTACCAAGCCAATGATGACAACACCATGGGCTCACCTTGAGGGTGGAGAGGCTGTTGCTTCTCCCTGTTCAGTGGCACGATGGGAGGAGACATCTGGATGCCAGCTTTGTACCACAGCAGGAGCAGGAGACGAAGGATGGCTCTGTGAACAGACAAGTGGAAGGCTTCAATACCAGACTATGGAGTTGGGTTCCTGTTGCACTGGAGAGACGGCTTCCACAGAAGAGGGAAACACTCAGGTCTCCTCAGAGCAACTGGCAAGGTGAGAGATGTAAGTGCTCCCTTCTGTGGCACAGCATCCATTACACCGTGGGGCTCTAAATTCCCCCGGCCTCAGGGACTGGCGGCTCAGTCCTGTGTGGGATTGTTTCTGGGGTACTACGGAGTGCCCTCCAGGTCCCCTTTCCGAGCGCACGCTGCCCCTTCCCCTCTGCCCACGGCACTTACTTAGCCAGCTGGATGAGGACAATGATGGTCCACCGGCCCATCTCCCCCCACACCCTGGCTGTCCCCATCTCTGCAAAGACCTCCACGCATTCTAGCACACTCAGCCAGGTCAGCAGCTTCTGCTGGGGCAGCGACTGCAAAACACAGAGGGGAGGAGGGGGACAGGATGCAGGTTCTGCTCGGGAGTTAAAGAGGGCAGAAGCACAGCCCAGGCTGGTGGGACCCTCAGAGATAAGCACCAGATGGCCTTGGAAGTCACAGCTCCAGAAACAAAAAGCAGTGTCTTCACTGCAGCTGGAGCCTACACACAACCCCACTTATCTACCTCCAAGCAGGGGCAGACTGAGACATCACAGCATCACATGGGGTTACTGTTCCAAAAATGGAGAACATCACATCTGTGTCTTATATTGCCTCTACCCCCGCTGACGGAGCAGGATAGCCTCCTGCGTTGTGGTACTGTGCCTGAGCGTCACAGCAAAACTCTCCCCTCCTCCTCATCCCAGAGCTGAGATACAAGACAACCTCCTCTCTGGTTAGAGCTGATGAGGGAGTGTGCTTGGAGTGGAGGGAAGGGGACCCAGAGTCCACAGGCACACCAAAGTGAATGCCTGCTGAACACAGCATCAGTCTAAATTTCAGGCATGAACCCCAAGGCAGTGGGTGCTCTTCCAGTCTAGGTCTCTGCTCTCCACACAGGAACTTACTACTGCTGCCAACCACAGCCTTAACCCACTGAAAAGCATCAATAAAGACAATACAGCTGAAATTCTCTTAAACTTTAACCACCAGGGAAGCAAGTCTTCTGCATTTCTGTTTGTTACACACCTGATGCTCCATTCAGGGAGCTGCCTATCCCCAACCCACGCACTGCGCAGGTTTGTAACAGAAGAGCCTTGTCTGGAAAAAACCAACCTCTTCCCCATTCCTCAAAGGGTCTAACAATGCTGGGAGCTGGCCTGGGGCTCATGCAAGAAAGACATAGTAGCAAGGCGCTTACGCTTGCTTTACTCAATAGAATATGCAAAAGAAGAGTCTGACAGATGGAATCAGAGCTTCAGTGCTCCAGCACCACTTCCATGTAAACAGCAATGGTTTATTCATCAACACCCCTACCTAGCTCAAGTTCTGAGCTTCTCAAAAAAGCCTGTGGAGCTTCTGGTACAAGTCAGGGCCTGATTTCTGTGGTCCAGGGAGTGCTCCAGCCACGCCTCCAAGCCAGGAGCTATGAGGCAAGGCTGCTGTTTTACTCCCATTCAGAGGTTGCCTCTGGCTTCTCCATACTTGACCATAAAGAGTGGCCACAGCAAAGGTCTGTCAAGTTTCTACAGACACTCCCTGAAAGCTCCTGCAAGGAGGAAAGCATGTGTCCCAAATCCTCCTCCCACACACTCCAGCCTTACCACTGGCAAGCTTTGCTGCAGGTCCTTTCGGAGAATCCAGTCGTTTAACAGCACTAGGAGGTTGGACGCAGAGTACACTGGAAAAGGAGGAGAACACCGCAGAATGGATGCACCGAAAGCAAGCCAAACCGGCCCTGCTGCCTCTGTCCCCGACAGGGGACGACGCAAGGAGGGCAGCAAGACGTGCAGACTCCTTCCAGGAGCTGCCCAAGAACGCAGCCGGTCATGGACAAAAGCAGGGCCCGGGGAGTGGACCCGCATGCACCCGGGCAAAGGCATAGCACCGGCCCCAGCCCCACTGCCCACCTACCCAGCTCCGACAGCGCGTGCGAGTCCGAGAAGCGACCTGCGAAGGGAAGAGAGCGGCTACAGCGAGCGCCCGGCGCCGGGGGAGCCCCCGCTCCCCACTGGGCCCCGGTGCCCGCAGCCCCCCGGCCCAGACCCCGGCCGGAGGGACGAAGATCCGCCCGCCTCCCCGCTCCCGCACCTGGCAGCAAGTAGGAGAGCCCCCGCACGGTGCCCTCCAGCTGGGCCGTGGCGGCCGGGTGCCGTCTGACGTACTCCTGGTAGCGCTGGCACAGCAGGCGCAGCCGCCACACCAGGCCGGCTCCGCGGGCACGGGCCGGGGCTGCC
>VZRQ01007600.1:143553-158999 GCA_013397975.1 Machaerirhynchus nigripectus | reverse complement strand
TGGGTCTGGCGCTCCGCGGGGTGGCTGGGGGCGGTGTGCGGGGTACCGGCCGCCCGTCGGGGGCTGCTCGGGGAAGCTGCCAGGGCTGGCTGCGGCACCGGTATAAAGTTCCCGGTGGCGCTGGGGAACGAGAGCGGGCGCCGGGAGCGGCGCTTGCCCCTTCGTCACCCGCCGGGGAGCGGCGTGCGGCACCCCGCGTCCCAGCCGGGAGGGCCGGTGCCGCCGGGGCGGCTCCCGTGGGCACCCGGGTTGCTGCTTGCCCGGCAGTCGGGAGCGTCGCTCTGCACCTGGCGAGGGCACTGCGTGGGGAAGGGTGAGGTGTGACGGAGGGGGCAGGGACAGCCCCGCTCCGCTCGGGGCTGAACGGCCCGTGCCCACTTGCTGGGTGCGGAGCAGGGGAGGTGCTGCCCTGGGGGCTGGGAAAGGTCGGGGGGGCCTCGGGGACGGTGACTTTCATCCTCGCGTCCGTGCGTGACAGTGTCTGTCCCCGCCCGGGGCCGGGGGACCGAAGCGGGGAGCAGAGGGGCGGTGGTCGGGCCGTGCAGTGGGGGCTCTCCCGGAGCCCACGCAGGACTCGCACGGCCCCCGCTGCGCTCCGTGTTTGCCGCACTAGCACGGGTGTCCCCGTTCGCAGGCGGGCGGAGGCGCGGGGCCCGCCTGGCTGCAGCCTGTTGCAGAAGTGGCTCCAGCCTGTGCCCGGTCCCGCGGCTTCCCTTCCTCCGTGCCGTGCCTTGCCCCGGCTCTGCCCCCCGCTCAGCCGAGGCTGCCCGCCAGCGTCCCTGCCCGCAGCCGGGCCTGGCCCCGCACGCTGCCCGGGGCAAAGATCGGCGGTGCCCGTGGGCCAGGAGGCGCTTCGTGGCCTCCCGGGTGCGCACAGAGCTGGGCCGAGCCGCCCCTCCTTCCTCCTGTCCGGTTACCTCCGCACAATGGGCACAGTGTGTGCCTGCGGCTTCCTCGGCGGGAATTACAGTTGCATGGGCAGGCACTTTATCCTTCCTGATCTCTCCTCTTCCCCCGAGGGTTTGTTTTCCAGCAGGCTGAGTTCAAAAAGGGCACGAGATACCGCTGGCAAGCAGTCTGGCGCTAAACAAACCTTTAGAGTCAGAATCACATGGATTAGACCCAACTTTCCATTCACATGCAGTGCTACCTGCGAGCTTCTCTGAATTTCACGGTGGCTGGGCGGCTAGTGTAAGTGCGAAGGCGGGTGAGATAGCACCCGAAGTCCGTGACAGAGGTCTCCAGCACAGTTTACTGGGGTAGATGTGTGCTGCTGGTGACTCTAGGGGCATATCCAGTGAAGACTGCCAGAGCTGCTCTCCTTCAAGGAGAAGCTCTGGCTCTGCCAGACAGCAATCTGAGAGCTGGCTGCCTAGGAGACTGCCAAAGACACCTTGTCTTCAGCCAGAGGTGAAGCTCGATGCACAAAATCCTTGGGCTACTCTGAACAGCACAGCTACATTCTCTGCCTGGGTAAGGAGCATTTTGGCAGATGCTTTCTCTTCACCCGGTGCCCCCAAACTCTGTCCCACCCAGTGTCATGTCCCCTTTTGTTCATCTCCTGCCTGCAGTAAGTGAGTTTGGAGGACAGTTTGAATAGCATCATGCTGCCTTTTTATGGTAAATATGCTGCAAGGGAGCACTGTAGGATGGACTTCTCAGAGCAACAGCAAGTCCGTGAGACTGGGCAAGACTTAAATTCCCTTGGCTTATGGTGCCCATGGTGTGTGTGGTGGCAGGATAGGAGGTGAAAGGCTAGGTTGAGGGACTAGTTTCTCTCTTGACTGTGCTCAGAATGATCTCGGAGCAGCTCTTTCCTTAGCGCTTACTGTCAGTCTGGGTGCTGAGGGCTTGTGCTTACTGGAAATCCACTGGCTGTAACCAAGGCCAAATAGTTCCAATGCTCTGATGATGAGGGGTGCAGGCTCAGCACTAATGGCACAGAAAGAAGCAAACCAAAAAAAAGCAAACGTTCTGCCAGCCCATCTGTGGGTACAGAGCTGAAGTCCAGCTTGCTTGGCTGCCAGTGTCTCACCCTTTGCTCAGATCCATGAGACCATGCCATTTCTGGGAAGCCTGACTCCAGGCACAGCACTACCATGGGTATAAGGCAGTTCATCCTCAGTAAGCCTCAAAACACATTTTAGAGTCCTGGGGTAAGTGAGGATGTTTTTGTACAGTACCTGCCAGGGTTGGAGCTGGGGAGCAGGATGTGGGAGAACAGACTCAGTATATTGATGCTTGGCTGTGTCTTGGGAGATGGATAGTTGGGGTGGGAAGTAGATATTCTCCCCAACCTTGTCTTCCTGCTGACCTTCCACTGCCAGAAGGGAAGTAGCCTGGCAGTATGAGGTCAGGGATGTGGATCTTTTTGGCTGTGGCTGAAAGCAAGCAGTTGTGATGAAGAATGAGATGGCCTTTCTGGCCCTGTCTCTTTAGGGTATCCCTTCCTGCCCTTCTCAGCTCTCATGCCATGGTCTGGCTGTGTATTTTCTTTGCTTCTGGATGAGATCAGCCAATACTTTAGGATAGCTAGGGATAAATTACGACTTGCTCCAAATAACCTGTAGATGGAGGCATGTCCAGGGAGTATTTTAGTCCTTGTTACGTGAACCCTGCCTAGAATGGAAGGCCTCATTCACTCATGATACCCCTCTGGAGGCCAGTACCTTTCAGGAGAGCTCCAAATCTCTGTCCAAATGAGGACACAAGGGCAACGAAGCACACCATGCTCTGAGCATGGCAATGCTGGTGGTGGCAGCTTGTACTTCTGACCTTGGACAGCCCTCCTGGGGTCTGGAAAGGCAACAGCTGGCGGGGGAAGCTGGTGGTGTAGTACCAAAGTTCCTGAAGTGTTGCTGACAGGTCTGTTACTTGAAGCAGTAGTCTGAGGGGAAGGGAAACCCAGGTCAAACTAGCTTAAGGGGCCTTTTAATGAGTTTTGACTTGGAGGCATTTTGTTGCTGTTCTCTGTCAGGGTGCCCCTGCCCTTCCCAGCTTAGCTCAGACTTGGCATCTCTGGAGGAAGACTCTTTTTGGCTTCCCAGGAGGAATAACATGTCTGGCAATGTGTGCAGAGCCCTGCTGCGAGATACTGCCTGCCTCCTGCCTCCAGATGCCTTTTCCAGAAAGCCATTTAGAGCCACAGACTGTTACTTGGATAACTCCCTTCCCTGATTCATTAGCAATGTGCAGTCTCTCCTGTAATACTCAAATCTGCCTGTGCCGAAGGCTGAAAGGGAGAGGCCATGTCTTTTAATAACCATGTGATGCAGTTGGAAAAAACTTTTGGACACGTAGTTCTCTGGTGGCCTGAGTTGTTGGAAACACTCCAAGGGAGAGATACAGCTGGGCCCTGAGGGAGAGGGCACTGCAACTGCTTTTGGGTGTGTGAGGGGTAACTGCTTGTGGTTTCTGCCCTTCCTTTCTCCCAGCATCACCCTAAGCCCCCCTGGCCCCACCTGGAGAAGACAGCAGACCTGGAGATTGGTCCCACCATGCTGCAGATCTTGCAGGTCCTGTGTGGTGCTGTGTAAACCACTGCTGGTGTCTGGGTTGCAGCTGTAAGATGTGGGCTCCATCCTGGAGATGAGGCTCCTGCCATGTGCGAATGGGAACTCTGCTGCCCCAGTGCTGCCGTGGTGGATCCCAATGGACAGCGCTGCTGTGTATGACAGGCACACATCTGGGTCTCCCCACTGAGTATTAGCTCTGCTGAAGGGGCCTTTGCTTTTCAAGCTCTTTGCTACTGAAAGTACTCCATGTTGTTGCCAGCAGCTTCTGCTTCCTAGCCCAGGTGGAGGGACTAGGCTCTTACCTGCTGGAAATGTAAAGCTCCGGTAGCACCAGGGCGAGGGTTGCGGGGTGTATACTAGGAGGGCTTGGCACCCTGGTTCACATCCTGTTCCTACTGCTCCGGAAGTATCCGTCTTTGAGTTTCCCCTCTGAGACCCCTTTGGTCTGAGGTGGGAGCTGATCAGGACAAGCAGAGTGGGGATGATGAGGAGACAGATGTCTGTTTACTGACTTGTGCTGTAGGGTCCATACATGTCCTCTCTCACTGGCTGCCACCTCGTAGCCAGAATCTGAGGGAGACTCACAAAAGCAGAAGTTTTGTTGGGCCTTGTTGCTGAAGGAGGGTTTTGCTGAGCAGTGCAGTGCTGTACTTCACTCTTAGAATTGCTGGATTTCACTGTTCAGGTAGCAGCTGTTGTTACTATTTTTTATTTCCAGCCCTTGTTGGGATTGGTGTCGCCTCCCTTCTGTCATATTGAGCTGTGCCAGGCTGGCCTGGGGTCTGCTGTGGCTAGAGGGTGCAGTAATACAGCACACTGCACACTTGTTTCTCTGTTTGGGCCTTTAAAACAGGTGGGACAGACCAGACACATGCTTTTAGTAGGTTTTTACCTGCTTTTAAGGTCCTGCTCCTGCTGCATCTTAGAGCAATGATGTGTGGATAGAGTGTCTTTAAAATAAAATTCCCAATTCTTCTCCGATTCCTTTGCCCCAGCATCTTTGTGTGACTGTGCTTCTGTTTTGGGCTCTCTTCTGATAAGGAGATAATAATCCTTCTAGCCTCCTGGGTGAAGGGCTTATCCATTTCATCCTGCAGTAGTTGTGTGCCCAACTCTGTGGGAGTTGGAGGAAGGAGGTGCACTGGCAAGATCCCAGCAGAGGCAGAGGATTTCCTCTGAGGAGGAGTAACATGTGCAGACTGTTCTACTCTCTTCAGCACAAGTTGCGTGCATGGTGTTCTTTGCCTGCTTTCTCTCCCCTCTGCCTTTACTCCTTCTCTCTCCCTGTATGCATCTGTTTGGAGAGGCTCTTAGCTGCCATTACGGGGCTGCCCAGGGCATGTCATGGGAGCTCAGGTTACTGGACACGATAGTTAATTCCTTTATTGCCTCACAAGTTAGACACTTGCTGCTGCTATCATGTTTGGGAGGGGGCCAGAGAACTTGCATCCCTCCCCCAGCTCCTCATCCTGCTGAAGGATTGGTGTGAGGACTCACACGTGTTGCGATGGAACCCGGTGGCTGTGGCTTTGCCAGCAATTCTGGGGACACGTGTACAGCCCTCCTTGCGTGGGTGGGGAACGTGCCAAGGACAGTGCAGTGATCTGGGACTGGGAACATGCAGCATGCAGGTAGTCATTCTCCCCTGGGCTGTCTGGGCAGCCTTGGGTGACACTGAGCCATGCTTTGTGACAGGCTGGAGGATAGGGACAGGACCAAGGTGTTGGGTGCTCTTATCTATGACTCTTGGATGTGCAGGGCCCTGTCCTCAGAGCTCTCTTATGCAGTAGCTCTTCACGTGACTGTCTTTTGGGTTTCAGGTGACAGCAAGCTCCAAAACTCTCAAGTACAGCTGAGATGTCTCATCTGCCCTTCAAGCTGAGAATCCTTGGTTAGAGGGGGTCCTCACAGGCACCACCATCTTCTCCAGCTGTTCCTAGCCACTCCTGCAACATTGGCAGCCTTCAAAGGTTAGTTACCATGTGTGTTAAGTAGATGGTTTACATGTGGTTGCTCCCTTGCTGTTTTAGTGCTTTTAATCAGTAAACAGGGGATAATTGCATGGCAGAAGGGCTTGGCTCTGTGGGTATTTGGGACCTGTGGGAGGTTCTGGAGACAGCAGTGGCGCTTGTAAGCCCCCATAGCCCAGTTCTTGGGAAGGAAGGACCAGATTCTCCACATGAATCCTTTGAATAAAGTGTTATCCCATCTCTGTGGCTGTTCACCTGAGTGTGCACGTCTGGGTCCTTCTCCCCAAACACTAGCATGGTCTATTGCTTATTTCTTGTGTAGTGGGCAGTAAGTCACTGGACCTGGACTGAGGAGCTGGCACAAGCTGTCTGGGCTGGGGAAAATGGGAAGACCCCCTTGTAAAGGCTGGGAGCCTGTGCTGGCATTGTTCTGTCCTAGCAGCGTCTTTTCCCTCTGTCCTTTACATCAAGTGTTTCTTTGGGGCCACTGTTCTCAGTGGCCACCTCTCTCTCCCTGCCCCTCATTAGTGTAGGGCTTGGCATGCCAGCAGGAGGGAGCCTCAGCATGTCTGTGCCTTGATCGGATTTGTCAAGGCTCCTTCCCTTTTCTTCCTGTTCATTGAAGTCTGAAACAAAGCAAACAGAGGAGAGGAATTCGAAAGAATAGGAGTGAGGGAAAAGAGGAACGCTGGAGTGACAGGCTGCTCCTGCACACACGCACCCCCCGCCTTGGTCTGGTAGGGCAGAGCTGGTGGCAGACCATTTCGGGAGGTGAGGCCATTCCTTGGCACTCCTGTTCCCAGCTCTGGCACCAGCTGCCTTTCTCCCCGTGCTGTGCTGTGGGGCTTCTATCCTCACTGCTCAGGTGGCTTCCTACCTGAGTTTGCTGCCTACTCTGCACGGGCATGTGCGCTTGAGCACAGCTTGAGGGAAGCAGGGCATTATTTGAACTGCTTTGTTTGTCATGGGCTGTGGTAAAAGGTTTCCCTCTGTACCTGTGTCAGGAAATCTCCCCCCGCCAGCCAGATCCAAAGGAGCCCGGCATGGAGCTGAACGTCCTGCCTGGGTGCCAGGGCAGCGAGGCACTGGCCCCTCCCCACCTTGGAGCCAGATAAGTGCTGGAACAAGGCCCTTTTGTGTAGACAGGTGTGTGAATTGGAGACAAACGTGCTCTGGCGCTCATATTGTTTCCCAGGAGGCAGGAGACACGGGAGGGGAGTAATGGCCAGCCGGACGAAGCTGCCACAGGTAAAGCTTTGTCCAGTCTGATAGATCTCCTTGCTCCCTCCTTTGTCATCCCCAGGCCATCAGGCAGTTTTGCCCTTCATCCTGCCCTTGACACTCCCATAGATTGGATCAGGGAAGGCAACAGGATGCTCAACAGCCCCAGTACAAAGCACTTGAGGTGAAATACATCCCGGCTAGTAACAGATCCCTCCTTGCATTTAAGCCACAAGGAACAGCCTTGAAGCCACAGCCTCTTCTTTCCTTTCCTTCTTCCTCTTTGTTCTCTACCTTCTGGCAATCTTTGCACTCCATGGTTTAATTAAAGAGCACAGCAAAGTGCTTAGACTCCAAAATGTGCAGATTAAGGGGTTACTAATCCTCTTCCTCAATGGGTGCTCACATCCTGTCCAGCCTGTTATCAAGCTTCTGTTCCCTGAGTGGAAACTTGGCCAAACTTGAGACCTCTACCTCTCTTCCTGCTTGCTGTGCTGAGGAGGAAGGGCGAGGGGTAGACAGGAGAGCCATGGGGGAGAAGCAAAGTGAGCTGTGGGTTTACAGAATTCTCGAGGTGGGTTTGTAGTCAGCACAGGCTATTGTTGCTTTTTGTGTCCTGTCTGGGTTTGGTGCTCCAGGAGCAATAAAGCAGGGGTTTGGTGTTTTTATTTTGGTTTTTTTGAGTGCTGTCTTCCTATTCTGACAAAATAACCTTTCTGTCAGAGGAAGCAACTGCTTCCCTATGTGGATGTGCATGTGTGTTGATATGCTGCGTGATTTGGTTCAGGTCTGTGCCTTCCCTGTGCATACACCCCTCTCTTGATTTCCCAAGAGTCTCTTCTGTGCTCTTACTCCCAGTGTATGCCCAAGTGACCCGTGCTGCAGCACTGCTGAAAGAGCAGGGCTCCCTCACAAGAGTGGGAGGCTGGTGCCTGGCAGTGCTGCATGAGGCTGGTCGTATTCTCATCTGGGGAGGCCGAGATCCCTTTATTGGACATACACTGTCAGTGAGAAGGGGAAGGTGGAAGGGGAAGTATTTGTGGATCCAGATGGAGGCACCAGCAGGGAGGAGGGAGTAGTGAGGATGAGTGTGGTGGGCAGCGTAAGACTCTTTCTGGAAGCATCCTGGAAGACCTGATCACAGGACAGTCTGAGGTCCTATGCCTCTGTCCCACTCTTGGTGCAGGCTGGGCACTGCACAGAGGTTGCTGTGGATTGCAGAAGACGTGAGCTTTTGTCCTCAGCCATTCATCTGCTGCTTGGTTGAGTTGGGCTATGCTGTTTCTTCCCTGCCTTTGTCTTTTGGTGTGCAAGTTCAAGGTTTAGCTCAGCAGCGTGAGAAGCCCCAGGGACAGGAACACAAGGAGCAGCAGGAGGGGAGGAGGGCTGGGAATGGTTAGTAACCAGGGTTTGGATATTGGGAGTATTCTCCTTTCCACTGCCTGGCTTTGGGAACTGCCTCCCCTCTGGAATCCACTTCCCCTCCTTTTTTTGCCCCCATCAGTTGCTACCTCATTGCCAGTTTGCAAGATGCCCTATATGCTTTTTTTGACGGAAAGTTTTGTGTCTTAGCCTGGACAGCAGTTTTTCCTCCACAGTGTTGTCAGAGCCTCTTGGCAATGTGCAGGCTTCTCTGTAGCTCAGAATCACTTCTGGCCTTACAAAATGCCCAGGGCACTCTGAGTGGATGGCACTATTGCTGCTTGGGTTTTTAGAGCCTGCCCTGAGCCATTCTGATTTGCTATTTATAGTGCAGTTGTTCCATTCCTGTGTGGACGAGCTCTGCTTTCAGCCTCGCTTGGGCACTGAGGGCATTGGTGCCAGGAATAGCTCTGGACAGGGAAGATATAGGAGTGCCTGCTTGAGCACAACTCCCAGTTTGGGCTAGTCCCTTGTGGAAGAGGTACCAGGCTGCATCTGTGAGCTCGGCTGCTTTTCACGCACAGGAAGTGAAGGGATTGCCTTTCTTTGTCGGTCAGTGCCTTGTGTGTGCCTGGCTGCTGGACTAGAGTTTGGCATTGTGAGAGATGGAATTTGGAAGAGTTGCTCCAGTGACCGATACTAGCAGGACCAGTGAGAGACCATGGTGTCATGAGCCAATGGCATGATGCTGTATCAGCGGAGGATTGGATTGGTGATTAGGAAAAACCCAGAGGGAGGTTGGGCACGGGAACAGGCTCCCCAGGAAAGTGGTCACAGCACCAAGCCTGACAGCGTTCAAGAAGCTTTTGGACAATGCTCTCAGGCACGTTGTGTGATTTTTGAGGTTGGCCTTGATGATCCTTGTGAGTCCCTTCCAACTCAGGATATTCTATGATTCAGTGCTGGGCAGTTGGCATGGGAAGCCCTGCTCCTATCATGTGCTCCAAGCAGTGACAGTGACCTTGTGTATCCTAAACTGCTGCCCACTGGGGCGGATGGATCCCTTGTGGTGGGGTACCTGCCATTCCACGCACAGGGCCCTGCTCTCCTCCCCCCAGGGAGTGTTTGCTAACCCCGAGGGAGCTCGAGCTAAGGCCTGAAAGGAGCCTGCAGCACAAAAAAAAAATCAACACCCCGCTCCGCACTGCTGCTTGGGCAGAGCTGCTCCAGCCTTTTGGCTCATGATGTTCTCAGCTTGTCTGGAGACCAGAGCTGGACAAATAATTAATTGCTTGATTTAGTGCCCAAAATGAAAAGCTGGAGGGGAAAAAAACTCAACACAGACAAATTTGAGAGACCCTTTATCTTTTCTTTTAAATGTAATGCAGCTCAATTACAAACAAAACAATGCAAAATGAGACTTTTTTGCTTGGAAAACAAAGCATTTTGTTCTTGTCCAAAACTTGTAGTGAAGGAGCAAATAGCTCTGAGCTGTCTGGAAACTGCAGTTTTCAATCAATAACTGTTCAGCCAAAAACACTTACCCAGTCATGCTGGTAACAGTGCACAGCAGGCACCTGACAGCCTGGCTCACAGCCATGCCCCTGGCACCTCCTCAGAGGTGGATGGTGTCGTACCTCTTGTGAGCTCTTCCAGGTACAGTGTGGGGTTGTTGGAGTCCCTTTCTCTCCTTTTTTGCTGTAATTAACCTAATTAATTTTGCCTGAGGCGATGCAGACTCGACAAGCATGTGTAGGGGTAGATTTGGCCTGTTGTGCTGGGATATGGTCTCCCTTGTCCCACCAGGAAGTGCAGGATATTCAAGAGCGTTTCAGGGGAGCAGGGGGATTTGGGACATGGGGTTAGTCCCTAGCCATGGGCACTGCTAGCTGGAAACTTGGGGTGCCAGTACTGCACAGGGTGAAATTCCCACCCCTTTCTGTATCAGCATGATGCCTGCTGGGTGTTCCAGCTGTGCTGATGGCAGAGCTGGAACTAGTGGAGGGCTTGCTGCAGGCTGACTTGGATAAAAGCTGGAGTTCCCAGCTGCTGACCCTGCACAGCTCTGACCCCAGGAACTGCTGCAAGCCCGCAGCAGTGAAAGTGTCAGGAAATGGCAGGGGTGAACAGGTATTGATGCCCATAGCACATCCGGAGACCAGGACACGGTGAACCTAATGGATTCAGAGCTGGCCATTAGCTGCAGCACAGACATCAGCAAAAACACAGATAGCAGAAACCTAATTCCATCAGAGAGGAAGGGAGCTGGAGATGAGCCCCAATGCTGCTCCTGTTTCAAGAGGCAGTTGGGGTCCTCCTGCACAGTGCCCAGGCCTGGTCCCTCCTGTGCCAAGCCATGCTGGCCAGGGAGGCGTGTGGACTTTGTAGCCTCTGTGTCTGTCCTCAGTTAGGCTTGTGCTTTACCAGGCCCAGAAAAAGGCCGGTCATTGTCGATACTTCACCCGCTGAGTATCCTCTTAGCATCAAACAACTTGTAGTCCAGGGAGGTAAAGCTGGAAGCAGTGTGTTAAACACTTACCTCCTCTGTGAGTTTCTTGGGGGGTCTCAGCAGCACATTGTCAAGGTCTCATGGCAGGAGGAGGCACTGGGGTCACCTCCAGGTGCTAGATTGGAGCAGCACTGGTTACCCCACCAGCTTGTGAGGGAAATGGTCTCAAGTGGGAAACCCATGACCACCATGGACATGCAGGGTACTCCCTCACCTTCAGCCTGGCACTGTGGTCACAGGGCTAGCTGAATGCGGAGGAAGGTAGACTGCTCCAGAGCTGTGTCCAGCTGAAGGTTTGGACAGCCTTTGGGTGAGGGGCTTCCTGCTGACAGGGAGTGGTTTGGCCCTGAGAGGTGATCTTTAGTCCTAGCCCAGAGTGAGATCCAGGCGGCAGTGTTGGCACATCTGGGTGGGTGTCCTGAGCAGTGTGTCCAGTGTGCTGCAGCTCGACACACACAAGCCTTCAGGGTCTATCCCGCTCTTTTCCTCCTGCAGTGAGAGACAAATGCAGCACATGCAGAGGAGTGCAAACCAGCACTCTGGAACCTTCCAGCTTCTTCTTGGGCTTAAGAGGAGTGACAGCGCTTGGGGGCTGTGTTGCTATGTGGGTGGGCCCCCTTTACTTTGCCTGAGAGCTGTGGCAAAATGCAGCTGCCCAGCCTGTAAGCACTGCAGGATGTCTGGTAGGCTTAAGCCTCCTACGCCACAGTTGCGCGCTCTGCTGTGGCACTGGTCTCCCCGTGTGTGCCTTGCGTGCCCTCCATGGCTGGGGCTCTGCTGGACAGCTGAACCCAGTGCCTGGTTGTGGGCAGGGAGACTGACTCTATGTCTGGCAGGGCCTTGTGACCAGAATCCCTGCCAAGAGGAGCTGCTCCCCTGATACATTCCTGGGTGTCAGACCTAGAGAGGTAAGCAGCAAGGCATTCCTGTGTCAGACCCAGCCTGAGCTTGCTGTTTTCCTCTGGAAACAAGGAAACGGTCTGGCGACAAGAGTCCCTTCTTCAACCAAGCTTAGAGCTTTAGCACCCTTCAGAGACTTTTAGCTCCTCTTCCCCAAGTGCTATGGTCTCACCAAGAGAAGGAGATGGCTTTTCAGTGTGACCTCTGCAGGATAAAAAACTGAACTGGGAGTAGCAGAATTGTATGTGTGGTAATCTTACAGGCCCGAGGAGAGCTTGGTGTTTGAGAATGAGCTGTAACTGAGGCACAGCTGCCTGTTGTCCCAGGAGGATCCTTTCTGGGGTTTTCTCAGCAGCTTGGTAGTGTCTGGGGCAATGGGGAGATGAGGATGCTTCCTTCTTTTACAACATGTGTTGGTATCCAACTCTGTGGGTGCTGCTGGATCTCTAGAACATGGTGGCTGCTGGCACAGTTTGCTCTTTCCAGGGAAATACAAAGGTGAAACTCTCATCCAAGGTTTGCTTATCATAAGACTGGGGAGGGAGGGACGGCATGGTAATCCGGAGCATGGGGTTTTAATTCTGCTCTCCTGGCCAAATTCCATTCCGCCTCTGTAAATTCCTGCAGCTCTCCTGCTCTGCACTGCCTGTGTGGTATCTGCCGGCTGGCACAGCCCCCCTCAAGTGGCAGCGTTTCAGGCATGGGGAGCAGGACGGGGAGGTGACCCTGAACCACAAGGCACTTTGTCAGATGGGTGCTGCAGTACACACTTTAAAGGTGATCTGCTGAATGAGGAACCAGCCTGTCCCCTCCCATCTCTTTGTAAGAGCAAAAGCGATTGTCCCCAGTTGCCTCTCTTCAAAGTGTGGTGCCTTTTCTGAGTTGCCAGTCTGGTTGTGCAGGTCTTGTCACAGCTTTTGGGGCCTTTCTCACCTTCTGCAAACCGGGGAAGTTGTTGTGCTGGGCTTCTACTGAGGCAGTCTAAGCAGGTCAGCTGAAGTCCCTCTTCCAAAAATGAGACCTGGGAGAAGAATTTGCAGTTTCTGTCACCTACGGCTAGGTAAGACAACAGGCACCATAGCTCCATGAAATCACTCCTCTCCTGGCTGCCCTGCAGCTCTTTACTGAGAACAGCCAGGCTCCCGCTTCACTTGTAATGCCTGCAGGGCAGGCAGTAGAGGGGACAGCAAGCCTGTGGCTGTCCCTGTGCCCTTCAGGCCTCTGTGCCCCTTCTTGGGCCCCACAGACAGTGTAGCTGTGCCTCAGCATCCCTCTGCAGGTGCACATTAGCTCTAGAAGAGACAACAGGCTAAGTCACCCACCCTGCCATGGGCCTTGCTGCCAACTGTGGTGTTGTGGGAAAACAGAGCTGCTCCCCTCTGTGCTTGCAGGGCTAGAGGAAACATGGTAATGTGATGGCAAAATTTCCACTGCCAGCTCTCCCTAAACATTAACTGCTCACCTGACTATTACTGAGCCGTAGAGAACGAAGGCCATTCAGGCTGAGCAATGGAGCCTACAAAAAAAAAGGGGATTTCCTGCAAAAAGAGTGGATTTTGGAGGGGTGGAGTGCCAGCACATGGGCAGTTCTCAGGGGGAGCCTGGGGCAAGCAAAGTGGCTGCACTTTCCCAGGAATGAAGGTTGCTTGTGCATGGAAGGGTGGCCAGCAGGCAGCCAGCTTTGAGCTCCTGCCCACGCCTTAGAGGTCGGTGTGAGCATGCACTGGTGTTTGTGCAGCTGCCCAGCTCTGCTGGCATGACATTCCCTGTCCCCTGGCCCTTGCCCTATTGTCACTGGAGGCAGGGTGTCCCAGGCATGAGACAAGACCTGGGTCCTGCCTGCCCCTTCCCTGGTATCTGCTGTCAGCTTCTTCCAGCAGGAGAGGGGACACGGGTGCCTTTTTCTGTTCCAGTGGCTGTGTCCCCTGATCCCTGCTGAAGCAGGAGCTGCTTGCTCCTGGGAAGAATGTGGGGGAGGGAGGATAACCTGCTGTGAACAGCACTTCTGCCCCGCACCCGCGCTGGGGTTGGAAGCCGGCAGTATTGGGAAACCTCTCGTCTTACTGCTGGCTGCGCTTGTCTGGTGAGCAAGGAGACTGAGGAGGGAGGGCAGAGAGGCCCAGGGCCATGACTGCAGGGCTGGGTAGAGCCGGGAGGATTGCGTGCTGTGCCATGGCTGCTGGTGCCCACTGTGCCCCTTGCCCAGGAGCTGCTTCCAGCCTTGCCCTCTGCTTGCTGCGCCTCTAATGTTTCACAGAGGCTGTGTAGCTGCCTTCTAGCTTGCCATCTTCCCCCCACCCCCAGGAACATCCTAAAAATGCCCCTGCCGTGCCTGTACTCCCCAGCAGCCTGCCTGTTCCTGCCCTGGCTGGAGAGGACCTGGCTGGGTCTCAATGCACTCGGTTTGGTGCTGGGAGCAAACAAGGTATGGTGGCCAGGAAAAGCGTGGGGAGAGGCTGTGGAGGTCCGCGGGAGCAGGAAGAGGGTTCCTCTCCTGGAGCAGTGCTGTTGGCGGCGGGCTGCAGGAGGTCTGGACTGCTCCCAAAGCATGGGTAAGCCCTGCGTGGCCATGCCTCAGCTGGAGCACGTGATGGATATCTCGGGGCAGGGGCAGAACGGTTCGGGGAGCTGAGCATGTGCCCCGGGGCGGCTGGGGGAGCAGAGAGAAGGGCTCCTGCCCTGGGGAGCCGCTGGCTCGGAGGAGCAGCAGGGCAGCCCGGGCGTTCCCTCTCGCTGCCGGGGCAGGGCTGGGCAGAAGGGCGCTGCTGGGGAGCCGCTGGCTGTTGTACCGGGGCTCTGCAAGGGCAAGCAGGAGCTGCCCGAGCGGGAGGTAAGCGTGCCTCCCAGGGCAGCGAGCTGGGTGCTGCTGTGGCTGCGCGGGCAGGCCGGGGCCCGCCGCGCCCCGCCCGGGGCTCTGTGGCGCGGGCAATTCACATTGCATCGGGAGTGCTGTGTAGGCGCTCCGCAGCCCAGTCCCTCTGCCTGCTGCCGCTCCCGGCCTCCTGCCACCACACCCGGCCCCCTCCAGGCGCCCGCGGCATTGGACACCCCCGGCAGGGGCTTCTCCGTCTGCTCCAGCCCCGGGCCAGGGCTGCCGCCTTTGCCCAGCCCCGGGGCCGGCGCGGGGGGAGCTGCAGGTAGAGCCTCTCTCTGCATAGTTAGCATTCCCAGCCCCTGCCTCCTGCTCCTCCTTCCACCATCCTGCTCACTCGTGGGGTGCTGGGCAGGTCTGGTTGAACACTGCACCCTTTCAGTGAGCCCTGCTGTTCTGGGCCAGAACAAGGATGAGACAGCAGGGGAATAGTTCTTTCCCTTTCAAATCCACAGTGGGGCTTGCACTCTGCTCAGTTGAGGGGCAAGTGCTCCAGCGGTGGCCAGTATCTCTTCTCTTCTGGGTAGCAGCAAGGTCTGCATCCCACCCTTGCCGTACTTGCGTCCCAGGTTGGCCGTGGGGCCCCTGTTTGCCAGTCATGGGGAGCACAGGTGGGCTCTGCCGCCATCCCGAGGCTCCCTAAGATCTCTCAGTTGAGGACAAAGCCTCCTGCACCTGCCCCAATGAAGGAGGAGGCAGGAGCTAGGAAGGGGGTAGATAATCTTGATGCCTCCCTTTTTTGCAGTAAAGGAGGGATATTGTGGCCTGGGAGTGGGAAGGGAGCTGGAAGGAGGATGGATTCCTCCCAATTTACTTTGGGCAACTCCGTGCCCCGGCGCTGGGGGCTCTTGAGTAGAAAGCAAATTTAATCTCTTGTTTTGTTTGTTCTTTCTTCCTCTGAAAGGGGGGCCGACGGGGTGTGCGGGGGGAGTTTGGGTTTGAGAGTGGGGAGGAGGGGGAAAGTGTCAGATCTAGAAGGGAGGAGTAAAGGGAGGACGGGGAACGGCAGCCCCGGGAGGGAGCAGCAGCAGTGGGCTGCCAGCCGGCTTGGGAGGCGCCAGTGAAGGAGGAGGCAAGGGGAGAGGCAGGGAAGGAAA
>VZRQ01007600.1:105616-143538 GCA_013397975.1 Machaerirhynchus nigripectus | reverse complement strand
GTAAGGAAATCAGCGCCTTGGGGGAGGCAAGCAGCCAGGTGAGGAGCAGGACAAGGGGTGGCAGGAGGGGTGGGGGAGCTATGAGGTGGGGCATGGATGGATCCTTGGGTGCCTTGGGTGACTCTGGGAGAGGTTTTGGAAACTGGCTTGCTGCTGGTCCCATCCAGTCCCACAGAATTGCCATCCTAGTAGTGTGTTCTTATGCAGGCTGTGGACAGAGTACCATTCCTGCAGTGAGGGGCCATGGGGGCACTTGAGAGCAGGACAGGTGCTGCTGTGTGCCACCATCTTCTCTCTTCTTTGTTTGTGCTAAAGTTGCTTCCCTGCCCCTCAGCTTCCCCGAATGCTGGGTGCTGGCTGACCTCCCTGGCCTTTCCTCACCATGCCCCCCTGCCATCCCCCTACAGCCTGGCCTGGACAGCCCTCCAACTTTGTGTGGATCTCGGCAGGCGGGATTGGACACAGGCTGGCAGCAGCACGTGGAGACCTTACCATGTCCAGCATGGCCCGTGGCTGTGGCAGAGAGAAGGGGTGCCTGGGCCTGGTGTGCTCCGTGTGTCAGCTCCCTCTTCCCTGCCATGCCTGTGCTTGGCCTGCTCTATAGAGCACAGAAGCAGGTCAAGGCCGGGCTTGGCTTGCAGGGAGCTATGATGCCAGTGGGACATCTTCTCCGCCTGGAAAAGGGGTGCAGCTCTCAGGGGCCGTGCCTACTGCCCCGGGAGCTCAGCTGTATCTCCAGTGGGCTGGCGTGGCCATGCTCCCGCGGGCTGGCCATGCCCCAGCCCGTGTACAGCCTGGGTGTCCCTCAGTGAGGGTGGATGGAGCCATCCATCTGCAATTCCTCCAGCGGGCTGGAGCTTGCACGCGGCCCCAGGGGCCGCGGGGAGGGTCGGGGGCGGCCGTGTGTGTTCTCCCAGGCTCCAGCCCCCGCGGCCCCATGGGCATCTGCACATCAATGGGCTCCAGCGGGGTGTGTGCAGCGGGAGCGGACCCTAATCCGGCCCATTCATCCCGAGGGCAGCTTTTGTTGAGCCTCCAGATGTTGCTGCGCCGAGGGCGCGGAGCCGCGGGCGGGGGTGCAGAGCGAGGGCAGACTGCGGCGGGGCAGGCGTCCCGCTCCCCTTAGGGTCTTTGCCTGCCCGGGCACCTGGCTCCGGGGGTCCCGGGCGGGGAGCGGGGCTGGGCCCGCCGGCGGAGGAATGAAAGCGGCGTAACACGCGTGGCAGAGCCGCGGCGGGGTGAGGAGGCTGCCCTGGCCGCTCGGTGCCCCAGTGGGGCCGGGGGGCGACTTTCAGCGAAGTGTTTCGGGTTTTCCCACCGCAGTGGGCGGGCGGCGGCGCTTGGGTGCGGGAGTTTCCCGAGCCCCCGGCCCTGCGTGGGCCGCGCTCCAGCCGAGGCGGCGGGGGAAGCACCGCGCCCCTCCCACGGGCAGGCTCCGGGACCCGCCCGGGACTCGCCGCCCGGCTCGGGAGGGCCTCAGCATTATTACCTCTCCCCTCCTCTGCGAGCCCTAGGCCTGTGGGATGGCAGGGAGCAAGGCACAGAGCTGGGATATAAGTCCCTTGGAGACCTCCTTCCTATCCCCATTCCCCTCCATGTTTGAGGTCCGCCCCACAGGCTCCGCAGTCCTGGCAGAATGGTGGGACAAGTCTGGGGGGGCAAATATTCCATCACGGGTAGGAGTGTGCTGTCTGGAGAGGTAATGGGTCTCTGTTTTCACTGCTTCGCTTGCCCAGTCACTGTCCTGGAGGGAGCAGGTGATGGAGGGTATCCTGCTGGGGGATGTTCACACACCGGGGTGCAGGCTACTGGTGACACCTCTCTCGTCTCCCCTGTCCTTCACAGGCTCTAGGATGCCAGGGCCAGCCGGACTCGGGCTGCCCACCTGATCCTTGTTGCCCATATCCTGCCAGCACATCATGTTGCGCTCCTGGCGCATGAAGCTGAAGTTGCTGCTCGCCACAGTGACCCTGGCTGTTCTCCTCTCCTGGCTCTACCTCTTTGTCGGCAGCCTCGAATGTGAGTGAGTCCTTCTCGTCCTCCTCAGATCAAGGGACAGTCCGCAACAGAGGGCGGGCAGCGGGAGTTTAGGCCTTGGGGCGGTTGCTCTGGCCACGCAAGTTGCTGCAGGTGTATCTGACTTGAGGACATCTCCGGGGACATCTCTGGAGATCAGAGAAGCAGAGCTGAGATGTTGGCTGGGCACTTGTGAGGTGTGCTGGGACCTCTCAGTTGGGGCTCTGCCCCACCATCCACACCTGGGCTCTCCCGGCCTTGCCATGCCCTTTTCATGCCCCTATCTCTTCCACAGACGGCCGCTTCCTCCTGCTGCCGCCCTGTCTGGGCGAGCAGCCGAGCCGGGATGTGGAGCGGGAGGCGCTGGCCTCGCGGGTGCGCAGGGTGGAGGAGGAGAATCAGCAGCTCCGGCTGCAGCTCAGCCAGGCTCAGGCGGAGGGCAGCGACGGCAGCCCGCAGTGGGGGGCTTCTGCTGAGGACAGAGACCCCGCCGGGGGCGAGAGGAGCAACCGCACGGCCTGCCCCAAGCAGCGGACAGTGCACAAGTGTGAGGTGGGTGATGGCACCGGCACGGTGGCATTGTGGATAGGGAATGTCGGATGGGAGGCTGGGACCCTGTGGAGCATGGGTGTACATGCAACTCACCTGGTACTGCTCTCCCTATGCTCTGGCTATGCTGGGGCCTCATCCTGGCTCTCCACAGTGCTCAGGGGACCACAGTCAGTGGATGAAGGTATTTTCCTTCTCCAGAGAGAAGGAGACCAGACAGGAGAAGTGGCAGCAAGACTCCTGCTCCCCACTTCTGAGTTAGGGAACTCCCACCCCTCTCTGGGGCTCCTTCTGCGTGGGAAAGGTTGGGTGTTGGAGTCTCTCCCCATAGTGTGGTCCCAGGGAGGAGCTGACAGCCCCCGCAGGGAGGGAATGTCCAGTCTCAAAAAGGCTCCGTTTGTCTCTGGGCAGCTCCTTCACGTCGCGATTGTGTGTGCTGGGCACAATGCGAGCCGGGACGTGGTCACCCTGGTGAAATCCATCCTCTTCCACAGGTAATGGGGAGATGTGCCAGAGGCCTGCTGGTTGAGGTTCTCAGATGAGCTGCTGCAGGCTGCAGTGGGGCAGTGCTGCAGAAGAGGGGCTCTAGGACCTCTCCCTACCCCTTGTGCCACTGCTTAGAGGGACAGAGGGGAATTTGTTTCCCCCAGAGGGTTTTTTTTCCATTTGCCCCCTCAGCTGATGTCTGTACCATGGGAGGGATGGGGGACCACGTCCTTTTCACTCTGCCGTGATGCTGAGTGTTGCTGTGCTTGCCTTTGGCAGGAAAAACCCCCTCCACTTCCACTTCATCACGGACTCGGTGGCCCACCAGATCCTCCAGACGCTCTTCCAGTCCTGGATGGTGCCTTCCGTCCACGTCAGCTTCTACAACGCCGATGACTTGAAGGCAGGTGCTTGCCTTCCCTTTGCCCTGTCCCAAGCCAGTGCTCGGAGGGTCAAGGGGAGGAGCAGAGAGGGACAAGTGGATGGAGGGTGATTAACTTTTTCTTGCTGATCCCTGGCTCACTCCCTCCTCTTTCTGGGCTTGTTGCTGGTGCTGCTGAGAGGGGAGCACAAGGCTGGTACTGGAGGGGTGGGGAGGCCCCTTGCAGTAGCACTGCCCCGTGGCAGAGCCAAGTGCCCCAATGAGACACTGGGGTCCAGGTGGGGGTTCTGGTGGCCAGAGGAAGTGCTCCAGGCTCTGCTGGCTCCACAGCTCTGCATGCCCTTCTGTTGCTGGCCTCCTCAGCACAGGGTGCCAGGACACGCGGCTGTCCTGCCCGGGCAGGGGAAGGGCATGGCCAGGACCAGCCCTGAGGTGTGTTGCCTTGCAGCCAGAGGTGTCGTGGATCCCCAACAAGCACTACTCTGGCATCTACGGGCTGATGAAGCTGACACTTACCAAGGCACTACCCTCCAACCTCTCCAAGGTCATCGTCTTGGACACAGACATCACCTTTGCCACTGACATTGCTGAGCTCTGGGCTGTCTTCGGGAAGTTTTCTGGTGAGGACAGGGTGCCCCCAGGGTCCTGACAGGGCCTTGGGTGCTGGGCTCAGGGTGGCAGTGCCTGCCCACCACAGCACCAGCACAGTGGGTTTGCTTGGGCCCTCTGAACCAACAGCAAGATGAGCTGCATCCATGTTCCTGTGTTTCCTCAGAAAAGCAGGTGATTGGTCTGGTGGAGAACCAAAGTGACTGGTACTTAGGCAACCTGTGGAAAAACCACAAACCATGGCCGGCCCTGGGACGTGGCTTCAACACGGGTAAGTGTGGGCTGCCAGGGTGGGAGGTGCAGCCTCATAGCACATCCAGCTGAGGTGGCACTTGGCACAGGGAGACTGGGAGAGGCTGAGGTAAAGTGCGAGAGTGGTGGGCACAAGAAGACTGCTACAGCATCCCGGGGTTGTGTGGGTGGGCACAGAGAAGTGACATGTCCCAGGGGCTGAAGACATGCAGGCAGCTGTGCCTCAGCTCTGCAGGGGCTGGGTGCTCTCTTGATGACCCAATGCCCTCTCCCCTGGCACTCAGGGGTGATCCTGCTCCTGCTGGACCGTCTGCGTCGCCTGGGCTGGGAGCAGATGTGGCGGCTGACAGCAGAGCGGGAGCTCATGAGCATGCTCTCCACCTCGCTGGCCGATCAGGTAACTGTCCCTCCTCTGAGGCGGGTCGGTCCTTCTGCATTCCCACAGCACTGCTGGCACAGGGGACCTTCCTCATCCACCCACGCACTCACCTTTCTCTCTCCTAGGATATCTTCAATGCGGTGATCAAGCAGGACCCATCCCTGGTGTACCGGCTTCCCTGCTTCTGGAACGTGCAGCTCTCTGATCACACCCGCTCGGAGCAGTGCTACACCGAGCTCTCGGATCTCAAGGTGGGTGGGGTTGCCGCTTTGGAGACTGGGGAGGGCCTGAAGGACTGGAAGTGCAGGGGAGTCAGCATGGGGTTGGAGGGCTTGGGGAGCCTGGTGCTGCTGACTTCCCTTTCATGGAGTGACACGCTACTGCCCAGGTGATCCACTGGAACTCGCCCAAGAAGCTGCGGGTGAAGAACAAGCATGTGGAGTTCTTCCGTAACCTCTACCTGACCTTCTTGGAGTATGATGGGAACCTGCTGCGCAGGGAGCTTTTTGGCTGTGCCAGTCTTCCCAGCCCACCCAGGGACCAGGTGAGGCTGACTGCAACTCTTCCCCCAGTCCCAGAGCTATGGGTGGGCAGAGACCTCATGCAACCTCCCCTGGGGCTCCTACTCTCCCTCACCTTCATGGTGTTGCAGTTGCAGCAGGCGTTGGAGGAGTTGGATGAGGACGATCCCTGCTATGATTTCCGCCAGCAGCACCTCATGCAGCACCGCATCCACCTGTTCTTTCTGCAGTACGAGTTCCTGGCCCTTCCCAACCCCACCGATGTCACCCTTGTGGCCCAGCTCTCCATGGACAGGTACTTGCTAGTAGGACTGGTAGAAGGTTGGAACCCACCTCTGCTCCTCTGGGCAGACTCCACAGCTTTGGAGCTACCAGGGAATCTCATTTCATCATTCTCACACCCCAAGCTGGGAGCATGAGTTCTTCCTGCTTCCTCCTGAACTGGGCTTGACTGGCACGCAGCTCTCTGGAGGCGCCCGGTTCTGGGTTTGGCTCAGAAGCTGCCGCGGGGCAGGTCTGCTGCTCAGGCCGTGCCCTGTGCTTCCCAGGTTACAGATGCTGGAGGCCATCTGCAAGCACTGGGCGGGCCCCATCAGCCTGGCGCTGTACATGTCGGACGCCGAGGCGCAGCAGTTCCTGCGCTACGCCCAGGCCTCGGAGGTGCTGAGCGCCCGCCGCAACGTCGCCTACCACATTGTCTACAAGGAGGGGCAGTTCTACCCCATCAACCTCCTGCGCAACGTGGCCTTGGCCAACACGCAGACGCCGTACGTCTTTCTGACGGACATCGACTTCCTGCCTATGTACGGCCTCTACGATTACCTCAGGTAAGGCTTTCTCCAGTCAGCTCTTGTTCAGCCTGCTGGGCTCCCCAACCACCACAGTTTTTAGGAAATGCCCTGGGCAGCAGCTCTCAACATGCAGAAACTGTTTCCTTTGTGTTCAACCGTGGGATCCTGCCCTTGCTTTTGTCAGACACTAGCAGATGAGGAAGGGGCTGTGGCTCTGAGTGTTGCCCTGTTCCTCCTCTCCCTGCGTGGTACCACTGCAAATTGTCAAAACCCATTAATACCCGTGTGGAGTGGTAGGCAGGCTGGAGGGGATGAGGAAGGAGGCTGTGGCCATGCCTCACAGTCAGGGAGACCTCACACCTTTCCTACTACCATAGGAACTCCATCCAACAGCTGGAGCTGCCCCAGAGGAAGGCAGCTCTCATCGTGCCGGCATTTGAGACCCTGCACTACCGTCTGACCTTCCCCAAATCCAAAGCAGAGCTGCTCTCCATGCTGGACATGGGCTCCCTCTACACCTTCAGGTAGGGACTAGCACGGTCCCGCCATCCAAGCAGAAGCCAGCTGTGTACCCTTGTGCCTTGGGGCTGTGCACCCCCTGTCTCTGAGGGTGGGTAGCAGACCCCCTGCATCCTCTGCTGTGTCAGTCTCTCATTTCCATCTCTCCCCATAGGTACCACGTGTGGCCAAAAGGCCACGCCCCAACGGACTACGCCAAATGGCGGACGGCCACCGTGCCCTACCGCGTGGCATGGCAGCCAGACTTTGAGCCTTACGTTGTAGTGAGGCGAGACTGCCCCAGGTATGACCAGAGGTTCGTGGGCTTCGGCTGGAACAAAGTCTCCCACATCATGGAGCTGGATGCGCAGGTGGGTGAGGGGCTCCTGGCACCACGGAGGTGCTGGGTGTTGGGGGCTGGTGGCTGGGTGGTGACAAGTTGGTGCCACCAAGCCGATGATGGTAAGGGCTGCTGCTCTGTCCCCAGGAGTATGAGCTGCTGGTCCTGCCCAACGCCTTCATGATCCACATGCCCCATGCCCCCAGCTTCGACATCTCCAAGTTTCGCCTGAGTGCAGGGTACCGGGGCTGCCTGCAGACACTGCGGGAGGAGTTCCACCAGGACCTGTCGCGGCGATACGGGGCTGCTGCACTCAAATACCTCACTGCCGAGAGAAGCCTGTGATGCCTGGGGACAGTGGGTGCAGGGTACAAGCAGCACACTGGAGAAGGGAGGGCGCACGGCCTCCCTCCTGCCCCTGCCCACCGCCACAGCCCAGCCCGAGGGAACGGAGTCGGCAGCACAGCCTCTCCAGCCCACCCAAGGGATGCCTGTAGATAAGATGGAAGACATCAGCTGCAAGAACAGGCAGTGCCTGCAGGTCAAGCTGCTGCAGCCTTCCTGTGTTACAGGGGAACTTCCCCATGCCAGGGGCCAGGGGTGGGGTCTCCTTCCTTCCTCCTTTAGTGGATGTGGATTCCCAGTCTTTATTAGCTCACCTCACCTTGAGGCCTGGCTCCTCCAGAGACCTGGGAGCTGTACCTTACCCTGTTCTGCCTCTGCTCAATGGTCCCAGCCCTCCACACATCCCTCCGGGGCTTTGGTGAGTTGGAGATGAGGTTGTAGAGCATCCCTTTACATCCTTTGTGGAGCAGGCCCAGAGGAAGCCTCCCAGCACCCTGGGAGGGGTGGCCAGGGAGTACTGTGAATAGTTGGAGCCTTGGTTCAAGCGCAGATCAAGGCTGGCTGGTTAATGGGGGGAAATACTACTCCCCATCTGTATGGATGCAGTCTCCAGTGGAGCTGGCCCTGTACCGGTGGTGTGGGAGTCACCCAGACCAGGATGGGCTGTCTGCTGTCACCAGCAGTGAGCTCCCAGGATGGACCTCCACCTCCCAGCCTGGAGCAGCCATGCCAGTGACAGACCCTGTCCTGTGCTGGCATCACCCCACAGGACAGGCCTGCCAACCCTCCCCATGGGCAAAACCGCAGCTTCATGCTGGGAGAAGTTCCCAGCGGGGACCATCCTACTCCTCCCCAGCTCTTGGCAGCACAGTTGTTGCCATCAACAATCAGGGATGTGGCTGACACTGGACAAGACCATACCTGAACACTGTGGCAGGAACCCCATGCTGGGAGCAGCTTGACTGGACACTGTTCTACCACTATCACACACTGGAGCACAGAGGATGCATTGCTTTCCTCACACTATTTAAATTATTTAATACTTTCCTCATAAGAATTCAATAATTAGGGTGTCTGGGGTTTTTTTTTTTCTTAATCTTTTCTTCTTCCCAGATGATTTTGCTGGTGGCCCTGGAGGCTCTCCAGGCCAGTTGCTGCTGCAGTCTCCACTGTTCTCTTCTTAGCTTTGCTCTGGGCTGCAAGAGCCAGCTCTGTGCAGGGTGAGGATTTCCGTCCATGGTGGAAGCGGCTAAGAGGACCCACAGAAAGCGTGGGGTATGGAAAGGGCACAAGCGCCTCTTGCTTATTCTCTCTTTTTAATTTAATTTTTAAATTAAAGCTTTTTTATTCTTTTTCACATTCTTGTTAAAACTGCCTGGTTATTAATTTTTTTCTGCTTGAGTCTGCACCTGTCCCCTGGAGGGAAGGCAGCGGGAGGAGAGCAATGGAGAAGTAACCTGAGCCTTGGCTGGGGTGAAGCATCACTGGGCTTGCTCTGCCTGGTGCATTTGGAACCCTTTCCTGTTGGTTGGGCACAGGGGGAGGGCTGGGGGACAGCAGTGGTGGGCAGAATTAACGCCAGTGTTACCAAGTGGCAGGCACGCAGGTGCCCTGAAAGGGCTGGTGGTTGCTGACTGAGGTGGGCTAAAGGCTGGTGGTTCCTGTGCTGCAGCAGGCCCCAGGCAGCCTGCCTGCACAGCCAGCACCCCTGAACTGGAGCCTGGGGTTTAGGCACAGAGTCAGTTTAATCACACCCATGTAGAAGAAGCTGTAGGTTTCATGTGGTGGTGCTGCAGCTCGTCCCTGAGAGCCTTGGCTTTATAAGACTCTTAGAAAACCTGGCTCTTAGGCCCCATGAGATGCCAGCCTTGCATCTGCAGGGGGGAGGATGAGGATGGTTTGCCAGCAGCAAGTGTTGAGGCTTTATTTGGGAAAGGGCTGGGAAGACATTGCTCATCACTGTAAAGCCAAGAGCAGCTCCACCCCACCAGTCCCTAGC
Organism: Machaerirhynchus nigripectus; assembly: GCA_013397975.1. Taxonomy (NCBI): domain Eukaryota; kingdom Metazoa; phylum Chordata; class Aves; order Passeriformes; family Dicruridae; genus Machaerirhynchus; species Machaerirhynchus nigripectus. The sequence goes on along the minus strand of VZRQ01007600.1, from coordinate 134,371 downwards.
AGGCAGCTTTTGTTTCATACAGCCAAAGCTCACTGATACTGTGCTGCTGCTGCACTAAGCAGGATCAGAGCCTTGGATCAGATCTCAACACTGCTGGAGACATGGAGCAGTGCTGAGATGGAGCAGGCCTCTTCCATATGATTCTTTGGTGGATAGGAGGCAATAGAAATGCTGGCTCCGTGGTTGTTTTGGAAGGTGTGCTGGTATGCCTGTACACCATAGGAGGGCTGTACTCCATCGTTTTCAGATAATCCTTCCCAGCCTAGACAGTCCCTAGCCCAAAATGTGCCTGCAGGGGTGGAGGTACCTGGAAGTAAGCCCAGTGTGGGTTGGTCTCCATGGGCCCTCTGCTGTGCAGCATCAGCTGGGAGGCACCCACAGAGTCAGAGCCAGGGATTATCCAAACTGAGCACAGCCTCTTTTGGAGCTGAAATTCATTTCTCCTAACGTAGTGCCCTTCTCCCTGCCAAGAAAACGAGCTGGAGTGTTACACAGCCCTTGAACAGAGCAATGCTGGGGCTGGGGACTTGCTACGGGCACTGCTACAACCCCTGTGCCTGTGGGACCCACTGTCCCCACCTGGTACATACAGCTAAGGAGACAAGAGATTTTACTGTGTTTTATTTAGTAAAATGTTAAAATAAATAAATACAAATTGATCAGATGCTCTGTACCCCCTCCCCCCAACTTTAATTTGCTAAAATCTAAACACATTTGTACCAAAACTGAAACCACAAGGAACTTGAAGGCAGCAGATACTGCAGATCACTATGAGCATCAGGCTAAAAAAAATAGAGATATTTAAAAAACCCAAACCAGTTCACAAGTGGGTGTTCTCATGGTGTGATTCTGTGACAACAGAGCAGTACCAGTCAGAAAGGGCATTTTACACCAGGGCCTGCAAGGACGGGAGATTGGTGGGGAATGGGGCAGCACAGGTGCCACTGGCTCATGGAGGACAGAGCCTATGGCTTTGCCATTAGAAACCCATCTGGGAGAGAAGCTGCCATCGTCCCACGCAGCACCAGGCCCGTGGCTGCGGGGACAGCGCTGCCAGAACTGGGGGCTGGTCACCAAAATCCCCTGGAGAAGTCAGACAGACTAGGGGAGGGACCAGGCTCGGACACGGAGCCCTTCAGGGTCAGCTCCTGCTCCGGGCCCATGCCAGGACTCCCGCTTTACAGCACAGTCCTGGTGAAACACCAGGGTGCATGTGAGGGAATGGGACGAAGCATGGCACACAGGTGGGGTGGTGACATCAGTAAATCTATGGAGATGGTGCTGCTGTGATCGCAGGAACATGAAGCCATGACTGAAGCCTGAGTATTTTCTCCTAAACAAGCAGAGCTGCCTTCACAACCCTCCTGCCCTCAGCTGCGGACATGGTGGGTGTTTGCAGAGGAGAGCCAGTCAGCTCTACACGGGCAGCCACCCCAGTGCCGCACCAGACTTTGCAGGTGGCAGCAGCTCACCACCACCTCTCTGTGTCCACTGCTGTTGACACAGCAAAGTTGTTTCTCCCTCCACAGGAGCCCAAAAAGGTCGGCACTAGCAGGCTCCCCCACTTCCCGCTGTTACCTTGCTTAATCTTTACTCAATGGAGTTTGCAACACATGCTTTGCTTCTGTGGGGCTGTGAGAGGAAGCCAAGACACCTCTGACAGTGTAAGATGGCACTTGGGGGGCACCCTGCAGCTGTGATTGGAGTGAAGCAACTTGTGGGACACGACTGCTGCTGGCTCTGTTTGCGTGGGGCTGCCAGGAAGCTGCCCGAGTCTCAGAGGCTTATGCAGAAGCAAAAACCTTTCTCGAGGGTCTTGGCTGCCTGTCACAGATGACATCAGGAGCGACTCAGGGACAACACCTTTTGGAAGGGAGAGCTGACAGGTAAGCCTGCCTCTAGAGTCAATCACTGTTTTGATGTCAGTGATAATTTAAGTAAAGAAACATAGGAGACTGTGATTAGAAATTACACATTAGCCCAGAACAAGCAGAAACGTGCAGCCTCCTGCTGCACCCAGCACGGAGCTTCTTTCAACAGTGCCCTGCCCCAGTGCCTGCAGCCATGGAAATCTGCTCTTCCAGACTCAGAACTGCCAGTACCTGCCTTACAGAGAGGAATGTGAGGCACAGAGCAATCTCCTTCCCTCCTCCCGCAATTCTGGCATGCCCCACCTGAGAAGCCAGCACCTGGATAACAAGCCAGGGGAACCCCTGCCCTTGCACGTGCACAGCATGTACCCAGTGCTGCTGCAATATCAAACCTCAGTGCTGGGGATCCAAAATCAAGGGTGGCCATGGAACAGCCCCAGGAGCTCCCTTCCCCACCTGAGCTATTCTCCCAAGGCGCACCAAGTTCTGGTTGCTCACTAAGAAAAGTGTTTTCTCGAAGCTCAAAGGCAACAATACTTCATTTGTTTTCCAATAAAACAGATGTAAGAAGGTTGGTGACAAAAGGGCAGGAATTGGTTGAGGTTTACTTTTGCCAGTGTAAATTTAGGAAAAAGAAAAAAGATGCAAAAGGTCGTGTTGAGCTGATTGATAACTGCTCACTGCTGCTGCTGCTTTTCTGTCCCAGCTCTCCACCCAGGACAGACAGAGCCATGCTCACAAGGTTTTGAGTTCCCCAGGCACTCCTGATAGTAAGCAAGCCCTTAAGTACTTCTTCCTTTCTAGAACTAGAGGGACTGGGCTGAGTTTCTCCATCTGAAGCCTTTGTCACCTGCTTGGATACTAAAGAGTGAAGAAGAACAGGCACAGAGCTTATCCCTGGTTACACAGGAGAGCTGGGATAGCTGTTTTCCCAGGAGGGTGTCCCACAGTCAGGCTAGTTAATGTAGCCTAGAGGCAGGCCCTCAGCCTTAAACGTAACACATGCCCCTGTTTAGCTGCACTGCTGAAATGCCCCTTTCCCTTAGTGTCCCTAAAGAAACCAGATCCTGAGAAAACAGGGAGGCATTGCTCACACAGAGGGATTTTGGCACAGAACTGCCAGCTGTGACAGCCCAGAGAGCAGGAATCCTGCACAGATACTCCAGGAGGTGACTGAGAAGTACCTGAATCACACGTCCTACTCCACATTGTCTCCTTCACTCACACAGAACCCAGGACCTCTGGGAGCTGATGCTGGTTTCAGCTAGGCCAATTGTAAAACTTGAAGGCGCAACCACAATAGCAGAGCTGAACATTTAGCTAGTTTTGGGAATGTTTCTAGCCAAGAAAATGTATAATACGGTCCAGATTAGAGTAGGCTCTGGCTGCTCCAAGGTCTGCTTGATCTGCCTTATCCCCGTGTTGTAGCTTAGAAGTCAAATAAGGCTCTCATCAGGATGGGATCACTCAGCAGCGGAAGCAGAGCTAGGGATGACTTAGTGCCTACTTCCTTCTCCCTCTGCACCCAAGCAGCTCTTTTCTCCCACCACACCTGCTCCTTTTGGAATACAGACCAACCATGTCAGAAATCGAGGTAGGATAAAGACTGGTTTTGTTCTACTCTTTCCACTGGACTTGCAAACCCTGCAAGTATTGCAGGAATACCTGTCTATTCAGAAGGGAGCCTTATTTCACTCCTGGATTTTCTCTACCCTGACTTTCCCTCCTCATGTCTTTCCATATTTTTTCTCTCTGTTCTGCTTTACCCCACGTAATCTTTGTTTCCTTTGCTGCTCCTGCTTTTTCTCTTCCTTTTCATCTCCAGCCCTGTACCACTTCTCAAAAGAGGCTTCTGTCCTTTAATTTGTCCCTTGCAGCATCCACCTCTGGCCCGGGGAGATGGGAAGCCTTGGCCTGGCTATTCTCATGAGATACACTCCAGGGACTTGCACAGCACAGTGAATTCCACAGCACCCGTGCTCTTGGCAAGCCTCTTTTCCATTCACTGCTCAGATATTTGAGTAATACTGCCAGGGATACAGACAGACTCTCACACAGGTAAGCTCTTGGTTTCCTGAAACAATTAAATTAACCTCTGGGAGAGGCATTTGTCTTTTCATGGGTCTGTAATTACCAAGCTTACCAGTGCACAATAGAAATAATTTTCTTTATTGGCAAGTTGGTCACTATGTGCTCAGCCTGTACAAGACACAATGATGCAGAAAGTTCTTGTCCCAGATATGAGAGAAACAGGAGGCAAATGGGAGCTAAGGGCAAAGGATCAAGAGACTCATATTTTTCAAGTATTACATTCCATTCTGTAGGAGTTACAAAGAGGACTGAGGCTTAAAGAAGGATCTGAGTAAAGACAGCAATAACCTGGAGACAAGACGTCTGCAGCTCTCACTATTCCTGATCCCATCAGATTTTTGGGTCATTCCCCAGTCCAGGTCTGACCACTGAAAACAAGGATCCAACAGCATGTCACTGCAAGGTTTGCTCACATGCCCTCAGAGACCAGTACCTAGCTGGCTGCTGGAGGGTTCTTAGGACCTTTTGCCTTCTGAATGCCAGAAGCTACAGAATCCATAGTGCTTGGGAATGGCCTTTGCTGAGGTAGTTTGTTGGCCAGGCAAGTCTAAGTGCCAAATGAAATAGCTGCACAACAAAACATCTTCCTCTTTCTCCAGGTTCCTGACTCTTACACACTCGTCAGAAAACTCTTTGCAGTAATCCAGCAAAGCTGAACTTGCCTTGGATCTCCAGAATTCCAAGGGAGGACAACAGGAGGTGAAAAAGGGTCAAAACAATTCTAAAAAGACACAACGAACTCTGCCCAAAGGGGTGTGGTCCACCAGGAAGTGTAATACTGGTGTTTTGGTGGTCATCTGAGCAGCTCACTGAGAGAGGCCCTCAGTAAAAGAGTGAATTTGGTTCGACATCTTAATATGTTATTTTAAAAACACGTTTCATTAAAAGCATGTATTCATCATTAGTGCTTCAGAAGCAAAGAGGACAGGGTGCAACCCAACTGAGGAAAAGAAGAAAGAGAAACGTGCACTGCAAATTCACAAACGTTTTCTGCTGTATCCACATGGGAAAGAAATGTCAGGGTTAATTCCCTATACTGTGGGCTGCCACAGCTTGGTGGGGCTAAGCGGGAGATTTCACTCCAGATTCTCCTGAATGCTGACCATGCTGCTTTTCAGGGCTGTCTCTGCAACAGTACAGGGAAGATGATTTGAAGCCAAGGAGGTCAGAATTAGGTTTCACATTTCTAGACATTTGGAATACAGATTTACTTTCTTAAGCCTCGTAAAGATAAAATGCAATATTCTTTTTCTGCCAACAATAAAACCAATAGATCTGCCCATAAAATTATCACCTCTTTAATTTCCAGGCTTTTAATTCATATCCCCACTGACAGAAACTTGCTTGCAACATAGAACAAAGCCCTGTTTTGCTCATGCAAAACATTAGTTCCTCCTACCAACATGGTAACCCCTGGCTAATGATGTCTTGGAATAATCAGCCATGTTACTCACCCTACCTTCCAATCATGCCTAGAAGTATTGCTTTCTCCATGTTTTGTACAGCACTAAACCCACTGCTGGCTCTAAACAAAGACAGTGAGAACACCAATGATGATACTAATTCTTCTAGCCAGGTCACATTCCCACTCTGACCACAACACACTTTTCCAGCTGTTTAAAGAACAGATTGCAAGGAGAAGAGAAAAAGCAACTTCTGCTTGCTCTATTTCTGAGCAAAGGAGAAGGGTGACTTCTTAAAGCCCTTAGCACTGGGCTGAGAGCCAGGACCATTTCTGATATGAGATTCCTTTGAGGTCTCATCTCTTCCCTTATAACAGAGATTTAAAAGCCACTTGTTTCCCACCAATGACAAGCAATGACATAAGAATTAGTTAATATCTTGACGATGGTTTGGAAATACAAAACCACAGCCGTTATGATAGGTTCTCAAAGAGCAGAAGTTTTAGTACAAACTCATTCTATCTCAAATATTACATAAGAAAAAAAACCCAAACCAATACAAACCCAGAAGACAAGCTTAAGCTTTAAGCCATCAGAGAGTTTCAATTTGTCCTTGATTGGAACCTCTTACAGCAGCTCCATTTTCCTCTGTCTTTAGCGAACACCAATTCCCTTTCCACCCTATTGTTGGTAATTGGGCAGAGATAACCCCAATTTACTGTGTCTACACAGCAGCATCATTGCCAGGGTGAGTGCAGCCCTGGGAATGCTCCTTGCCTATTGGCTGATACTGTTGCAGAGCCAGGAGAAAAAGCATCCAAACAGGATCAGTGAGAGAGAAAGAAAACTACCTAAGCAGCATCAAAATGTCTAAGATAATTTTTCTGCCAAGTAATGATTAACTAAAGGCATCCTTTTACAATCTGGAACACAAATGCTGCAACAAAAGGGATATAAAAGTCTGTACTTGGATTCTAGAGACAAGCAGATGCCTCAGGAACGCAGTAATAGCTGTTTTAACATCTCCTGGCTGGTTAACTGTGCTCAGATTTAAATATGGCTACTAGTGAATTTCACTTCCATCCTCTCCTGAATCAGCAAAGAAAACAGAAGGACTGTCAAGTCTCCACGCATAGCCTCCTACCTCCAAACAGTGCAGTGCTTCCAAGAGCTCAGGTTAACACAAAAACAAGAGCACAAGAACCACAAAGACTCAGCACACCTATCCCTGGAGATGGTCTCTTACCAGGAATGCTTGATGCTTCAGAAGATGATGGTAAGAGTCACCCAGGTGTTCAACTAAAGACCAACATGTTCCAAAAAGCACTTCCCCCTGAATATCTGGCTGTTAGCTGATGGCTCATGTTCTATAGAAGGCTCATGTTCCATTTGCTTTTTCTCTTCAGCCCTTGAAACAGTCCTTTGTTTAAATGCTATGGGTTGCTGGCCTAGTGCTGCCCAATGGTAATGGCCCCACTGGTAACTGGATTGATGGAAGGACATTTTTAGTATGATCCACTTTGACACTGTCTGCCCAGATGTCTGTCTCCCTGCCACTTCTGCTAACTTATCCTTCCAGCTCTGTTAGTTCCAGAACAGAACACAAACATCAAAAGACAGAGTTGGGGTTATCACTGATTCAGCTGAGAAGTGCATTTAAGAGTCACTTTCCCAACTGAGACAAATGTGAGAACTCAGGATATCAGTTCGGAGCTCAGAGCTGAAAATAGTGCACACTCCTACAGAAGGAATAAAAGTCCTTAAAGGGCAGAAAGGCAACCTAAAGGAGAGGGAATAAAACAGCTCCAAGAACCCCACAGAAGCCCATTTGGCTGGGGCAGCAAAGAAACTCTTCCAGCCTATGTAGTGTCTGGAGTGTTCACTTGCTCAGAAATGCATCCTTGAAATGCAAAGCTTGTCTATCTTCCACTATAAACAGCTGAGCAGGTCTGCCTCGCCACCCAATACATGCTCTCAAGGCCACCACACTGGGGACGCTGCCTCACCTGCTGTGCGCAATGGCTCAACTCCGCTCCCACTGGAAGTAAAGGGAGTTTTCCTAGTACTTCCAGTGGAAATGGGCCTGGCCCAAATGGGTATATGCAGTAGTGAAACTAGACAGCTCCAGGACACAACCCGATGTGACCGGAATCAGCACCCTAAACTGAGCCAGACCCCACAGTCAGGAAGCACAAGGCGAGCTCTGCTGTCTAGAGTGAAAAGATTATACATTAGAGATGAACTTCTTCAACAAGAGGAGATAACGGAGGGTGATCTCAGTCCAACTCACTGTCTTTCATTCTCAAGCTCAAATCAGTCTTTATCACAGAACTATTAAAGCCTTAAACAAGCACACTGCCAACTGCTTTTCTCTGGTTACAAACACATGGAAGAATGGGAGAGAGATGGTAACAGCAGAGACAAGCCTGGGAGATCCTCCAGGTGGGGGCGAGATCCAGCACTGTAGGATTTGATTCTCTTTAGACTTTAGCCAGTAGATGTATATGGTATAACCTATGGAAACTGTCCCATTAGATTTTAGAACACAAACACAGCAAAATGTCATCATAAATAAGCAAAGTCTGTGTTAAAAAATTCTAAGTACACAGCATTTTCTCCAGTTCTGACACCTTTTTAATAGAAATCACTTGTTTAGGAAACAAATAGCACTTTTGTAATTTTTTTTACAATGTTTCTTACCTTGATCTTATTTTAAGTAACACTAGGAAGACCTCAATATCTTTTATTTTCCTTTTTAATTTAAAAAAGTTGGTTTTTTTCCCCCAGATACAAAGATTTTGCCCTTGCATAAAAAAACAGTGCCCAAAACGATGACACAAGGACTCACAAAGACTCACTGTATCTCACTGACACTATTACTTCTAATCTATACCATGCAAGGTCCCATCTACCTCTTTAATTAGACTGTCAGCCTGAAAAACAGCTTTTCTATTCCTTATTTAGTTCTTGTTACCAAAAGAAGAGAAAGGAAGTGAAAGAAAAGGACATTTCTCTGTTGAGTTCACACATCTGGGTTATGTGCTACTTTGTTCAGGATACCTTTGTTGTTTATAAATACAGAAAAGGGATGGAATCTCATTTTCAAGTAATTGATGCACATTTTCTCTTGGGACACCTCCATCCAATGCTCCAAGCTGACCCTGGATTCTGGCCCTCTATTTTCCTGTTCCGAACACAGACTTTCTGGATGAGTGTGAGGACCCACAGGCTCTCAGGCACATGGTGTGATTCTTGGGGTGTCCTGCATAGGGCCAGGAGTTGGACTCGATGATCCTGATGGGTCCCTTCAAACTCAGCATATTTTATGACTCTATGTGCTGGTTACTCAGTGAAAAGTCCATCTCCTTTCCTTTTGTACATCTCCTGTCTAAACAATAGTAAATACTGCTTATTTGATAGACTTGTCCCTTCTGGGCACTGGGATTTGATAATTTATATTTCTGGTTTTTTGGTTTAATAGTACTGAGAGTTTAGAAACAGGAAAAGCCCATAGGCTCTTTGGACTTGTTTTTGTTTTCCCCTAGCTAAACAAACTGTTCTGCAAATAGGAACTTGAAACCTGCTCTCCTCCCTTATCCCTGCTCCTCACCCCAAACAAAAATAAAACAAACCTATAGTGGCTGTGGAGGCTGCTGCAGGCACACACTGGTGTAAAATATAGAGAGAGTAAATATATTATTTCACTTGGCATGGTGCTGGCAAAGAACCCCCAGCTGGCACTATTCATGTAACATGATCCAAACTTCGCATGTACACACAGAATAAGAAGGATCAATTGGCAAACTCCGGTGCCGCCTGGCACAAGCATCTTCACGCTCTCTCTGGAACCAAAGAACTAAAGAATTCTGCACTTTCCAGAAGAAATCCAGTTTTGCTTTTCTAGAGTTTCTTTATTTTGCTCTTTCTCCTCGCCGCCACCTCCCTTGGCTCCTTCTTAACTTCACTGTGTTATTTAGTCTCATCGCCCTTGTTACAGTTCACCATGCAGCTCTGGGAAGGGGAGGGGGCTAAGGTGGAGGTGGCAGCATTAGTATTGTTAGTGGAGTCCATGCCGTTGGAGATGGCTACTGAATTGACCTCAGAGTTTATGGGTTTTGAAAGGTCGATGCCTTGGATGAGGCGGATCAGCTGTTTTACCTTCTCCAAGGAGCTGTGCATCTCCTTCTGTTTTGCAAGGATGGTATTCTTCATTTCCATGCATTTCTACAAGCAAAACAGAAAAGCAGTAATAAGTTCAAGCTTATGAATGAAAGAAGGTAAGAGAAGGAATATGATGTTCACAGATCTAAATTTAAGTACCCAGAAAAGACTGCAGCTGCAATTTCACTTTTCCAGCCTAGAAGAAAAAGAGTCTCTAGGCTGTGTTCACAGGAGAATTCATATTTGCAGGCTGAGGAAATAAATTGCCAAGACATAGCTGTCACCTGGTATCGCTTCCTTTCATTCCAAGGTGTTGTGCAAATGAACACAGACAGCTCCATCCTTTTGTGTTTCTTTTGAAGGAAAACTTCCAAGTGTATGTTCTTACTATTTTTTCTATCAGTATTGCATTACTGAAATTTCTTTAGCTCAGATCTGCAAGCTCAGGCATCCCACTGCAGCTGACTGCTGACAGTGTGTGTGCAAACCATTAATGGGATACAGCCTTTGCTTTCACATACATTTTAGCAGGAACATCACTTCCTTCTCTCAGTAAGTAAAAGGGCACTTGAAAAGGAAACCAAACTCCTCTTCACTTGAAAATCTGATTTTGTGGCCACTTCATTCTCTTAGAAGTGGTAGTAACATAGCCAGCTCATCAGCTAAGAGTCAGGGTAAGACTTTAAAAAAGCCCACAAATGATGTTTCGAGAGTGAAAAACTGCTTATATGTATATTTGAAATTCACAAAAATGAGGAAACAGTAGCTATGTCTGTTACACTCAGGTTTTTACATGAAGATGGCAATCTTCCTACATTTTAAAAATCTCTTATCCATGCTGATCTCCAGACACTGTTGGTTTTACCTTTACTATTCTCACATGCAGCTCATGGCATCATAATAACACTAAAATATCCAGACCTAATGTGCCTGTTTTGGACAGGTCCAGTACAAGTATAAACATTCTTCTTGCCCACTGCCAATCCCTCACGTTAAGGGCTTGCATCTGCCTGGGTACATTGCTGAGAAACAGTGTAAGTTGTCTAGTGCTGCTCAGGTTACACCCAGCTACTGCTAATCAGAAGGTGACAGTCTCCAGGACTGCTAAATAGCACGTCACCATCATTTTATTTGTACTGACAGCACTGAGAGGTCTGTAAACATGGGACACTTTTGCTCTAACAGGCAAAGACAGGCGGTCTGGAAAGTGCATCTGTATCTAAAAAGTCTGCAATTATGAATCCAGCCTTACAAATGTTGCCACACAGGAGATTTTGCTTTTTTTCATTACGTGATACTGACTAGGGCTGCACCAATGAGGGGCTTAAACTTTACACTGGCAACTCAAGAGACTGATTTGCATATTAAGGTGAGAAGAGTGACCAAATGAGTATGTATATTCCAATTACTGCAATAAACTAAGGTGGAAGCGAAAGTTGCTGGTTTGAAGTATGACACTATCTAGTTAATACCATGCAGAGACATGTGCAGTGTCCAGCTGCTGACTGCCAAGGCAACACGTCAAGGTCCTGAGTCAGCCATGAGTAAATGGTCGCTTTTGCATCAGAAAGGTCTGGAGAGTGCACCAAGGCTGTAACTCTCACGACACACAGAGGTCCAACCATTCTTGTTTAAGTGAGTCACTAAAGAATTGGACTCAATCTACTGCCCACAGAAAAATTGCTCTGGGTCATTCTTGTCACCTGCTGATATTATATGTCACCATATGTCTCCCTACATGTTCAGCATGGATCATGTGTAAGACTCAATATAAGTATATATTGCCTTTATTTCATTCCTGCTCCCCGAAGTCCTAAAAAGCAATGGAAAGCAATTCTAAATAAATCCAGTGGATGACAGGTCTAGTATATGGAGTCACTCTGTAATAGTTTTCTCCCTGCATTGTGGCACCAGAACACAGGTGAAGGGTTATTAGGGAGGACAATACTCACTGTTATAGAATTGCTGAGCTGTTTGACCTTCTGCTCTAGTTGTTCTCTTTCCTGTTTTAAATCTGAACTCCATTTAAGTAGTTTCTGTTTTTCCTCTTCTTTTGCTGCAAAACAGAGTATTAAACAGAATATTTAAAATATTTCTCTTACAACAGTGGATAGAAGGTCTAAACTGCTTCATGTAAAGATGGGAATTGTGTTTAAATCAATGCTAACAACTTGTGCACTGAATCACCCCCAAAATTTTACCTACAGACATAAGCATGACAAGCTTAAGAAATATTTAGACTGCTATTTTCACTTCACTAGTGATTAAGGTTATTTCCTTTTGTATGACAAAATTTCCTTTTGTAAAGGAAGTACCATTCTATCCCACTCCCAAAATAACGTCTTCCATTATTAAAAGTGAAAGAAAAGTGTTCATCATTTTCTTACCTGCTTTATATGCAATATACGAATGAACAATTGCTAAAGTTCCTGGCCATGGGATTGCTTCTTCCTTCTTTAGCATCTGAAAGAAAATTTTCATAGAGATTTACCAGCTAAAAAGCCTACCTCAGAGAAAGCAAAAAGGAGAGTAAAAGAGGGAAAGACTGAGGATTTTCTTTCATGGCTATCATTAGCCTCAGCCCTGTTAACGTGAAGCTTCACAGAGCTGATCTGAGATTTAACAGAGGGAATTATTCACAACTGTATTGTGGCTCCTACAAAGCAAGCCTATTTCTTACAAATGTCAGCATTTTCTTAAATTCCCTCCATAGCCACAAATAAAGTCTACTAATGATACTGAACAACTTAAAAGATGAATGAAAAGATAATATATCTGAACTCAAAACTTGCCAGGAGACATAAACATTACTTCATGGTTCAGACAAATTGCTGATCTTAGTTTTTCTGGGAAAAAGTTTTCATGCTGCAGCCTAGTCTCCACACCATACATTCAAACATCACACTTCCTGGCTAGTAAAACATGAACCTGTCCTATCACCCCTTCTTATCAGAATCATCTTAATAGACTTGTCAAACTCTCTTTATAAGGGTCTTTCGGATCCTTCCTACATTTTGCTTCCTAACAAACTTTAAGAGGAAAGACACATATTTTTAGTACATGATCAGAGGGGTGTCTCAGAAGACAGAGGACTTGGTCGGTTTACAGTGAAGTTACTCAAATTTCCTCCCTAATTTTGCTGGAAGCTATCACAGAAACATGAAGAGGAGGGATAAGGTGAGAGTAGACAAGAGCAGGAACACTCAAGTCATAATACTCCCTCCTCTCTGGCAACCAGTTACCAAGTCACCTGAGCTTTGCATTTTCATTCTTCTGAGCAGTACATTGTAGGTCAGGCTGTTTTCTTATGTTACCACCTGGTGCACCAAAGGCCATGTGGGTGACCAAGCAATGTGCTGCATTAGACAGGACACAGCTTCAGACTGCCTATTATCAGCAATCCTTTGCAACTTCTGGAGCTTCATGGAAGGGTTAGGAATACAATAGTTTACTTCTTCATCTTGTAATCTCAATGCAATTATAAACAAAATACTAAAATAAAACCTGCTCACTTCAATTGTGCATTTTCAGAGAGTGATCTGTAAGGAAGAACCATGAAACTGTTCTCTTATACTCATTATACTGACGCTGGATGATATTATTGAAGACATCACTGCAGACAACCTTTCTGATGTTTGACTTATATAAGCAAACAGGGGTTTATATTTGCTCTATCTATTCAGGTAGGCTTGTGCAAATGTTTTATTTATTTGTCCAGAAGAATATACTAATAACTTTTGAAGAAACAATGAGATGAACAGCAAAAGATGAACAGCAGAATTACTACGGGTTGTAGATAATCTTTCCAAAAAGTCTGCATACTTTGATCCAGAAAAAGAGTAAAAACATAAGGGTAACAAATAAAGATCCCAAATTTGGAAGCAAGACCCAACAGTTTTGTATTAGCACACCTTTCAACAGAGGTAATAATTTGATGAAATTCACACAAGCCTTACTGCACATCAAATAGATTTGTTCAGTGTCAGGGTCTTGGTCTAAGTAACCCAAGCAATCTGGTTATTTTCTTTAACACCAAAAAATCTTCACATGCATAGTACGTAACTCCCCGTCTGTCAAACAATACCTGGTCTTGACATTTGGGACAGATCCACATGCCCTTGGGAATGGTTTTCAGAGGCGGGTCCAGACAATCCAGGTGATAAACACGTGAACATGTGTCACACATCAGCAGCTGCCCGCTTTTTCTGCAAACACTGCAAAAATCCTCATGGATATCACCCTACAGAATCGAGGGGAAAGGGTTTGGGTGAGAGAAAGCGAGAGAGAGAAGGCAAAAAGTGAACTTTGGCCTTTGATATCTACATCTTAGTTGAATTCAAAGTTTACAGCACTGTTTCTAAGGGGATTCCAAAAGGTCAAGACCTGTTTAGACTGTGAAACAGGAAAACCATGACAGATGTCAAAAACACCAACATCTGTCCTCCCAAACACTCTGTCCTCCCAAGGCAAAATGGTATAGCAAACAGTTATTACCGTAACTTCTCTTAACAACTGCTACCCCATAGCCTTTCTTCCTTAAGATTCCCTCTTTACCCTGATCTTTTTATTTGCCTGAAGTGATGAGCTACCCACTTTCTTAACCCTCCTGATTTTTGGATGTAAGCCCAACTCCACTCCAGGAATGCTGATTAGGCTGTCTCTTGCCAGTAACAGTATGTAAGAAACCCCAACTGAGTGACTTAAAAGAACACTGTCAAATATTTAGGTCACCTTTAAAAATGAAACCATAAGGAAAAGGTGTTGTGTTTCTAAATGAAAAAGAATTGAATGAATTATGTTCTAAGACAATTCTTTTTACTTCACTTGGGCTATCTCAAGTTGCACCAAAACAGCTGTGACTCAAAACCTTCTCATTCTCTATAGAGCGTGGATTGTTTCACCACTAACATAGACTGAGAGCCAGGACAAAAGAGTACCAAGAGAGATTTTCTAACATTTTTTTAAAAAGAAAGGATTGAAAACATGACTGGCCATGTCTTTTAAAACAACTAGGTTTAGTTACTATTGCCTTTCCATCAGAGAAAATTCTTTCCTACAGCCATTAACACCCCAAAAAGGTAGATCTGATTTTTGTTTCTTTTTCTTCTCTCTTCTACTGTTTTGATTTGATTTTCAGATATTTGAACAAAGAGGCATGATAGAAAGATGGCTCTTCATTCATAGAGGAAGCAAGGGGCACCCCACCCTCTTCTCTGACCACTGGGCTGTCTTGGCAACTCCACATATTCAAGGTCCCATCTGGCATCTGAAGTACACACTTGTCACTGACTTATAATGAAGTTTCACACACACACCCCCGATCTGCAAGACTGCAATTACAAGATGTGTGTGTTGAGCAGAACTGTGGGTACACACTCCTTTTTATGAAATACCAGCATATGCAAGGTTTCATTTTGGCACAGATCACCTCTTCACTTGTGCAAATAATTTCTATCAGTTTGGAGGGATAGCAGATTTGGCCACGCACTCACACATTAAGGTGCCAGGCAAGAAAAATTATAGTAATCTCCACTATGGATATCACAACACACATGTAAAAAGAATGACACACGAGCAATCTGCTCAGATTTCTACTTCCCAGCTCTACTGCTGATGAGGCCCTTCTTCAAAGGGAAGGCTATTCTTAATTTCCAAGGTTAGCACTGATTTCATGTTTTGTAGAGGATCAATCTTTAGTGAATCTACAGTGCCATGTTTTGGATCCATAGCTCCCAGGGATCACTGAGAGCTGAGTTATAGTATTACTTCATCCTTTAACACCAAAGAGTTGCTCAGTGTTAAATGAAGATCTACATGAGTGACGTTTCATGCTTCTTGTGAAGTGATGTGTTGTAACCAGGCTGGGAAGAACTTCTTCCCTCTAGCATGCATTCTCTGAATACAAGGAAAAGGTGGCAGGCAAGAGATGTCATAGAAGCTAAAATAAAATCCTCTTCAAGGTAAGGAAAAGTTTAGGAGGGGATTACGCTTATTTTAGAAAAAAAATTCTGTTTGAGAGAATTGTGTATCTTAAGATGCTTTAGTTGCCACAGACAACACAATAGCTCTTAGTAACAAAGTGCAAAATTACTGGTATGCTGACAACCAAACCTGTTATGTCCCATACCCTGCAGAAAGAGACCTACAGAAGACACAGTGCTGTTTCTTCTTGAGGGGGAGACATTTAGAAATTTAGAGCCAGAATATCCCAAATTCAACTGAATGCTGCAAAGCCTGTAGTGATACAGGTGACTAGTGTGCAGTGCAGCCGAATGCATGGAAATGACAACACACATGCACAA
This sequence comes from Machaerirhynchus nigripectus, assembly GCA_013397975.1. Lineage (NCBI taxonomy): Eukaryota > Metazoa > Chordata > Aves > Passeriformes > Dicruridae > Machaerirhynchus > Machaerirhynchus nigripectus. Next base: position 118,543 of record VZRQ01007600.1, on the reverse strand, counting down.
AATTCACAGTCCTATTTTTGGTAATGCAAAATTCAGGGCATTTCCTCAGAATTACCAACTGTCCTTATCAAAATCCCAGCCAGTGTTTGATTCCAAAGAAATGCCGCAGGTCTTAGGGGCAGTTAATAAATATACACATAAAGGGGGGCTGGATTTGTTGTTGTGACATGCACCCCACTAACCTCAGCTTCTGAAGCAGCTTTGTATAGGCTACAGCCAGCCAACTCAGGCTACAGCAGAGCTCACTGAGGCTGCTCTGACATGCTACAGGCTGAAGTGACTGAAGGATAATTTCAGAACCGATACCATAAAAGATGATTTAACGTCACTTTCTGCTCTACTTCCTCTTCACAAGGGACCAGGAAAATAAATTTAAGCTTTCTGGACAGCTAACAGTTTGCTTTATTTTGATAAAGTGTCTAGAGCAGCAGGGCCTGGGTTTAGGCAACAGAACTGAGTAATACAGTATCAAATGCATTTTGTGCTTGGGTATGTCATATCTATACTTATATGTACATCTCATTGGAATAACATGGGAAAACTAAATATTCTGCAACAGAAATTGTTCATGACCATATAAATAAAGATGATGTAATTCTTTATTTACATGTTTGATGTAAGTGAATTAAATTATCAGAAGCAATACTAATTCTGGCATTTCCTAACTTTTATAGGCTTGACTTTGCAATCTGAATGTTCTACAATGCTCATCTCAATTGAAACTCTGTTTTTATGTGTTTACTAATAAAAAGGCATTTTGTGACCAAAGACTTGCATCATCACTAAAATGGAGATTTTTGCACAGTTCTTACTGCTGAGTAATTGACCTTCAAAGGCAATTTCCATCTTCCAGGTGAATATGCCACTACTGCATGAGGGAGAACCACACATAACCAAGTGGCTCATAGACAATTGCCAAAAAGGAAAAAAAAAAGCAAGAGAGAGAAAAAAAAAAAGCAAGAGAGAGAGAAAAAAAAGAGGTTTTGCTCAATCCTGCCCACTGCATTATTTCCTTCCTTTTTCCAGGTTCTAGTCCTACTTTCTACCCCCCCATCCTTATCACCGATCTTAAGTTTCTGCTTCATCCTCCCTTCAAAATTTCTCCCTGTCATTCAGAGAGTAACATTTCAGGAGAAATTCAAGAAGGCTGTTCTGGTCCACTGTGCCTGATGCCAAGGGCTTGGTCTGATTTGCAGTTTTCATAGGGTGGCTAAACACATAGATTACTCAAGTACTAAATCAAATTTCCATTTTAAAGCCTATAGGAATTAGGCCCTTAATGCAAAAGTATTTTAAAGATAGGCAAAGCTGCAGTTTTCTTCTTTATCTGTCTGACGAACTGCTCAATTATTTTAACTGAGAATTCTGAAATACCCCTTTCCTTAGGCATGCAGTTGTGTTTTCATTTTTAGGTGTTCAAAAGTTCCAAAACAGAGTCTGTAACTACAGAAAACATTTTCTGTCCTATCTAGAAAAAAGAGACTTTTCTATATTCACATCATCTGCTAACAGCGTAGACCCTCTTCAACATGACATGGTCTGGCCTCACTGCCAAAAGAAGTGATCCTGATTTCTCCTGATTTCTCTGTATGCCTGTTCATTTCACCCTGCATGAAGCTGGCACAAGAATATTTGTGTCAATAAAATTAACTTGGATTAGGGCGTGATCCTGGCTAAGACTAACAATTTTTAGCTATGTCAGTTCCTTGATGCAAATCACTCTGTGGCCTCAGATACGTCTGTGCTGTGAAACAACACAGGACACATGAGGCATTTAAGAGATGAGAAAAGACTGCTGGTGACAGGCAGGATAGCTGTCCTCAGTGGTAGCACCTGGCATAAACGGTGGCATGAGCATTTCAGTGGATACTGTATTCCCCATTGATTTGAGTTGCAGGGTCCTTAAATGTCAAAGAACTAATCCTCCTCTTTGTCTTCACCACCAGCATGACTCGTATTATTGCTGTTTAAATACATAGTACTTTTCCTGCACTATATTGCACTTTTCCAGCCAAGGATGCTAAAGATTTTTAAAAGTATTGCTAAGTTCTCAAAACTCAGACAGGAAAAGCACACAGCGTGACAAATATATAAATAGAGGAAACCAAATCACAAAAAAGGGATGTGACTGCACAAGCTTATACAGCAATCTTATGAGAACATATTAACAGAAGAACACCTTCCATCTTATGATGGCAATTGGAAACTATTCCTTTCTTTACAATTAGCAAGTAAGAACTGTAAGATGTGATGAACAGATATTTACCTCCTTTCTGATATTTTGCTTCTCTGCAGATTCACATTTTGTTTCATAGTTTAATTAAAAATATTTTTATGAGCACTTTGAAATATATTTTCTACTTTCACATGTATTTTATATTAAACGGACTTCAATACCAAGTATCTCTGAAAATTCTACCAAATTAGCCCAATTGATAGTGAATATGTATTGAATGTGACCTTGGTACAAAATTCTTTAGAAAAATCAAGCTCTTTAAAAATACTAGTTCTGTTGCATATGTATAAACTAAATGCCTTGTCTGGAAATGTTAAAGGGGATTTGTAATGATTTTATAGGGGAAAGAGTGTTACTGTTCTGTATTATGATGTGTTCAGGTAAGAGAGAATGTTTGTTACTGCTAGGTAATCTTCCACTGTCTCCTTTAAATCACTTCAATTTTCATTAATTAATGTATATTAAAGCAATCCAGGACCTAGGCCTCAATACAATCCTAATTCAGAAAATTAAGGGCATTCAGAACTAGATTTGAATGCTACAGAAATTTATTCTTGATTTAGCTTGACGCCATCAGACACTGCAGAAAACAGGGCAACAACTCATCATACTCTTTTGAGAGCTCTTACACAGTAGGAAAAGACTCAGCAGTATCCACACACATCAGAGATGGAAAAGACCCCCACCACATTATCCAGTCCTTCTCTTGGGGCCAGTGTAAAATATGTGCTCTTCAGCATATTTGCAAGTTACCTGTACTGCTTATTTCTAAAAGTCCCCAGAGATGGAGCTGGCCCACCTTATCCATGAGGGGCTGTTTCACAGTCCCATTCATTCGGCTGTCAGGAAAGGGTTTTTGCAGTTAAGTGCTATCCTGTTCTCAAAAATGACTATATAAAAGAGAACCCTGTAATTCCACATGCGTATTTCCTGGGTATCAGAATTGCATCTATTTATTTCAGTGCTTCAGACACACTTGTACTACTTCTATTCCTGTTACCTCTGCAGAACAAATACAGTTCAGAGGCAAGGAACTGGCTTCTATTCCCTGTTCTACGTGGTCAGTAGAGTTGGTCTCTAAGTCTATGTCCTTACAGTGGTGCAACAATACAGATGAAAATAAAACAACCCAACTTTTCCTTAAAGGCCATTTCAAATGGTTGGGCCTCAAGTATATGTGACAATGTCTTTTCTAAAAGAAGGACTGCAGAAGGAGTTTGTAGCACTGGTATGAAGAAATAAGCAAGCACCTTTTGATTTTTAAGCTGTGCCCTGTAAATACCAGTCTTTAAAAAGCAAGCACTTAAAGGAAAGTACAGTCCAGCTCCTGAGAACTGTTTTACCCCCACTGAACAGTCAGAACACACTTTCTGCCAAATCAGTGCTGGAAATGCTGCTCCTGGCTGTTCTGCATGACGAAGCAGTTTCCATCCTTCTCTCATTATAGAAACACAACTTTTTGTTATTATGGCCTGTAACTAATACTTTTCATTCTCCTCACTCCCCACCGCCCCCCGGCCCTTTTTCATGGATGACAGATTCAATTCAGTCAGACAAGATCTCAGACACTACACAAAGGAAATGAGCTCATCTAACATGCCTGGTGCCTCCCAATGTTTCAATCCACTGAAGGAGTTATAAATAAAATCTCTACAGGAAAACAACATAGGTGCAGGAGGAAAAAGGGAAAGGTGTTAAAAAAAACGCTGGACTGCTTCACTGCACTGAATCAGGACAAATGATAAGTGAGATTAAAGAAACAAAATCTGCAATGATTTTCTTTGTGTCTGTTTTGCATAACTTCCTAAAGGTAACCCCCTCCCCAAGAGTTACTTACGTCTGTGGAGCTGGGGCTAGGCAGGGACACGAGCTGAACAGCTGCGGGAAAAGTAAATGTGGTCTCTGTCTTTTCATTTTCAGGGGAGTCAGGATAACTGGACAGAGGGGACGTTGGGGTCAAAGCCCCGAACCCCAACACCGTGTTGTATTTAGGTGGACGACCTACATATTAACAACAGGGAACACAAACGAAAAAAAAAAAGAAAGGAAAAATGATCTTACATACCTTTGGCCAGTGGTCCTCATTGGCTAGCGTGAAAAAGGAAATGATGCAGCACAGAGAGGAAGTTAATATAAAAGTTACAAGTGGAAGGACAGAAGCAAAGATTTAAACATTTTTTAGAAATCTTAAAGTAGAATTTTGCAAGGAAAGAACATTTAAAAGATGTATTTCAGAAGGAAATAGAAATAAGCTCTGTAGAGGGTCAAAGAATCGTTCCCAAAAAAGCAGCATGGGGACAGTTGCTACTCCTAGAAATGAGGCTATTCAGTTTTTAGGGGAAACGTGTTGGCATCAAAGCTCCACAGAAGCGACAATAACTACTATTAAATCCTTTCTGCTGTTATCCCACGCCTCCCTATCTTTCTAGTGCAAGCATAAATCTACACAAAGGGTAAGTCCTTTATCAGAGGCCAACACTCACCACCCCCTGCTTTTCTTCCCCATTTTTAAAAACCTGTTAATTCACAGATCAGAACCTTCTACCCTACTGGTACATTTTTAAAATTAGGCTACCTAAGAACAGGTCTTGTTGTCTGACCCATAACTACTATCAGTTTTAACCTACCACTGGTCTACTGTAACCCACTCCAAATTCTGTGTTCTTTCTTAGACTTTCTCAGCCCAGTATGTTTGATTATGCACAATTCCTAGATAATGCTTTAGACTAGCAGATGTGCAAAATGTCTTCGTAACAATTCTTATGAAATTATGAATGCAAAGCAAGACAGCAAAAAACCCAGTAGGCAACCATCATTTTTGCCTTCCTTCTCTAGGGTAATTTATGGATATGTAAACATAAAGGAGTTAGGATCTAGGAATAATTCCCGAGATCTTATGTTTACAGATTGTCAGTCTATACCTATTAACATGCTAAACCTTGCATTTAAGGTCTGGATATGTTCCAGAACTCAGTATGTCCTTGGAAATGGATTTCTGCTAGTGATGTCCACGGGTGAAATTTCTGACATGTTCAGCACCATCTATAATTAAACTAAAGCTTTCAAGGGCACATGCTTACAAAAGCTTTTCACTCAATATACTGCTGTATTAAATTACAAAACAAATGTATACTTCCAAATCTTTTGTCAATTGAAAACATGTGCTACTAATTTGGTGCTGATGCAATGTAAAGGCTCAAAACAGGGTGTAAGGAACAAACCAGGAAGTATAATAGTCAGTTGCAAAAACAGGCTAAGAGAGTATCAAGTACAAATGCATGCAATCATTTTCATTGATACAGTAATTGTTTACAATAAGGTCTAAAATAAAATTAAGAAATCATTACTAGAAGAAGGAACATTTACTTATCCACAGAGTAAATGCAAAAACTCTATTTAAAATCTACATAATATAATTTTAAAAAATAAATTTAATGTTATTAGGAGATAGCAGTAGAGACATGTCTTTTATTTAAAAACAGCATAGCTGCAGAGGACTGAAAACATGTATCAAGAAGAGAACATGTCAAATTAATATTTCATCTTGCAGCCAAAACCTCCAAAAGATAATGGAACTGGTCAGTGCTAGGTGGGACTGGTTTGATTGTATTTTTAATATGATTGATTACTTTTTTAATACAGAAAACTTAGGAAGAGAGAAGGTATAATGAGTCTTCAAAGACTGCAGAAAATCATCAAAAATCAGGTAAAGATTGTCAGATAGGTGTGGTCGATGCCATGTACAAATAATGGCATCACATTCTCTCCCATGCTGTTCTGTTTCACCTGTTTCACTATAACCTAGGTCTTAAAATTTTACCTGTTCTACAGAAGGATTTCTTCTGAATAATACTGCATATCTATATGAAAGATCATCTTGCATTTTACGACAAGTGACACTCTGGTTGCAGTTAAAGTGTTTAGTATGAGCACAATAGCTTGCTCAAGGTAAGTTCTTTTGAAGGACCCATCCCTACTCCCAGTGGGGAACAAGGCTTTTGTCACACTAAGTTTCCTCTCCAGGGCATAGATGCTTTTTCCATAACCACTTTCTTCTGGACAGTAACAATACAATCTAGTCATTAACAAGGGGATCTTGACAGCAGCTTCGTATCACTAAATGATGTTCAAACATCTCACATTTCTAGTGAGTATCTAGTGAATTGGGTGGTTTTTGTTTGGGTTTTTTCTGAGAGTGAAACTGAAATGAAACACTGAGCTGCCTAATAGAACTTGCTATGCTAATGCCTAGAAGTCATGGTCTTTGCCTACCATGGAAATTTACTGGACAAATGAAGTACTGTAGAGGCCTTCTTGTTTTGCTCTTCAAATCAACAGGGGGACTACAAATGCAGTGTGGAGGAAGAGACATTGGGCAGGGAGACAGGTCTGGGTATACCTCACCTCTTTTACGTGTCCCAGGGTGCATTGTGCTGTTCAGGTACGTCACTGTACTCTTCTTGCGCTGCAGGGAAGAATGGAACAATTTCTGTTGGGGAACGTTTCTGGCAATAACTACATGAAGTAGCTGAGGAACAGCACAGTAAGTACTAAGTGAGATTACTGGCTTTTGTGTTTTCTGAAGCACACCTTCAGAAAGGTTAGCTTATTTACACTGCTTCTGACATCTGAACTGCTTCATGCTGATACACAAGCTGACCAACACACATTGCCATTTGACGTCAGCTTTATGAAGGAGAAGGCAGAAAAAGATCTAAGTACTAGAAGAACACCCCAATGTATTTACCATTTAAAAATCTGAGGGTCATGTCATTGCAATGGCCTTTTGAACTATAAATGATAGCTTGCCTTTCTAGTTAGAACTGAGAAAGCTTAGAAGGTAGCAAGATGTTAGAAAGACACTCAAGATCGGAATGAAAATACCAGCATCCCCCAGCAAAAAATTAATACCTCAGGCTCAAAAACGGCTCCACTGTACACTGGATTTGCAGTTGTTCTTCTTTTCCTCTCTTGTCGCTTACTTTGGATTTCTTGTAAAACAAAGCATTCAGGTTAGAAAACAATGGATTTCAGAAATTATATAAAGTCCTCAGAATTCAGTTTGCATGTGAGAAGAGCTGTAAAGATTTCTACAGAACACCAATCATTCCCAGTATAAGCAACTGTGTAATACTTTTAACTTCTGAAGGTTTGAAAAATAACAGCTGACAAGGAATACAAATACAGTGCTCAAGTAACTAATGAAATAATAGCCTTCTTCTCACCAAGCAGTCCACGACTAAGACATTTTAAACTCATGGTAAGTATAACTGGGATCTAAAAAAAAAGCCTCTGGTAACTTCGCTGATACTTAAAAATACAGTACAGAAATATGCAAGCCATTGAAATGATAGGCTGTCTTTCAATGTATAGGATTAGAAGTTTAAATTATAAATCAAATTATAATCCATTAACTCATTCATTACAAATTACAGCCCCATGATATCATGAAATAAATGAAAAAATCTAGACATAGGTTACATTAAAATTATCCATGGCGTATCTTTGCAGATACACGGGTTGCAGATACAGAAGGCATTGGTATTGCCACAGATTTCTTTCCTACCATCAGAGCATACATTTTTTTCCCAAACTCTGCTCTCTGTTGCATAAATAACTGCTTTGTTTCAATGCCATAAGAGGAAGAAAAAAGCATGCACAACAAACTAAGTTAGATCAAGAGTACAGATATCCCAAAGGTACTATTGTGCAAGAAAATACTGCATTTAATATAAGAAGTATTTTGGAACCCTTCTTCCAATTCAGAATGACCATGAAACCAGGAGCTCAAGAACCAACCTAAGACATTTTTCCTACCTTCCAGGTGGTCATGAGTAACTAGTCCCAGAGACACCATGAAGGCAAGTTTCTGTGAGGGGGGAGAAAAAAGATCATGAAAAGTACAACTGTTAGGATGAGTTATGTCATTTAGGCCCTTTAAAGGCAATTGACCAGTAACTAAGCACCAGAAGTATTTTTAGCAATGCTTTGCTTCTATAAATCACTTTTCATTCATGTATGTCAAACTTCTTGAAAGAGGATAGACCAGAGTCCCATTTTCTAGATGGGAACCTAGACTGAGATGCTGGGAAATGCCCATTGCTCATGATCACACAGTTGGCAGAGCTGGGAACAAGAGAGCAGTTTCTTTACTTCCATTCCAGCACTGAACTATTAGAAAATACCACACAATTCAATTGCCAGAAAAATATTGCTAGTTTAAGATCATTCTCCATCTATTGTGAAGTACAAGGAGCCAACTCTAGCTTAGACTTGCTATTTGCTAAGGGCTATGGCTTTCTTAGAGGATTCTAATTTTAATGCAGGAAATGCAGAGACATGTAAAAATCAGAATTTTGTAGTGTAACTGACAACAGTTAGAGCTCATACAACAGCCAATTTGAATCCATCTACAGAAAAAATGTAGCAGAGCATATAGCTGTAATCAGCTCCAAAGCTCTTCATGGCAGAAGGCTTTAAGAAATGGCCATTCTGTCCTCTCTTTCACCCCAAACTAAACTGGACTAAAACACAAGCAGAATGTGAATATACATGACTCTTTCCATCCCATTCACCAGAGTAGAAATATTTTATAAAGCAAAACAAAGACATTTTTTCAGCTTTGAGAATAACTCCAGAGTCTAAAACCTCAAAGGAATGGAAATCAACACTGTAATCTAAACCCCTCTTTGAAGAAAGTATCACAGAGAAATGACAATCTTCTAACTTACAAAAGATTCAGAAGCCAAATGCATTCCAGAGCTGAAAAATGCAATGCACTGTATGTATTTAGATTTCTATTCTGTAGCCTTATCAACTACTGCTGTCCAACAGAAACATAGCGAATGTTAAAGGTAAGAAGTCTTGAGGGAACAGAGGGAAAAAATATTTTCTGAAGGACAGTGTCCTTTTTTTTCTTAAAAGAAAGCTCTGGGTACGTTGTGATACCTGTGGATTTTCTTCTCGTTTTGGCTTCGGTGCAGCAGGTGGAGTAACTGTACGACTTTCTGTTTGCTTCTCTTCTGTTTCCACGTGTGGTTTAATAGTCTGAAAGAAAACAGTGTTTCTCTCATTCAGTGATAAGAATGACTTTTTTTACTTTGACTATTAAAGCAAAACAAATACTTTCGCAGATCCAGAAGAAACGTTTAAAGCTGGCAGTGTACTAACAAAGACTTAATTGAGGAATCTGATGTGAGAGGAATGTTAAATAAGGCATTTTCATTGAACAAAGAACGAAACAGCCTTCTCACCAATCCATTACCACACACAGCCCACAAGATATAACAGTGATTTTAAGAGTTAACTTTGTTACAGAAATCACCAAAACGTATGGGAATAACAGACACTTCAAGAAAACTCATTCTATCAAGACTTCCACCTAGAAACCATTCTGCATGGCACATATATTTTGTACTTCTCACTCCTCAGTCTTCTTATTTCATAGAATTATGAATGACTCAAAAACTGTCCCTCTGAATCCCTCAATCTCAGATGTTTCCGAAGCTTTTTTCTGTTCTCAAGTCATAAATCTTCTGCATGACATTCCTCAGCCTATAGCATGGATGTTGAGGCTATAAACTGAGTGAGGTAAGCTACAGAGAGACAAACTTTTCCCCTTTATGATACAGAGAAACTATACAGAAAAGTTCATGTATTATTGAACCACCATCATTATTCTATGTTTTTCTGTAGTTGCCAGTAATTATTCGAAGAGCAAACAAATACTGCTGACATCAAAAGGAACAGGCATCAAAAGTCGAGTATTGTAGAAGTACAACTTCGAATCACATGAAAAGGGCACACATTGCTGAGTAACTTGTGGAACAGCCCTGAGGGATGCAAGAATCTACTCCTGAGACTTCACAAGCAGAACTGAGCATGAGCACATCTTTCATGCACATGATTTTCATAGTCTCCATAAGTATTTCAAAAGCAGAAAGAAGGTAACTTCAAGGCACATTAGTCTAGGAAAGAGTTATAAGTGACATATATGCTACTAATATCTATATAAATTACATAAATATTATGTATTATAGTATGTAATACAGTATACAGTGTTACACTATTACTAACATACAACATACAAAAGAGTTAAAAGTGAATCAGAATATTGCTTTATTGAATGGACTGGCAAGGACTCTCAGTTGCAATCCACACTGACTTAAGTAATTTTTATTTTACAGAAGTCTTTTCTCGGGAGAGATTTTAAAACTAAATATACAGAATTCTCTGTTTCTGAGGGTGTCCTTTCCACTCATTCAATCCAATTTAGACACAGGGAACTATCAGACTTCAGAAGCTGAATGAGACTATTTTGCCTCCAATCACAAGATTGCAAGATCAAGGGATCATGGAAGAAATGGCTACATTTATCCTATTAAATATCCATACAATTTTGTGCAATTTTTGCCTTTCACATAACCACCCTTTGAAAAACAAAAGGGCTTGATATGAAGATGGATTTCAGCTTGTACTTGTTCTTCAAGATACTAGTCAAACCCTGCAATGCAGCCTGCTTATGAAATACTGACGTTTAAACAGTAGAGGGAGCATAAAAACACTGAAGCAGGAGAAAAACGTGCCAATGGCCCATATTAGAGGAAATGGTAACTTCTATCTCAAGAGCTGCAAGTCATTCAGTAATTTGTACTGCCATTGGAACATGAATATCTCCAGCATCCACTGAAAACTTCTCCCTGGTTGTCGTTCTCTCCAAACCTGCACAGTAGAGCAATAAACCCAGTATCTTGCATTAGTAGACACTTTATCTGTACCTGTTTTTCAATGTTTGGTTTGCTGATCTGGACAGTCTGAGGTCCAGCGAGCCTGGTACCCGGTGCTGCTATCACGATGCTGGTGAGCTGTGCCATTGGGAAAGTTTTGGCTATGGTTGCTGTCTGCCCGTTAACTACACGAACTGGATGTATGGAGTTCTGAGAGTTGGGTAAAGAGGTGGGTGTGAACTTTGTTGTCAACATCACAGGCCTCTGAATAAGCTGAGGAGCTGCAAGCATTGGAGGAGGTGCAGGGGCAATAGGAATGTTATTTTGGGCAACTGGTTTAGGTCGAACCTACAAAAATAAAAGAAGAGAAAAAAGAGAGAGATTTGTATATCAGTATTTCAGATCAACTTTTTACTAAGTCTTTCAATTCATCCTGTATAATCTGCAGGAGGCTGCTTGATTTTTTTTAGATAATGTAATTTTAGCATACTGTCCTAAGTATGTTAAGAGAAAAAAGCACCACATTTTCAAGCCTACTTACATAAAACCCATCCATAACATTTGCATATATAGTCACTGTCCCTGAAATGGTATTTGGATGCACAGACACTTATACTGAATGTTTATTGCCAAATGCCTTATCTGTATCTAAATTAACATCTTGGTTTTACAAGCCAAAAAACCCATGTAATATTTACAGGCACAGCTGAGGCGCTCATGTTAAAAGTATTTCAGGACTTTGTAATGAACCTCCAAGAAGTTATGAACAGTTGACTGTGCCCTGAAACAAGTAATTATTTTTTTCAGCAAATACCTGTTATCTTTGTTAACTCTATACATTATTTAGATACCTGCATAACCGATCTCGCTAAGCCAAAAAACGGACAAGATTATATATTAATCCCTTACTGAAAATGATAAAGGTACAGGTAAATGCAGTCATTTCTCTTATTTCACAAGAAAGAAAAGAGCCACAAGAATTTTCCAAAACTCCATCACCAATACTTGCTTATTTCTTGTCCCCATTGTTAAGTTTGTACTCAACAATTGACTTATAATATCATTACAGAGTACAGAAGTAAAGCACATTACTTTAAAAATAAAGCTTTTATTTTCCTTATTTGATTCCTTTTGTCCTATCCACCTTTAATACTCCATAAAGCATTTTACCATGAAAAACTAGGTCATGTTCCAACAGATCTCGCCATACCCAAATCTTAATCAGATACCAGCCTTTACTTTCCTTTCTCACTTTGCGAAAGATTTAAACTTTTATTCACAGCACTACATATTTCATACAAATTAAGTAGTTCATCCAACATATTTTTTATTTTTGTTACATAAAGAAGCAATCTGTGTCCTTCCCAAACCATGGCAAAAGAAAGGTAAACCACAAGTTTTACTACTCAGCTGAAAACAGAGGTCACTCACTCTTGCAATACAGAAATACTTGGGAATACTCTAGAGCACCTCATTTTTCCTTTTTTTTGCTCATGAGCAGCAAGCAACAATTAGAGCAATTTAAGGCCTTGGGTGATGCTTTGATTTTGATGACACGTATTCCATGGGTTCATTTCATTTGATGCAAACAAGATCATATATAATCATCATACGCAAACTTCATAACCACAAACTCATACGGGCTGGAAGGCAGCTGAGGAGGTCTCTAATTTGACTTCCTGTTCAGAGCAGGGCCAACATTAAGTGCAGACTGGGTGGCTCAAGGCTTTGTCCAGGTAAGTCTTGTAAAACTTCAAGGATGGAGGTTTCACAACATGTCTGGGAAGCCTCTTCCACTCCTAATTGTCCTCTAGGAGAGAAGTGTTCCCTTATATGCAGTCTAAAACTTCCCCATTCCAGTTTATGAGCATTGCCTCTAATTGTCCTGCCAAGCACCTATGTTTCCAGCTTCTTGTTTATTTCCTTTCTGATATTGGAAGTAATGCTGCTGGTAGGGTCCCCCCA
>VZRQ01007600.1:1482-105579 GCA_013397975.1 Machaerirhynchus nigripectus | reverse complement strand
GCTATCTTAGTGGCCTTCCTTCCCATGCTTCTTTCAAATTTACCAGCCAGGGTTTCCAAAACTGCAGGGTGTTCATGGACTCAGTTTTATGATTGCTGAGGAAAGGTGGATAATTTCTTCCCTGAATCTACTGGCTGTGATCCTCTTGATACAGGTCAATATGCTGGTAGGTTTCTTTGCTGTTAGGGCACAACACTCATTTAGCTACTGTCAAACAAGACCTTTTAAGACGTGCAGCTCCTCAGCCAGTCAGTCCCCAACCTGTACCTGTGCAGGGGGTTAGTCCATTCTAGACACAAGGCTTTGCCTGTTCTCATGCTGAGGCTCAAGAAATTCCTGCTGGCCCCTTCATTTACCCTGTCTAGGGCTCACTGCATGTCAGCACTGCCCTGAAGAATACTCACTGCACCCTCAAAGCTGGTATCATCTGCAAAGATGTTGAGGATGTTGAGGTCTTCTCCAGCACATCAGCAATAAACACCAACACAATGTTCATCAAAAGTCTCTCCTATCTATGCTATAATTTAAGTTCCTCCTTCTATTGTTTGTTCTCTTTATACTCACCTGTGGAAGAAAATTTGGACGAGGAGTAAGTCTGGGAGGAGGGATGAACTGCGGCACTTTTATGGGCTGAGGCGTAGCCTGAACCTGCTGTAAGAACATGAGAAAGCTCAGTAAGAGGTAAGAGGAAAATCTAGCTTTGAAGTTGTTCACCAAAATCAACATCCTGAATGTGCTTTCAGACCTGATGTCCTCGGTTTTCACTCTGTAAATAATTTTTCACAGCAAGAGGTTCCTCATTAGAAATGTATTAAAGACAGAACTAAACCTTACTTTCTAGATGCTACACACCTTGCTTCACAAACTGCAGGCATATTTCCTTTTAGTTCAGCTGTACTAACTACTGTGCTCTGCAGTCTCAAACCTTCCATTTCATGATAAAAACTTCTATTTGTTTTTATCATTAAAAAGACACTACAACAGCAGAAAATAATAAAAGACTTTGATATCCAGCTATATGAACTATGGTCTTTTCATAGTGAATGGCATACAGAAGAATGAGAGAACATCTCATGCAAATAGTAAAGATCTGGAAGTTGCAACTCTTTTAGCAATATTAATGACACTATGAGGGGCTCTACATACACAACTTGAAATTTTCAAAAGTAGGCCATTCATTTGAAACAATTAAGATCTGATTTTAAGGAAACCTAAGTACTTCCCTGTGTAACTCAAATCAGCTGCATGGAGCTGCCACATGATTAACCACTGAATAGCACTACCAGCTACCCTGAGTACCTGGGGAGATTCTCTGAAAGTCAGTGTTATTTTACACCCTCCTATACTTCTGTCCATCCACATAAGACTGCAATTTTCTTCAAAAAGGTCTTGTACTGATTAATTAATGCTCAGAAAAATATTCTGATATTCTTGATGAAATTTGCTACAGACAGAAACCTAAATTGTGGACTAGTATTAAAAGAGAATTACCTCCTCAAATCTAAGTTATTCAGCAAAGAAATGAAGCACAGACACAAAGGACAGAGGAGAGTGGTGCGAGGGATGACATAGGAAAAGAGAACAGTAGAAAAAACTCCACTTAAATAGTCTTCTCTATTCTGATCACAAACATATGCCTCATTAGGAAGCAAAATTACTTCCATTTGCATTATTCAACTGTATTTTAATAAATATAGATAAACTGGATTTATGTTTAATAAAGCCATAGCCTTTACTTCAGATGTAAAATTTCCCTGTCATGTTGTTATATAATTAATGCCTGGTTTGCAGACCAAGAAGCCTATATAATCCAATTGTGAAACGCTGGTTGTTTTATTTCTAGGTGGCTAACTATTCTGGAAAAGACTGTGTGATGTAGCCAAAGCACAAAATCTGTATTTCCAAAATATATATTTTTTAAAGAAACAGCATCTGTTTATGTGTTTGAAAAAGTGCTGAGTGAAGACATGGTAGTGGGCAGACTTAAGGGATGTGTCTAACACCAGACTTTATCATGCAAAGAGAACAAGAGATTGACCCAAAAAACCCTAAGACGAATGGATCAAATAGATCAAATGAAGGAAGTCTGACATCTCTTTTGCCTAAGAAAAGAGTAGGAATTCTGCAGAACACAGCCATATAGATTCAGTAAGGGCAAAACAATCACTACTGCCCCATGACTACAGTTACTAACAGGGGAAACTTTACACAGAGGTGATGATAGCACTGATTTAATCCTATAAAGCAAAACAGTAATAACAACCCACATGGAGAGAATATGTTTTTCTTGTAGACTATCACTTTAGCAATGTCAGCTAGTGAAGACTCACAACATGTCCCTACTATGCTCCTTTCTGTGTGAAACCCTGACTGTTTATTTTTTCCAATAGCCCTCCTGTTAACCAAACCCATACATATCTGCAGGGCAAACACATGAAACGCTTACCAAAGTTACTGTGTTTTTTGTCACTATTTGGACTGCCTCAGCTCCTGGCCCAGTGACCTTATTTGTTGTCTGGAGGTTGACTGGTGCATTCTGCGCATCAGTGCTGAGGACTGCTTTCTGATTGTTGTTGATAGCAGTAACCATGGCAATGGTAGGTCTCTGACCCACAACAGAGGCAGGCATGGTCGCAGTTGCTGCTTTCAAGACGAGAGGTAGTGTCTTAGTGGTGATCATAGAAGCTGTAGTTACAGTTTTCTAAGGGAAACAGAAAATACACTGTAAGAGACAGAGACACTCTGTATCAGACAGGACGTGGGTTGGTTAGTCAGAAACAATAGACAGCATGAGAAAGAAAAGGCAGCTCTGAGCCTATCTACCTGCTGTTCAAACAAGCACATTATCTTATGCCTATGAAAACTGGATAGCTAGAAAGCATTCTCATTTTGTTTGGTCTGTTTTAATCACCTGCAGCATTGAAGATTGAATCAAAACAGATTCCTGAGAAAATTACATTTAAGTGTTAGTAGTGGCATATGCATTTTGAATCTTTCAGTTTCACTTTACTTCCAAACACGCACTGCCAATATCAAACCTATAAGGTGGAGGTTTATGAAATGTAGCAGCAAACTAGCTTCTCACCAAGTAAAACTCTTATTTTCAAATGGAAACTGTAGTTAGAGTGATCCTCACAATCAGGGAAAGAGGAGGAAAAACGTTCATAAGTTGGTTTCTTTAAAAACAAAAATGTATACTTATTTTGGGCATCCCAGTTTCAGCTTCAGTGACACATACAGTTATTCTGCACTGAACTTTCTTTCCTAAGAATATCAGTAGGGTTGTCCTGAAGTTGTAAGAGCTGGCTGTTAGTCTGTTCAGCTGCAGGCAATTAAGTTTAACTTCTGTGGAATGGGCCAGTTTTGGAACATATATTTGACACCATGATTGCTCTTGGCCTGTTTTAAAAAGAGTGGTTTTGAATCATGTAACACCAGCATTTATCTGAAATGCCTCAATAATCATGCCCAAAATTCCAAAGTTAAAGCAACTATCATTTCACAGTTTTGTTTTAAAACGTACTGCCTTCCAAATGCTAAGGAAAATGGACATTACAAATCTCATTCAAAAAGCAACAAGGTGAGCATTTCCATATAAAACCAGAACACAATGCGAACAGAAAACTCATGACAAGTGACGCTTGACAGAATGGCAAATGAAGTTATTTCTTTTCTCTTTGGTGTAAAAAATCCATTGCACCAACGGCACTGCATCTTCAAAACTTTAGTGGCATGATCAAATGCTCTTAGTACTAAATAACCAGCACTCCCTCCTGATGTCAGCTCTAGGTTCTACAGAGGAAAAAATGGAAAACCAGGCATCAGGCAGTCTTTGTGTTCTGAACATGCCTGATTTAGACTACCTGATTTTAATCATACAAGACCTTTATCTTTTTTCTAATAAAATAATACATTTCTGGTTGGATTCTTCAGTATTTTCAGAACCAATACTGTTCCCTTAAACAGAAACACAGTTTACCTTCACACCTCTAATTTCATAATAATTAAACTATGTCCCCTAACTGTTAATTATGCACAAGTGTGAAAAAAAATCAGTGTATAATGCCAAATCAAAGGATAATTTATGCTTCAGTTTTATACATTTATGAATAATCCAGACATAATAAATTTTCCTTGTTGCAACACAATTTTCTTAACTTTTTATCTGAGATCTAAGAGCTTATCAACCTCTGCTGCACCTTCCCCAAAGCAAGAGGCTCCATTCCCATAATGCAGTAACATTATTCAAGCTTTTCCAATGAGATGTAACGTGGTATCATTTTCACAAGCATTACATTCAGCCATAAACGTTTTAAAGAAAGGTGTAATCAATCATGTAATACCAGACTGTGACTCTTTCAAGGGGTTCTATTAACTCTGCAAGTACTCAGAGCATAGTTTCAGTCAGAAGATCAGAGCTTGAATATCCCTGTTACTTTGCTGAGCATTAATTATTCTAAAAAGTAGTCAATGCATTAATTCATACTGAAGTGTCATTCATGGTAAGTCTGCATTATTGCACATAATATTGCAGTAATATGACCTTTTAGCAGGCTTGTTGCTTATGAAAATTTTAAAAGCCCTTCTTACTGGACATATGTATATTAAAATGTCACTGTTAATTATGGCATATATACCTTGATTCCTAAATTTGATTACTCTGAAAACAGGCATTGAAAGCATTCTCTGTACTAACACAGCCTTGAAAAATGTGATATTTACAAAAGCAGGCAAGAAAAAACTTCATAGAGAGGCAAAATATTTGGCTTTTCTTTGCTGAAAGAGCTTGAGAGACAGTAAGACAGAGGCACAACTTTAGATGCAAAATTCGTGCAGAAACAAGTATACAAAATACTTCAGTATTTTACCAACATAAATAAAAATAGAAAAGTGTTAAGGATAAAAGCTGGCTTATTTATCCAAGGGACAGGACAACCTGCCTTCCAATTTGTAACTTCTTTCCAAGTACTATTGTACCAATGGTAGTCAGAAGAGTGTAGCAGTTTTTTGACTGTTTCACTAGAGGGCTCTTTAACTTTGAACAAAACCTCAATTTTTACAACCCAGGAGATGACCTGGAAGTTAATGAATGAATGCAAAGTGTGGAATACTGAGAAACACATGAAACTGTATTTGCTCTCATGTTTCCTGACTGAGAAACAGAGATCATTGATACAACAGTGATACACTGTTTGCCTATAAATACTTTAGGACACAGTAATATTTGCTTTTTTGTTCCATTTTAGCTTTGATATTGATGTTGCTGCTGAAAATTAATTTTCCTTAGTTAGGTTTGCTTCATTTCTTACATACTTTTCTCAAAAATACAATTAGCTAAGCTTCACAAACGCATTTTAGAACGCATCCAAACCAACTTGCTGAGTTAACAAGAGGACTAACAGCCCAACCATTTCTCTCTCCTCTGCTTTCAGGAAAAGGGAAGATGAGAATCACAACTGGTCAAAGCTATGGGTGTGATTCACTGCAATGTGCATAAAGCAAACTTCATGGGTGAATTCTGCCATCTGCCTATCCAGTAAACATGAGCTCCTAAGATTGCCTCAATAGGAAAAAAAGACTTAATACACACTTCTTTTTAGAGAATGCCTCCCTGCTTTTTCTAGTACACTTTTGTAAATCAAAATATCTGAACAGGAGAAACTTGAAATTCTCTTCTTAAGCAAACCACTTTCTCTGTAGAGTTCTGGGATTATGTCTCTAATCCCATACTGTACTGAAATTCAGTTCACTTTCCCAATAAAGACACTATTTTCTAAAACTTGGAACTCTGCAATTAACACCAAACACTTTTAGACAAATCCTTGAAAATTCAGGTAAGTATTATTTGGTATGACTTACATCTGTTTAAAAAGAACCAATCAGAAAGAAGAATGAACTGTTTTCTTACATTTTGTTCATATTTGTAGAGGGCATTTTGTTAGCCATTTAAAAACAAAGGATTCTAATCATATACCTCATACAGTGTGTATAAAGTATTTACTGTTTCTTGAGACCTGCTGGGTATGGTCAGACTTATTCATGCACCTATGGAAAAGATAGGCTCATCTGCTAAACTTCCATTTATTTTAAAGCAAGGTGATACTGCCACCCTTCTTTTCTGTGGGGTTATGATTCAACTTTTAAATGGTACATAATTTTTTATACTCAGATTGGAGATTTTTGTCAAAAAAACCCCAGAAGACTGATATCTGCATATGCATAGAAGAAGAAATTTATATTGGTACACTAGAAGGCATAAGTGAAAGTTTGCAGTTTGCTCTTTGCACTTCTCCTTTTTAAAATTTTCAGTGAGTTTCACCTTTAGTAAGAAAAAGAATTGTAGCTTTTTACCTGTGATCCTATCACGTTTGGAGAGGGTGCCGTGGACTGCTGCTGCTGTTGATGGTGATGTTGCTGTAGCTGTTGTAGTGGTTGTGGCTGTGGTGTCTGTAGTTTGTTTTCTGACTGTGCCAATGGCTGTATTTGAAATTTACTGTCTGGCTGTTCCTGCTTCACTATCAAATTCTTTCGAAGCTGTTCCACCACTCTTTTCTACCAGATAAACAAAATCATAAACAGAAATGATGACAGTTATTTAGCTGCACATACTAGAGAAAATAGTAACATCTAAAGATACATTTATTTAATGTAAATAAGGAACTGTTCAGAAGCTTAGTGGGATTCCTCTTTTTGGAATTTTAGGTATTGGTGTTATCTAATAGGCACAGTGGAAAATGGGCCACAGAGGAGTATTACAGCCCAGCAAGGTGATCTCACTGTTCTTGCAGAAAGCCACTGACCAAAATTCAGTGAGTTGCTCCCAGAAGTTGCACTTACATGGAAAAGAAAGTTAAAAATAACACAATCATTTTGATAATACCAAATGCTTTGATTTTTTTTGTTTTGAAGTATTAATATTCAGACACAGTACAAAACATAGAGATGGAGAAAAAAACCCCAAACCATCCAGCTGTTTACAACAACTGGAAGAATATTTTTCCACAAATTTCATTCACTCATGGTTATGAAATTCCGAGCTAACAAAATACCTGTTCTCTTCATTTTGCAGGTATACAATAGACTTACCATTTTAAGTATCTTGCTTATGATGAGCTAAAACAGCACGATGCCTCACACAGTGTGTGTACCTCTAGCCCAAGAAGGTAACAAAAAGGGCAAGTCCCCAAATCAGCAGATTTAAAAACTGGAACTTTAAAAAGCCAAATAAAACCCACAAGCAACAAGCCCCCCAACCCCCTGTTTCATAATGTTGAAATGTGTGAGCTCACACGATTAACCTTCTAGCAGAAGACTGAATTCAGCAACTTGAAGGTACAGAAGAAGGACTGCCCAGCTTCTATAAAACCTGCAGCCCTGGCTGAGGATGCCTGCTCAGCTCTGACAAGACAAACACAGGCCCAACCTCACTGAAAATTCAGGGAGTTAGTAATGGGCAGCAGCCTGAAGGAACTATTTTACCCTGCATCCAGTGAAGTGTTAAAAGCTGTCAAAGCCTAAAAGCTGTAAATTGTTTGTTCCCTTCTGAAACTAGGATAAAATAATAGAAGTGTATGAGGCATTTTCCTAATTCAGATATTTCACATAATTTTAAACATCCTGTGTCTCTCAGCTTGCTCGTAGACGAGATAACTGAACAATCATTTAAAATCGCTTTCTGAAAAGATCAACCATGTTAACATGCAAATCAAAGTGCAGCGTCAGCAAGCAGATACAAGAGCTGAAAAAACATTTCCAGAGAGTAACCCAAGGGGGAGGAGAGGAGAAGGCAGCAAAGTAGGAGAGGAAAAAATGCAACGTGCTTATAGAATACCTGCCAAAAAATGGACTCCACATACACTGCACAGGAGGCTAAAGGACTACCATAGCCGGCACAAACAGGAAGGGAGTTTTTGTCTTCTACAGTTGCCAGTATGAAATCCAGGGATAATGGTGGTCTTCTACTGATTCCATGACTGGAGGAAATCAGCAGCAATGTCCCAAGAATGAATTTCCTTCTTGTTCTTTACAATGGGAGGAACATTAATGAAAGGATCAAATAAAAAAGAAAAAAAAGAGAGAGGGAGAGGCAGGCTGAGAACTCCTCTGCCATACTGGTACAGCAGGGCAAGAGCCATCGAGGAGAGCAGGGGATCAGGAGCGAGGTGAGTCACATGGCATTCACACACCGCCTGTTCCACCCCTGGGCCTGAACCATGGCCTGCAGAGATGGGGTAAAACAGGCCCGAATCACAATTTGTATTAGTGCCTTGTGCAAAAACTGAGGCTCAGCAGATTTGGCACAAGATGGATAACGTGAGTGGAAAAACGCCATTGCTCTGGAAGTCTACGCTAGCCTGTTAGAGGCTGCTGAGAGCTGCCTGGCAGCAGCATATCCTGCCATCCATATCCATTATGCAGATATTAAATTGGAAGAAACATCTAATGCTTTTAAGATTCAGAGAGTAAAACTGAAGTTTGCACTGCATGCCAATTGCTTACGCAGTTTAATAAGCTGCTTCTACCAACTGTCAGTAAAAATACTACATTGAAAGTACAGAAATCATTTTACTATCTGCAAGATTGTTGGGATTATCTGTTTGTTTGTAATTATCAAGAGAGACACTCTGAACAATGTATTTCAAAGTTACATAGCTGAATTAGCAAAAGCAGACGAGTCTCTCAGGGTTGCACCTACACAGGAACTCAGAGCAGATCGACCCCCATTTTCAGCGCTAGCCTCTGCGTCCCCCTGTGCACGGCCTCAGCCCACGCCGCTGGTCTGACACCGCACGCAGAGCACGGCTCCTCCGGCATCCTGCTGGAAGTGCTGCTCTGCAGCCACACAAGCGCCCAGCACGTGTCTGTCTGCAGCAACCTCAGCAGAGCCTCCTTCGGTAGGGAATTAAACAGGAGGGTGCTATGAAAAAAACGCTTGTTTACTGTCAGACTTCATTAACACTGTATTTTAAAATTGTTCCTCAGTTATTTGACTGTTCTTAATCAATTTTAAAGACAGTTTGTGCTGCAGAAAGTACAGTCTGTATGACTGAGATTTGCCAAGGCTGATATCAAGTCCTAGCTTCATGTCTTAAGAGATTGAATGCCAGTCAGATTCAGGTGTTCTAAAAGTACCACAGGATTCTTAAGAAATTCATAATTCTTTAGATGTAATCATTGCCATTTTTCCTTCCTGCTCTTATTTAAGAATATTTAATTTAATTCTTACTGACAACTTCAACATTTAAATTGAGATTAACTCAATCATAAACACATCATCATGCACACAACATAAGTTTCCTGCATGTCATAAAGCTCTAGTTCTCCTCATATTCCTAGAACAGTTTCTTTTCCTGCCATAATATGAATGTGTGAAAAGCATTTGTCTTTCAAGTTTACTGAACCTTCCTCAAAACTGAATGCCAATCCTCTCTTTACATCCACCATGTGAAAGAATTTAATAATCTCATCCTTTCTTCTGAACTGTATTCTACCCGAAAAGGAACTGCTAGCCCTGTGCAATGGTTACTGTCAGACTACTTCCAAACGCATTTGTCGAACAGTGCCCCGTAAGCACACTACATCATCTCAGAGCTCCTGCTGCCTTGACATCTTTATCACTAATCTCATCAGGAACCGTTCACACCACTGAGTTCAGAGCCCGAGACATCTTATATGACCCTTCCTTAAAGTTAATAATTGCAATCAATATTGTGACATTTTGCTATACCATTTTCTCATTCATGCCACAGGCCAGATCCTAACACAGCACTGGAAGATTATTTTTGTTTGATTAAGCAGAAAATAGATCTTCTTGCCCATGTATCTGTGCCAAAAGACATCTCTGTGTTCATATAAAAACTACCATGAATATGTTGTTATAGGATAAGCAAAGTCCTTGGAGCAAACTTAAAACTTAGTAAGATTAAAGGTTTTCATCCTTGTTAGCAAAGCATTTTAATCAGTCAATCAAGGAAAAAATAGTTCTCTGAATACATGTCTCTTTTTAAATACTAGGTCCCTTGTTGTATTTGGTGACACATTTTCCTCTTCTTTCAGGAAACACATTTAGAAAAGCATCCATATCTAAAGGAAAGACTGTTTTTTAACTTCAAAAATCAGTAAAAATTAAAATATAAAGATATAAAAATGAGAGAGTAAACTAGCGTACTAAGTAACCTTGCAATACATTCATTTCATATCACAAAACCAAAGCTGATGTGGTCTGAACTGCGCAGCTGCCTGCCAGTGACACACTTCCCTGCTCTCCCAATCTCAGGAAGTCAGCTATTACGGATCCTCGGTTACCTGTGCCCTGCAATGACCAGGATGTTCTCTGGGATATAAAAGCTGCCTACTGCTGCAAGTGAAATGGTTAAGAGGAAGTACTGATTTCCTCTAGGAGAGTGGGGAGGATGGAGGGAATTTCATTGCTCTGAAATCTTCCTTTCCAGCCTCCCTTCTCTCTCTTAGTCAGTCCCATCCCTTGTCACTACCCAAAGAGAAAGATACCAGAACTTCCACGGCAGAAAGAAGCTAAAAGATTTTGGAGATCTGGTACTATTAGTCTATAACCTGAAAAGAGGCTGTATTTTGGGAATGGAATTTGGGAGTGGAAAGATTACAAGCAAGGAGAACAACTGTACACTCATCTACTGCTTTAAGATGGTATCTAAAATTTTAAATAGTGAAATCCAATTATAGAAATTGATGACGCAGAATCTACACCAGTAAGGGAAAAAAAACCCTGTTGTACAAACCAGCTTGAATTAAATTCCATTGAAAGAATGATCTAAGGACTACAGAAATATTTTCAGCTATTTCTGTGGTTATCCTGTGTTTTTATGGAATTCTGCACTTGTGGTTGTGCTTCACTTACAGCCAGATCTTTTTATCAACTAAGAAATTGAAACCAACTAAACTAGAAATAATTTTATTTCCAGAAAAAAGAGTGATACAATTTCCTACTCCTTAAAGGTGATCAAAATGGCACTTACATCTTTCAGTCAGAAAAGGCTCCCCTGAGGCAGAGGTGCTTGAATGCTGAATGAAAATGTAGCAGCGGGACTGGGAGATCACCTCCACCTCATACTTGAATGCCTTACTGGGCATCATTACTAAAATGTGCATTATTTCTTTTTGTAGCTGAAAAACCTGTATTTTTTTTAAAGCTTTAGTTAAAATACATGGGTATCTAACCTTACCCAGTCAACAGCTGCATTGCCAACACTCCACTAACTGTCCCAAAGAGCATGTGCTGCATTCAGCTCACAGAAAACACAGCTAAAAGCAGCACAAAGACACGAGGACTTCTGCATGTCTAAAAAAGATTGCAGAGCATGTGAGGGCAACTGAATTCACCTCCTCCCTCTGCCACGATGGTCCTGTGGGATGAACTGAACAATACACTTACAATACTGATGAGCCCTAGAGATGAACCACTTCATTTTGGTACTCCTAAACTCATGAGTTTGCTTTGCAGTTTTAATATCTTTAATACAATTTCTGACTACGGCATATGGTACCTTGTGTAAAATGGAATTTAAATAAAACTTAATTCCGTAAAAATCTACCTTAATATTATGTCAAATAAATATTGTGAGACAGCATTGGCATGATGTGAAAAGTACTTTTGTCATTAAAAATGCTGGTAGACTTATCACACTTAATTATACCTTAAATTAATTCCTACAGGTGTGATTCTGAAACAAATACACAGTTCAGACATGAACATACATATTTTGAAAGAGATGCTGGATATTTCCTTTATGATAAAGCTGCTAGAAATCATTCAAAAGTGGATTATGACAGTCCTGAAAATAATGTTCTTTCCTTCATTCTTAACAGGGGAGAATGCTTAAATTTTTTTTTAGTTTAAAAACATAGCTAGAATTATAAATTAAAATGGCCAAAAATAGCTGTTGTGCTGTTCTGCTTTATGTGACTTCTTGATTGCTTTATTTTCAGTACCATGTCTTTTACCATTTGCAGCACCACAAGACCAATTAATTTTTGGAAGGGAATGCTGTACCGTGAAATGCCTTATGCATCACTGTCTTCTTGTTTTGGAATATTTACTCGTGCACAAAGCAGAGTACAGGGAATGAACTAGTAGAGGCAGCACACATACAATGTTCTCCTGCAGCTTACATATTAACTAAGTGTAATATCTAGCTTCTTACCACAGCACTTATGTTAACAGAAAGAAACTTGTAAGAACAGCCACAATAATTAAACAATGAAGCAATTAATGAATAGGGAATTAAGTGTGTGACAACAGGCAAAACAGAACAGGAAAAAGAGTTAAGTGCAGTACTTTGAATGTAATTAAGGAAGAATGGAATGAAAGGAATGAAAATAATTTTTTTTTTTATTTGACAAGGTTTGACAAAGTCTGTCTTGCTTTAGGTTTTTCTCCTTTACAGAAATACTTCCAAGTACAAATACAAACTGGTAAAAGGATATGGGGACAAGCTCAACTTAAAAACACTGAAGAAATTAAAGATTTAAACTGCTGACTACACTGGAAAAGGTGCTCATTTTAATTTTATGTTGCCCATCTTATTGTTCTACCCCCATTTGTCTGTTTCATGGAGAAAAAAAACAATTCTAAGGGAAAAATAAAAAAGTCATCTAGACATATTTTCAGAAATTAAACACGAGTTCTTTTGTACTTCAATGTAAAAAAAAGTTTGTATGATCTCCAACTGAACCTAGTTTACTAGAAGCACGTAATGTGGTCTTGTAAAACCTGTCACAGACTGAAACCTCCGATATAAAATCTCAGAACAACAAATACTGTGGATTGTTATTCTTATGCAGGAGAACACACAGGAACATCTACCCCCATTGGAAAAGCCATTTGCATCCATACACAGGAGCTGATTACTAAAGCTAAACACCTCTGCCAGGCTAGTCCTGCTGTTTCTTTTCTCCTGCCTGTGATTTACCTCATAACATGACATCCTTTAAACTGAATTTGTCTGCATTAAGCAAGCAAAGTAAAGCAATTTAAATAAGTAAACTTATTTCATGTTTTAGAAACAAACAACCTAAAGAGAAGTGCACTTTTTAATCTGATAACTCCTCATATTTTGAATAACTGAAGTGGAAAGGATAATCATAAACTAATTTTACAATATACTAGTGCACATTTTAATGTGCATAGTACCCCAGTCCTTGACGAAAATTTAGTCAGTTCACTAGGGCTCTTGTGAATCCTACAGCTATTCTCATGACTGAATCACACCTCCTCTCTTCCTCACAAAAGGAAACACAGTTCATGCTCATGTGCCTCGTGCATCATCAGAAGTATCAAGCAAGATGACTGGTTTTACTAAACCACAGAATGGAAATGCATTCTTTTGTGCACAGAAAGATCTGGATGCTCAAACTCTATTGTACGGCCCCTATTGATAACTCTGATTTTGTTAATAGCATCTAGTATTTAATTTCCACAGCTGCTTTACAAATGTCACAAACTAAGTCCAACATTTCCTCTGCTGTCAATTAGATACTGTTCAGTGACAATTCAGTTAAAACCTATCACTAATAACATCACATCACAGTTCATTGTTGATCTCTACTTCATAAGCGGAATGAGTTATTAGAGCAAAAAGTCACCCCACTCAAATGAGAGATTTTTCTCTTCTTCCCAGTAATTTGAACAGTGTATCAAATACAGGCGTTCTGTTCAGCTAAATATACCTGCTGCACTACTCTCTTTAGTTAACCAAGGCTAATCAAAAGAAAGAAAAATGCCTGCTTCACAGAGAAGGCATCAAAATTAAATCACTGCAGAAGTTCCAAACTGCTGGCCTTCAATTGTATCAAGGTTTGTGGACTGGACAACAGTGACTCTGTGAAAAACAAAGCCATGGTTCTTCCTTGCCTGCCCAATTTAAATGGCTTGGGGAGAGGAACTGTGTTTGTTTATCTTGGCACAAGAGGTGTGTCATTAAGTATGGCTAAAACTACTCAACAACTGAAGATTTGCTGAACTACCACTGCTCTTAAATTAAAACACCCAAGAACAGGCATTTTCCCAAAAGAATGGAAAGCTACCTTTTTCTTGAGGGATGCAGAGCTACCAGAGACAGTTCAAAGGAAAACCACAACCATAATCAAGGACCCAACAAACAGTGCTGTGTAATGTGAAGCTTACCGAGGCTCCACATATCCAGTTTACTGAGAGGCAACTACTCACTGAGTATAGATATTTATATACAGAAAAGAAATCGAGTGATGGGAGAATTTTTAGTTTCTGTGAGAAAGGTAAAATGATGATTCTGTATCTGCAAGTTGAACGTAGACAAATGCAACCTTGAAATAAGATGCAGATATGGTTAAATGCTGGACCAGCCTAATATGAGAGGTAATGGCCTACCACGGTTTAAAGTCTCTAGAAAAAGGGTATACAACTTTCCAAAGGAAATGCTTAATCTGAGTTTCAGAGCAGACTGTACAGTACATGTGAGCAGGAGAGGGATCTGGGACTTGGGAAGCCTCTGCTCATTCTTGTCCTTTAAAAGGGACAGTGCAAATGCCATCAGTGTTCCCAGCATGCTTTTACAGCACTGAAACTCCACATAAAGACAGCCTTACACTTTAGAACATGTACAGAGGCAAGAACAACCAGAAATACTCAAGGTTCTTTTTTCACCTTCTTCTGAAACACATGATACTGGCCACAGCTAGAGAAAAGAGGCTAAGGAAAGCAAGCTTTTCTTCTTCCTTTGATTGCCTTTTGTTGCATGCCTTCTTTACATATTTAGATTCTTACTGATTTTAGACTTGGAATGGGAAAAAAAATTCTCCAGGTCAGACTTGCTGGGATGTTTTTTCCCTTCCACTGCAATGCAGGATGTGGACTGCCTGCTAGGACTAGCTGGGCAAATTTCCTCTAATCAACCTGCTGACATTGCAAGGGCCTTCAGAAAATCTGGCATCCTAATCCACCACCTGTTGTCTGAAAAACAAAGATGTGGAAGACAAAAATGTAGTACCCTTGATAATCAAACTGTCCAATTCTCCCTGAATCAAAAGACATCATACAGAAGTACTGTGGTAGAGTATAATGGCCTCTAACATGCAGGAAGTTAAATCAGTAATTTCCTTGTCCTTTTTGGAACTGATGTGAGGTGACTTCCTTCTACTTCCTAGTTGCAGTTTCATAATTAAAGTTTATCTGCATTGTATTAAAAGAAAAAAAAAACAACCCACAACGGCATGCTATAGACAAAAGACAAAAAAACAGTTTAAGAACATTATAGTTTTCAACAGACATACATAGTACCCAACTTAACTCACAGGATCAGGCATTAGTATCCAATCTCAATTTATCTATGTAATCTCAAACTTTGTTTAGTTTTTGGAATATAAATCCCAGTAACTGTTCTTGCTTCCACCAGAACTCTTCTCTATGAAAGCTTAATTCCTTGATATCAAAGCCCTAGGATGGTACCATCACTTCATCCTGCAAGGTAATGGTTATGGGATATGCAGACATGAAGAAGGCACAAATGGCACACAAAGATCTTTCTGACATCAATGGATACTTAACAGTAGAATGTATTTGAGACCTGCTACGTAAGTTTGGACAATATACTACATGAAAAAAGTACTAATAGAGTGCACATAAGGGAACATAAACATTCCTATCCGCAAGTTCGTACTACTACTTCACAGTGTGCCTGCTTGTTTGACAGTTATACTGTCATAATTTTAGACTGTTAAACCTCTGCTCTAGGGTTTATAAAAGATCAGAGCACTTGTCACTCTCAGTGCAGGTAGAGTGAGATAGAGTGGTTGAGCAGTTCATTCTTCTTTCTAATTACACTCCATTAACCTTCCACATGAGAGCTCCCCTGTGCTTTCATACCAGCAGCACCAACTGGCTGTGTTTGATAAGGCTCGGCAGCGTTTGCAAGACCAGCACGTGTAACTGAAGGAACAGTTCAGCTCGGCAGCCCTCGCAGAAGCTGCGCTGGCGCTCTGTTGCTGAGCTGCAGTCAGACTCAGCTTAATTATACACAGATGGACACCAGCCTCACCCTACCCACTTCCCTCACAACTCTACCCCTTGAACTTCAGAGATACATGATCTATCAGAAAGCCAAATGCAGAACTAGGGAATTATTCACAATGGGGAACCCAACAGTTATCACACTTTCACCTCACTGCAAAGACCTGCCAAGAGAAACGTATTTAGAGCATTAAAGCATGCAGGGCAATAGAAAAGAAGTTGTCATTACATTATAATTAGATCACGTCAGTGTATGCAACCAGAGTACAGAGAAGGAAAATTACTTTTGAAATTTAAATCTTTTTTAAATGCAATTTCAGTATCTGAGGTTGTTTGTTGTATGTTCTGAGGGGCACACTGCTAACAAAGAGCATTGTATTTATATATAACCTTCTCAACAGTGACCACATAAATGAACGGCTTTTCTAAAACGAGAGACTTCTTTGGTTAATAATGTATTCTACGAGAGTTTTAAACTCGGTGCCAGGAAAGCTATTTTCCATGTGCAGGAAGGTAGATTAGCATTTGTGTATACTGAGTAACAGTGTCAGCACATGCTTACACAGATAAAAGGGAAACAAATTTGGAAGGAGGGACTGTAAACAATCTGGAACAGAATCCAAATTATTTTAAAAATAAATGAAACACTACAAAATCTGCACTTTTGAATGACATTTTATACAATCCATTGGATTTTTTAACTGTTTCAAATGACTTCACAACATAAAGTGGTATGTGGAACTGGTCTATATAAATGAGTGATGGCAATACTCTTGCTATTAGCTTCATTATCCTTTCCCATCCCTCTCCTGTTTTTTAACATATTGTGATACTTGCATATGCACGTATCTCCATAAATAAATATAACTTACTTCTACAGTAGGTTTCCCAGGCGTCAGCTAATATTTTGAAATGACTGCTGTTTTCTAAGACTTGGTAACTTTGAAGTGTCTGAAACAAAATCTGTTTGTGCTACAAGCCAAGCAATGAATCCAGCCCCGTCCTTGTTCAGAATGGTTCAGGAATTTTATTTCAGAGTTCTGGTGAATGTTGTCAAAGATGCCCTCCAGTACAAAGAGAACAGAGGCGGTCCTTCTCTTATAACAGAAAGGTAAATACTGCTACTGAACCCACCTAAAAGTGACTTGAAGAGACTTGGTTTAGAAGTGTGATCATTAAAGACCGTTAGACCCACCTTCTACATCTATAATGGATTTTGGACCTCCTTTCTCAAATTTTCTTAAATTTAGTCTAAAAATGCCAATTCAGTCTCTAATGCAATTTAACTTGTGCCATCTAAGCCTGCAATATATGACAGAAATTCTGAATTTGTGGATGTGACCAAACAGAGTGAATCCAAAACTGTTAGGTGACTGAGGTTGCCTCAGGAAAGCTGAATAGGCAGAGGACAGTTAGTTTTTACTTCTAAGATACACTTGCTCAAAATATGAACACAAGTACCTTTTTAACAACAGTTTTTTGGAAGAATAATGAATGATCTTGTTGGGATACACTTGATATTAACAAAGTGCAAGATTAATTTTGTCAGACATAATTTCTCTACTAAAGATGATATTCTCTCTTAAACCTAATAAACTGGAAACAAAAAAAAATAGGACATTGAAGACATTTATCTTAAGCATCCCTATCTCCTGTTCTGTAAAAATCTATCCACAGTGCTTCAATATTATAATGTAATGAAATCTTGTTTGAGCTAGGGTTAAAATTTGTCAGACTAGGATAGCACCGAAGGAAAGCAGATTGACATTTCTGAGGCACACTTACCTCTTACTTCTGTAAAAAAGAATTTTACACATGAATTGTACCCAGTGCCTCTATAGCTTGGGCTCTCATATTTTTTGAGGTATGTACTAGAATCATGGCTTAAAGCTCCAAAATTCCTGGCTGTAAGCATCTAGTGTTGAAACTGCTTTCAGAACAAAGTATTGCAGAAGTGATTCCAATTCCTGGAGTGGTCTGCCATCACTACTAACCCCACTTGGAATACTGTTATCTGACAAGTGGGCTGTGCTCACCTCTGAAGAATGCAACATTGCAGCTGATGGAGACTTAACTAATCACCTGAGAAATGTACCTCTTTAGAACTTTTTGGTAATGTTTGTTATTTTCCCAACACCTCTTAGAAAATATTTCAGAAGGAACTATTTTGCTCTACACTGTCTTATTATTCTCTTTGTACAGAAGACTTCTCAAAAATAATCCAAGTACCTTCCTTTTATATTATGTCAGTGGAGAAGATTTCTTGAACATTTGGGGGGCCCATGAGGTGGGTGAACAGATCTTTTAACAAAGAGGTAAGAAAGAGAAAGTAAGGTCTCCTGTAATTCCTCTTTATGCAATTCTCAATAATATAATAATTGTGGTTTTAGGGAAGACCAAAATTTCTTCTATGCCACTTCAGGCCCATATTAGATTTAAAAGGCAAATTAGCTTTAAAAAAAAAAAGATTAAACAAAAACATTAAACATATTTTCATCACATAATGAAGTGCAAGTTCTTTTTCACACCATATGTTTGACTTGCTACTTACTGCAGAGAACATGCAATGTATAACTGGATAAACACATTTCATTCTACAAACTGGTCTGACGAGCTAAACCTGCACTAGGAGGTATCAGACAGTCTTAATGAAACTCAGAAGTATTATTTCATTGACATTCACTCAGCATTTCTTGCATGACAATTCAATTGCGAATATGTTTGGAAGCGTTAGCTCAAACCCCACGGATTTCTAAAAACAGCATCATTGGATCTCTCTCATGTTTCTCTAAAGACACCTATCACACCTATCTCTAATAGCTGTAAATCACAAAACAGTAGTTTTCCTCCACATGGTTTCACACAGATGGATTTTTTTTAAAAGGAATCACATGTTGCGCTGTTGAGAAGGACTGAAAGATTACAGAAACCTAGCAACTGAAACACAGGTTGCTACAGCAAGGCATCTTGCTTTGTGTCCTCAGGTCTGGTAGCTTTACTCATACTGGGATCTCAGGCTCTATTAGTAACCCAGAAAACTACCTTAAAGCTGCACTGTCTTTGCAACAAGATGTTAATTAAAGTTTGATACATGTAATGTGTACCCTTTTAAACCCCTGTCCCTAAAAATAAGCCCACACATATTCCTCTTTCTCAGATATCCTCCACAAAATGAGAGGCCAAAAGGAGATTCAAGATTAGGGAGCAGGTTCTGTGGGCTTGGAGGTTGAGGGTCTATTAGATGAAAGAAACAACTGAGAAAACATTTTCCCTCACACTAGCTCTGAATAAACCAAGTTGATGCTGAAATGCAGGGCTGTTTTGGGGAAACAAGCTTCAAGGTTTCATTTTGTTCTCTAACAAATACAACAGGGCACATATTCAAGAAAATAGAGCATAATTATTAATTTGTTTTGGTAAAACTATCCTCTATAGTAATTCATCTGGAGTTGACACAGGATGTAAGCAGAGGAAAAAGGCTTTTAAGAGATCTATCCCACACATGCACACTTTTATATCACTAAATACATGCAAGGGTGTGTAAATAAATAGTGACCTAACTTTACTTTGAAAAAAGAAACACCATGACCAAAAGCTGAGAAAATATCAACCAATTTTAACAAAAATGTCAGTGCATAATAGGCGTTGCAGAAATTAAAAAACCATGTAACAACAACCAAACAAAAAAACCCCAACCCAGCACAAAGATTTTAACATGCCAACAGAAATACTTGACTTTGCAGTGTATAACCAGTATTCATTATGAGCCCAGTAGCACTTTCATGGCAATTGTTTGGAGGATCATATAAATATGTTTGTGCTCAGCTGGTTAGAGCGTGGTGCTAAAAATGCCAAGATCATGGGTTCGATCCCCATATGGACCATTTACTTAGGAGCTGGATTCGATGGTCCTTCTGCGTCCCTTCCAACTCAGACTATTCTGTGATTCTGTATCAAAACCACACTAAATCCAAAACACCCCTGTCAGTGTGCATAGGAAGACAGTCAAGCTGTCACTGACTGTGAGGAAGCTCAGAAGAAAACAAAAGAACAATATCAAAAAAAGAATTCAGGAAACACAGAAAAGAGTAAGAAAAAACAGGTCTGCACAAGCAAAGAGCACTCACAGACAATGTAAAGCTGAATTGAAAAGCAGTGAACTCAGACAAGCAAAAATGAATCCTTTCTCACTGCTAGGGATAGCTTGTAGAAGAAAGCATTACATTTTATCAGAATGAATTGGAAAAAAGGGCACAGTTCAGTCACACAAGCCCCTCTTAAAGCCCCTTCTCACTGATATGTCAGGCCTATGCCCAGAGGAAAGTTTGAGGTGACACAAGTAGTAGTGCAGGGAATACTTTGAGATTTTTCTCAATGTATTAGAAATAATTATCTAATTGAAGAAAAAAGTCCATATTTCATACATATTTCATATATACATATGCAAGAACTGAGCACTAAACCATGCTTGATTTAACCCGACAGACCCACATTTTTAACTGTTTTTCCTATTTCACTTCCCTGCTGGTAGGTTGCATGATTAGCACACAATGCTCTGTAGGCCAAAAACCTAGTATGCAAAGATCTTTTGAAATATTTAACATATACTAGTACTATGTAAATAGTAATAATAATTCAGTGGCCTTTCCCTACTCTGCATTTCGAATGTATTAATTATGAGCTGGACAAATAATGCAGGATTGTAGCATTCTGCCTCCACATTTCTTATCTTCCTCTTCCAATTTACCAGAACACTGACGAAAGAGGGGGTTTTGCTCCAAGCCTTTAACTCTTGCAGCACAGATTCTCATACTGCATAGCTCTCTGAACTGGAGGATCTACCTTCTGCATAGAGGCAGAAACTCATTTCCTTAATCAACTTCAAGAAGATCAGAAGCCTGCCCAGTGACCCACATTGCTCAAGAAACTGCACCAGCAGCAGAGGCTATAGAGGCAGCTGCTTTCAGGCCAGCAACAGTATGCTCAGCATGAACAGACTGTACTAAGATTTTTCTCCCACACACAAAACCAAACTGTTCCTGTGCCCCCTTTGTGCTGACGGAGCCTGTCTTTCAGTGGATGAGCAAGTCGCTATTTAGAAAATTATTTCTCAGCCTATTTTGGAAATCCACAATCATGTACAATTGGCAGCACTGGTGAGTATTCAGCGGCGATTTCAAAGGTCCTTTGTCCTGGGGAGGAGACAGGACCATTCACCAGCATGCCGGCAGAACTGCTGAGTACACAGCTGGAGCATACATGGGGGAAGGGAAGTGGTGTGGGATTCTGCAATTGTATCTGTTCAATGCATACAGATTTGAAGAATGATCACTTGGCATTTCTACTATTTTGCAAGTGAAAACTTTCAACACATTTTCCAGAAGTATTTGGCTGTTTTTTCTTGTAACAGGATAGAAGATCAGTGCAGAGAAACGTTAAGCCATGTGGACATGCTATGTAATTGGTTCTTTCAGCCCCTCGCAGCGCAAATGATTTGCAGTAACAAGCTCCGATCTCCTTACTAGTTAACAGTCCAGTCCAGGACAAATACATCAAGAAGAGATAGAGAGGAAAAAGCTGTGGAGAAGATTAACCACACAAGCTTGGCTTTTCCACAATGCTCACATTTTTTCTATTGCCCAGCTGCTAGACATTCAAGAGAAAACAGGGTGTACTATAACAACTGCTACTACAGGCCACAGGAGCATAAATCCAGTAAGAACCCTTTCTGTTTGGCTCCTCACAGGGCTCTCACTTGTACTACAAAAAATGTCACTTCGATGCCCTGTTTGCATTCCATATCCAACAACAATGAGGAGGATGGAGGTCTCCGGTTTCTATGACAACCCAGATGGGCCACAATACAAGATACTTACAAATGTTCAACTGCAGGGATGCCAGATCAAATTAAGCTAGAGTTTACATTACTTCATAGAAACTAAAATAAAAGAAAAAACCCAAACAAAACATGAATGTCAAAGCAAGGATGACATTTCCTTGGTACATTCTAAAAGATTTCTGAAAGTAAAGAAAGGAAGGACTTTTCCCTATGAAAATAAATAATATTGTCAACGCAAGCAAATTGAATCCCTCATTTACATGAGTAAATGTTTTCATTAAAACTAGACTGCTGGAAAATTACCATCAGACATTAAAAGCAAAAAACAGATCCCAAAACACGATTTTATCAATTTACTTAACTCATTATGAACTGACAAATTTGTAATCCACTGTTTTGTGTGGTTTGTTTAATGCCACAATTTGTATTTTGTGATATGGTTCAGTTTGTTGTTGTTTACTTCGATGTGGTCTTTTATGACATTTTGCAAAAGACATTCAGACGTAGAAAATACCCCATATTTTACTTCAGGAAATTAAATTAGTAACAATGAGTTATTTTAGTTAACATTAACAAAACTACAAAATATTTAATATGTGCTCTTAGTAATTTAACTGGTCTCTTGTTAAACAGGTGAGGTGATCTTACTTCTCAAAGGCATTGATTAACTCAACGTCCTGGGAAGGCAACTGTAATAGGCCAGCCAGTTTAGGCAACAAGAGTAAAATGCCTTCTGAAGAAACACCTATAAAAGCTTTTTGTAAGATTTTCAGATGTGACATATATAGATATGGTTCCCAAAACACACCAAGTTAAAGAATTTCTTAATAAATATGTATTTTTAGGCATATTATTTTGAAAAATCTTCTGCTACAAGTTAAGGTATTGCCTTTCTATTTAGTCACTGTCCTTTTTCAAGTCACTCTCCATTCTTTCTTCCAACTTAATCACCAGGTAGTTAATAGCATTCATTCAATATGTGATAGCCAGCAAGGCTCATATTACAACAGATAACCATAGACTTTAGAGGCTTATGTTCTTTGGGGAGAGGAGAGGGAAGAGAGAAAGGCTTAGCAGCTGTGCCTAGTCAAAATAATCCAAAATTAGAGGGACTGTAACATTTAAAATTGGAACACAGAACCTTAAAATCTGGGTCTGTGCAGCTGTTGTAACACTTTATTTAAAACTGCAGACACTCTCTCTTCATAAATTGTTCCCCTCTGCAGCACTGCTACCCAGTACTATTTACAGAAGGACTCCAGTCTGGCTTGCAAGTGCCACCTCATCATTCAGGAGCGCCTGGCGTTGCCAGCTGAGAACAACCACCCCTCACATGGGCCGGCTGAGCCGCCTGCTGGTGCCTGAGCCTCTCCTCGTGTTCAACGCGCGAGCTAGGACCCCGGAATCATGGAGCTGGAGAACATGCCCAAGGTGGGCTCTGAGACACCCAGGTTAGCACCTGCACATCACCTGCTCCTCAGCAATCCTCTTTCACCCCATACCCTCCCGTTCAAAGCCGTTTCCCCTGACAGCATGACAGCCTGATGCTCCAAGGGCTCTCACTGTCGCTGACAGGAGCATGGCTGGCATGCGGCATGGCAGGCTGAGGCTGAAGAAAAGCTGCCTGCTCTGCTGTGTTCCCTCACTCGTGCAATGGCAAGCGGAGCCAGGGAGACACACTGCGGTGATGGTAACAGCATTTCAGAAAGAGTGATTCAGGAATTTGCAAGGAGCTCCTGCAGAATGACCACAGTGCCTCAGTACTGCAGGGGGAAGAGCTGGGGATGAAATTACACATCTTTATAAAAATTAAAATACCTAACAACACTGCACAGCTAGCAGGAATTAGCTTGAAGTGACAAATTAGGATGCAGAAATGTGACTAAGGACATGGAGAGGCTTGGTTAGCCTTAAACTTGGACTACACTGCCTAAACTTAAGATATACAGCTGGGGCTGTGCTCCCACATCATATAATTGCTACCTGCGTTTCACATATAAAGCGAAAGACAAGGAACAGCATAATGAAAAAGAGAATTTGAACAGTGCTAATGCTTACTAAAATTATAACAGTTTAACAGGAAGAGCAAAATGGACTGGAAGTAAGTAGGAAGGAGCTCTAACTTGCAAGGGATGGTAGTGTTGCAGTGAAAAAGCTACTTGATGTCATACAGTTGAAGTTACTTTAATCACAATTTAGTGTACATATCAAGAGACTGGGACAAATAACCAGGCCAGTGGGTTTCTCTCACAAAGTCTACTGCCAATCACATACCACACACATTTCAAAGCATGAACTTCTACTCTGCAGTGATACCACACAGATTAAAGTTGTGTTTGCAAGTTGCACAGCATCTGCCATTGCACTGGGTTGTTTGACTATAAATTTCATGCAAGCACAGCAGCAGAACTGATTAGTAACACCTATAAGGTAATTTGTACCCAGGATGGTATTCAACTCTGCTAAAACTGTAATTAAAAAATAAATAATCTCTTGTGCCATCAACAACACAAACACACTGAGTAAGTAATGCTGGGCATGTGACCTGTCTTCACAAATTCCAGACAGTTTAGACTACATTTCACACAGCTGAAATTAGAAACCCTGATCTGATTCCCTAGACAGAACATCTCTTCCTCAACTCCACAGACCACTTACTGCCCCATTACTTGTATGCATATACTGCTGCTTGATACTAAAACTGAATCTGTCCACCACACTCATCCTCCACTTTGCTGACAGCAGCAATCACTTACAGATGTGTATCCTGTTGCTAGCACAGGCAATATAATGCTGCACCTCTGCCCTTGCTGACATTCACTCTGTTTCACAAATACCACCCACATCTTCCTCTCTGACTGACAGTTTTCAGTTAAAACCAAGTGACTGTTCTCAATGTGTTCATAGTTTGAAATGTGCTTCTTCCACTTCGCAACTATAGAAGGTTGGTGTTCTTCACTGTAATTTCTTAGAATCAAAGATATTATCATTTCCTTTGCCACAGTGACAAGATTCACAGGCAATCTCCTATGGTCTATACACATCTTGCTTGGTTGGTTATGAGCATAATGGAAAAACAAAGGTGTTATTTCATAGAGCATCTATGAAATCCTCTTAAAACAGTTCTGCCATATGATCCAGCTAAATATTTTAAACTTTAAATACTGATTTGATTGACTTCAGGTTAATACCAAAGCATTTTCAAATAATTCCCACAGACTAGCTCCAGCATCAAAGGAGCCCTAACACTGAGTTTTGCTGAACTTAACGGTTTGCAGGGGATCAGGATACTATTGGTAAACCTGCATTAATATTTCTATCCAGTATTACATTGTAACATATTGAGTTTCAGCCAGAAATTACACAGTTAGTGAGGAAGGGGAAATGAAAAAAAGTAACCTCTCCCAAATTATTAATGTACACAAGACTAGAAAACTACCAAGGATCTCTAGACTTCCAGCTTTTCCAATATCTTGACTCAATATGACTATACTGAAATACAATCACCTGCACAGGAAACTAAAACAGCATGCTTTTTAGCAGCTGGTAAATGACAATTTTAGAACTGAACCAGTAATATCAGTCTTGAAGATGCATAAGCAATAATGTAAATAAGACAACCTCTGTTAAATTCACATCTAATAAAAACAGATGACACACATCAAAGTTTGCTGAACAGAATAGGATGAAGCTGATGAAAAGCAGGTAACTTAACTGCTTCTAACAGGCTTTTTACAAATTAAAAACTAGGATATATTAACATTTGTAACCCCCAAAATAGCTAAAAGTAAGTTTTTCCATGCCAAAAGATTTAAGTGATTGCATCTGTAAAACACATCCTTCTTCTGGACCCGTCATCTTTCCGAGGTATCATATATATGCTCATGTTTTCACTTACTTGAAGTCTTAGAAATATTGATATCAAATTGATGTTCTTGTTTTCAGTTATGCAGAGTCTTAACAACACCGAGTAAGTAGTGTTGTAAGACAACGAAACACTTTTGCTGCTGTATTTGCTTCAAAAGTCAGAGTATCAAACACTTCTGCCTATTATTTTCTGCTTTTGTACTTTTTCCCAATTCTACTCAATTATACAGTGTATGTGCACACTGAAAAAACATGTTCTCCAAAACTTTCCTCTACAAATGTTTCTATATTAATTTTCAATTAATTAGGCTCAGAATTATATTCAGAGTAAGAAACCTGAATACTAAAATTCTGGCAGTAAAAAACAAGCACTGAAAATAAACTCATGCTGTTCAAACTAGTGGCTGCTCCATGCATCTCAAAGAATTTGCAGTCCAGGATATTTGCACTGTAAAACTAAAAATTTACTTTAACAGAACATGGAAGTTATTAGCAAAAACTCTGACATCCTCAAGAACTGGTCTTCAAAGAAATTACCTACTTAAAACACGTGAGTAGGTCCTTCACGTTAACCCCATTCCTCCCTCAAAAAAACAACAACAAAAAAAGTGCTAAGATTTGCAATTTTTTTTAATGAGCTGAAACTGCTACAGAACAAAAAACTCCAAAACCTCACAAATTGACACTAGAGAGAACTAAAAATAATGGATACTGCAAAAATCCAAACCAAACTAAAACAACACAAAAATAAACAAGACGCATCTGTTCTACTTCACTTTTCCTCGTGGCCAAACGACCACAATGGCTAAAAATCATCTAGTTGTTAATTCTGTTTTATAAAACTTTCTTCTTCTTGGGAAGATACTGAGAAAATTCCAGTTTCAACAGAGTTTCGACCTGCACTTTCTAAAATGATAACAACCCAGAGAAACCAGAAGCTTACAACCAGTTACATACGTCATTACAAAGTCGCAGGCTCCAGGAGCTCACACGCACTCGCTCGGGTGTCCCGAAGCGCCGAGGACGCAGAAATGCCGTCCCGCCCAGGCGGGAGGCTCCGCGGGCGCCGGAGCCGGGAGGGCGCGGCCGCCATCTAGCGGGGACGGCGGCCGCGGCCGCTCCGCCTTCCCTCCCTCCCTCGGCTCTCATCGGGCACCAGCGGAGACCAACATTTGCAGCAATAGAAAAAGCACACCGTCGCTGTTGAACTTAAATTCCTGCGAGGTTTTTCCGATCTCAAACCGCACCTAGAGCTGTCTGCAGTGAAACTGAAGCACTACTGTTACGCTGTAAAGTTTTCATTCACGCTCATCTAACAAAACTGTTCTAGATTTAACTCCACAGTCAGCACTAAACCTCTCTTGTGTGACATTATTTACTCCTAATGCACATTATGGCATTTGCATAGGCTCTAAGAGAAGATTGAACAAGACTTTAGAGGCTTCCATTGCCAATCCCATGCCAGCTGCTGTGCACTGCTCCAGTGGTTCATGGCAGCTGGAAAAAGCCAGTGGGAAGAGCAGCCCAGGCACCCCACCAAGGCCTGGGCCCCTTCCTAGATGTGGCACAGCTGGCACATGAGCTTGGGCACTGCTCACCACCAGGCACAGCCAAAGCTGAACTTTACATCCACTCTCAGGCTTATCCACCCTCGTGGCCAATGGAGGTACAGCCAAGCAGGTGTTCAGCAAAAGGCCTTCACGCTCCTCCAACTTAGAGCAAAGCCTGGTCCAGTTTCATCTGTCCTCAAATGCGAAGAACATAACCAAAACAAACACGGACAGATATATAAGAAATGTGAATAAATTAATATTACAAGAAATCTGGTTCTGCATTTCTGTGAGTTATGGCAAAGTATGTTTTACAAAATCACAGAATACTCTGAGTTGGAAGGGACCCACTAGGATCATTGAGTCCAACTCTTAAGTGAACAGCCCATACAGGGATCAACCCCGCAACCTTGGCATTATCAGCATGCTGCTCTAACCTGCATTACATATGAAGATGGATGCCTGATGTACGCCGAGATGCCTGAAGATAGATACTAATTTCCCCGTGCTCCTAACAGCAATCTGCCCGGCCACATCCATGCACATAAAAGGTTTCACACTTAAGAGCAGCAGCCACCTCTACCGCTGGCTTGACAGCCAGGACTCTAACAAGCACCGCTCAGAGATGTGTGCCAGTGCCAGTTGTCCGACAGGTACTCCAGGCCTCTCCAGAATTACACATTTTAATGTTTCAGATCTTGAGTCAGTAAGTCCCCTCAACAGGCAAAGCCACAAACAGAAGTTAAGAAAAAGGGTGTTCTACAAAATAGAGGGCCTTAAGGAAGGTGCAGTGAACTCTAAGGCAAGGAACAGTCACTCACTGCTCTTCATGTTCCTGTTCAGTTCTAACATTTCATTATTGAACCTGGGCACAAACCATTCAACCTGTAAGGGTGACAAATTATTTCTTTTGCCTTATAAATGAATTAACATAGATTGCACAAGGGTATTTCTTCAATATCAGACATGAAACACAGTCCCAATACAAATGAAAAAAGACTCACCCAGTCAGCATTTAAGTTGGCAGGTCAAATCCATATATTTGACTGTCCTGCATAAAACCACAGCTCTAATCTGGTGCTTCTGCTCAAAATAGGAGAAGGTTCTAGGAAATCCAATGCACATTCAAACATTACTTTAAAAATAGCTGTACTTTTGGCAAAGACACCAACAAATTGCTTTTGTTACTTCTCCCACTATTCCATTAACTCCGTCAAGACAGAGCCATGCTGAGAGCTAATGAAAGGCCCTTGTTTCAAACCTCCCTGTAAATCCACTTGCACGAGGACAGAAAGTATCATATTTATTATGGTAGCCAGTAGCAAAATCTGTTGTTGGGGTTTTTTTCTTCGTTTTCTTTCATAAATAACTGTCAGATTTAATACACATGAATATTTTCGTAAAAAAAAAACATCATTGACAAAAATACCATAACTGAAATTACATGGACATACAACAGAAGACAGGTGTTGGAAATTTCACTCGCTTCTCATGTATTTTGATGATGTCCCACACACCGTATGTCGCTGTGTGTGGAGGCTGAGACGCCACCCTCCTCTGTCCCAGCAGCTCTGTAGGAGCAGGAGCCCAAGGGGCTGACGGGTCAGCAGAAACTCCAGCATTGCAAAGAACAAGAATTGATTTTTCTTAACTCCACAGTTCTGAGATTAATCTGCTGCTCCCAAACTTGATAAATAAAACAGTTAAGTGTATCCAGGCATGTAAAAAAAAACCTCCTCCTTTCCTCTCTCTTGACGTTTTCGCACTGTTTCAAGCCAGGGGAAAAAACACAACTGTCAGAACAATTGTTTCATATACTAGAGACTTTAATCCTAACTAGGTCTTCTGGCTGTTTACATTATTAAGCCAAAACAAGCTTTTAAAAGTTGGAAGAGCTGAGTTAAACTGATATTGGTGAATGCAAAAAAGATTGAAAACATAAACCTTTTTATCCTGCAATTTAGGTTTGAACATGTAAGGAGGAATATGCTACAAAAAATTCAAGATAAAATTAGAATCACGTGAAAAGGAAGTTTAAATAAGGAAAGTGCAAGGATGAACTTAGCTAAAAATAACAATGTAGTAATTAAAAAAAAGTATCAGAACACATAGAATCAAACAGAAATGTAACCATTTTTCTGTTTCATTTCGACAAGAACATCTCTCTACTTAAAACAGAAGCACCTTTTAAAAAAAGGATGGAAACAGAAAGAACAGAGGTTTTAAAAATGAGAAAGCCAGATGTTGAACAGAGCACTCTACTAAATTGTTTTCCGGGATACTGTTGGAAATCACTGATTGAAGAGCCTTACTCCAACAATCTTGTTTCAGGAAGCTGCCATTTTTGTTCCAGTACATTACTGACTTTCTGAGGTGTTATTAATAATTAAACTTTTCTTTTAAAATTACTCATTAATATTAACTTTGTCTAAAGTCTTCCTGGAACCTAATACTTTTAAGGAAAATAAAACAGTAAAATTACACTAACCACAACAGTTAAACAAAAGAATGCGTTTAATTTGAGAAAGAATCTACTTCTTGTAAATTCACTTTCCACAATTCATACTCAGCTATACAGCAATAAAGCTGTACAAAAGATGTTTTTAGCCTTCACTTTTTACACCTATGAGAATTGGAAAAGCAATTGCAATTTACCAACCCAATCTCCATCTCTGCTTTTGCTTCCTCTAGACTAATAGAGAGATTAAGAGAGCAAAAACTGCAGGTGAAACCACTGTATATAAGCCTCAAACCTAAAAGGCTAGCAAAGTCATTTGTCACCCCTTGCATGTGAAATGTGAGGAATAACCATTACTGAACTGGATCCAAATGAATTGTACAAGAAAAACCACTCTAGCTCCTGGAGCTACTGAGTTTCAAGTTACTTCACTCTTACTTTTCTAACCTTTTTTCCTATTGCCTAGTGCAGCAGAGCTCCACATTGTGGAACCAAATGCTTCATCCTGGCTACATACATGCAGACTCAGATGACCATGCTGGGGCAACCTCCATACACTACACTTAGGGAGAGCTAACACAAAAGAAGTATTTACAACACCTGGAGTCCCATCAGTCCAAATCTGCCTGAAGGAAATCCTGAAGAGAAAGAATTCCTGAAATCACATCTTTTCTGCACACTTAACGCATCTACCCAGATTACTCCAGCAATGCATGGCTGCACACGTCCTTGTGGTTGGAGAACTTGCCCAAAAAGTGACAGATGACATTCATATCCCCTTCCAGCTTAAGATAACACAAAAGTACATCTCTTTTCCCCAAGAGCTTTCTAAGCCAAGGACACTTCTTATCTCCCCTTCTGTGCCTCAGTGTAGAAAAGTACCCAAGATTTACAGGGATGGAGTGAGAAAGGAAGAGGAAGTATAAAGCAGAGGGATTTCTCCTGAGAGAAAATGCTGGTCCCAGCACCAGCATCTGTTTATTTTAATTTTGTGTTCAAAATCACCAGATACCATACATATGAAGTATCCCTATATAGTCTGGCTTATCAGGACTCCCCGCCCCCTTCCACTCCACTGCACACAAACTATAAAATTCCATCTTCTACATTCATTCAGTCACTGCCACGTCTCCTCCCTTGGAGTGAACAAAGCTCTGCAAGACATCCCAGAGGCATATTGCTACCCAGATTCTACCAAGAATCACGCACAAAGAGCTTCTGTCAGGTTTCAATTTAGTGGGAGGACTGTCTTAAAGCTCTATGTGGAAAAGCCACGTTACCTACAGGTTCTGTCTGCCTCACTTGAAGAATCAATTAAGTCAATATTATTCCTCAGTCTTGTTTGGATTCCTTTATTAACTTCTGTATCAAATAGTTCTAGCATTTTTATTTTACTTTCTTCTTGAAACACTGTATACAAAGCAATGAAAAACTGCATACAGAATGTACTGAAGAGAACTCTTAAAAATTCTTTAACACCACAACTCAGAATTTCTGGTCTGCAAAACTCTACCAACTATAAGCAGAAAACAACTGTGTTGCAACATGCAAAGCATTAAATTGTTTAAAGCTGTTCAAATAAGTCTCAGAGCCTTTTTCCTTAGAAACATTTTCTACCCTCAGTTGCCTCAGGAAAAAAAAATAAAAATGAGGTTGTTATTTGTGGATAACTACACCTTAAGACTACAAATATTTTTCCTTGTTTCTTATGGAGAGGAAAAAATGCTGCAAAAGATGACAGCTTCTAGCAAATAAGCCCTGTCAGATGAGTCCAATGGGCTTTCTCATTTGCATTTTGCCTGTAACAGAGTTACTGAGAACTCTCACGTTAACATGCCACTAAATGCTGTTTCCCCCCTCCAAAAACCTTCTTTCCAAACCAAAAGAGGAAGCCAAAGTATAAGCAGTAGCTTTAAGAAGAAGTTACTAGAAAATTATGAGGCCTGTCTGTACAGGGTGGCTGACCAGCAGGCCACAGCAATTCCCTCTACCATTCAAGCTGAGGAGCAGCAGCTGCTGTCCCTTCTCAATCTGTACAAAATTTCTTGTGAAATGTATATCATATCCATTAATATTTTTTTAAACCTCATCTAAAAATACCTTGTAAAGTTCATTTCTACACTGAAGTGAACTCCATTATCAAGTCCATACAGCACATACAGAATCCACTTAAATCAACTACAGAACTCCCAAACCCATATGCGGACTAG
The DNA here is from genome assembly GCA_013397975.1 of Machaerirhynchus nigripectus. Taxonomy (NCBI): domain Eukaryota; kingdom Metazoa; phylum Chordata; class Aves; order Passeriformes; family Dicruridae; genus Machaerirhynchus; species Machaerirhynchus nigripectus. The sequence goes on along the minus strand of VZRQ01007600.1, from coordinate 73,634 downwards.
GAAAAATCAACCAAATGTTGCCTTTTGATAATTTATAGTACATTTGTTGCACATTTTGGATTCTGAAACACACTGCACTAACACACAGTTGCAGCAGAAATGACTGCAGTTCCCCAAACAACGATAATGAATGTTTGTGTACTTATGCAGATGCTCTGTGTAACTCCAGGTAGACAATGTGAGTCTAGCAGTAAGAGCAGTAGCTGAATGCATGGCAGCAGGATAACCTAACACCTTCCTTTTCTTCATCTCTAATAACCAGCAGGTGTCCAAGCCTGCTTCTCATGGAGATGACAAATTACAATAACATAGCTCAGTGCGAGACACTGGCAAAAGTTACAAGACTTGTCAGAACAACTGCAAAACTAACACATACCATGTATCTGTAGCTAAAGCACATCTTCACTGTGACAGGATCCCAGTTAAAGCTACAAAAGAACATGGAGACTAAGCAATATTTCTAAATTAAACTTCCAGAAATATACAGAGGCCAGTATTACCTATTTGAAAGTCAGCTCTTAGAGGGAAATAATGATGTTTTGAAAGCCTAGGCCTATCAGTGAATATCAACATTTTCTGAAGTTTGAAGTATTGTTGTTTATACACCAGCACAATATTATTTTTTAAAATACCTAGTTTTGAAGTCCTCCACGTGGTATCAGCTATGCCCTTGATGATTAAAAATTAATATGGTTTCTTTGTGTGCACGTTATGACAGACACATTGTATTGTCTGAGGGCCAGCAGTTTTTCATTTTAAACAGTTGGCTTTTGCTTTAGCTTCTTGAATATACCGAGAAAAGCCACTTCACATGTTTTTTAAAGCCTTCTAAAGCATTTCTGGAGTGTCAGCATTCTCATTTGCCACTAGAAGCTCTTTCTGATGAGCTCAGGATTTCAGCTTCAAATCAAGTTACATCAGAATGACATCAGCTGAATATTAATCAGAGTAGATGCACAAACAGGTGTGAAAAAACCATGCTGTGACTAAAATGTGAAATTCTAATTCATACCAACCGCCCCAAAGACTATCCATTGAAGGCCATCCAAAAAAAAAAAACCCAGAAGAACCTATCGAACATATTGAAATGACAGAAATTTTCACTGAAAAAGTCACGCACTGTAGAATCATCCTCTTGAAAAACCAAACACAGCAAAATGTAAACTATGAGGTTAGCATAATTCCAGTAAGGAGAATCACACATTCACTTCTGGGTGCTGATGGCAAGGCTGTGGCTACATGCTGCTATTATACACAGCGACAGTACTGAAAAGTTCAGTCTGGTTGCTACTCATTTCTTCAGCCTTGCTGTTCCAGCTGTGGCTGGAATAAAACACACACGTGACACAGGGAAGGCAAGGAGGTAATCTGCCAGCCAACAGAACAGTAACAAGGTACAGCAGCCTACAGTGTTGCAGCAAAAGCACAATACTGTTGACCTTTGCTTTTAACATACCTCTCTCTCCAGGTATGCAGATAAAGAAGTGAACATCCAGTGTCATTGGATGGATAAAGTAGTGACATTATGAACAAAACAGATCATGTGGACAAAGAGAGACTTGGGCAATGCTGTTGCCCTCTGTGACTCCTAGATACAAAGTGTGTACTGCTACACTATCAGATGAGTTAAATTAAAATCTAAATGTACATTTTATTCATTAAGGCATACAGGAAAGTTTGTGAACTTTGATTCTCATTTTTTCCTTTAAACAGAAGTATCTTCTTTTAAACAGCTGAGTTTTAATCTTTTCTGAGTTTGTATTTCTTTGTAACTTTGTAGAAAAAAGCTAGTTCTCACTGGCAGTGAATCTATGAAACAATGCAACGAACAGTCCCTAAAACGTTTACCTTTTTTTTTCTAATTCAGATCAATATAATTTTAAAGTAAAAATAAAGCTAAACATACATTTATTCAAATCATGCACATATACACTGCTATGTTCAAAAAATATTTCATGTTACCAGACCTTATTGTTTTAATCTCTGACTATAATTTGTGGCAAGAAGAATATTAATATTGTACCAGAACACTATACATTTTAAAGAAGATCAGTACAAGTGTATTGAATGTGTTGTGTATTTGAGGGGAATGAAAGTTTATCAAGGATTGATTTGCATTTAAAACAGATGTATTAAAAGCAGAGAAGGACCATCTGATAAGACAAAATTGATCTGTTTTTAGTAAACATGTCCTTCAAGATTTTCTTCAGCTGCTTTTTATTTAGAGATCACGATAGAAAACAGTTTTTTCATCATTGTTTTTCAGCTCTTTATGAAGCCATTATAAACCAAAATCAACTGAATACACATAAATGAGGAAATACGCTCTTTACCTGCAGAAGGGACTACTACTGTCGTAATTCAATTTAATACATACACACAATTTCAGCAGTGTACCAAGTGATTTCCATGAGGCGGTTCATTTGAGTTCTTTAGGATGTCAGAAACAACCTTGTACTGTTTAATATTATCTTTATTAAAATTAGATTTATTCAAATTGAAGCAGGGCATGACATTGATTTGCAGTAATTTTCAGCAGGTGCATTTTAAAATAAAAGGAGATATTTAAATGAACAATCTTTTTTTCTTGGCTTTTTTTTTTTTAATTATCAACTGCTAACTACTCATCATTGAACACTACACATTTATTTATAGGATGAACCAGGCAAATACCTAATAAAGCACAGTAGTACTGCTGGCAATATTCAGGCCTTTATATAATGTTTACAAGCATAGTTAATCTTTACAATAACCTTGTAATGTTGGTAGGGAGTAAAGTAGTCATTATTCTTTAACTTCACATATGGGAAAACTGAAACAGAGAGATTAATTTAGAAACAAAAATCAAGTATAGGTCCCCCAAATGCAGTGTCAAGACCTAAGCAAAAAAAGACTAATTTTAAAAGCACTAAAATCAATAAAAGCAGATGGGGCTCTGAGCCTGTGAGAACAAGTTCTCTCCAGGAGTATGACTTTAGACATTTGGCACTGTGGGCTAACATTTTTACTACATTATAATATTGTATTATTATTACTATTATATTTTAAAATTTTATCACATTGCTTTCCATAATTAATGAAATGGGTGACCAGTTCTGTAGCATGGTTAGCCAGGTCCTGTTACAGTCTCTACTGTTATCTTACCTACATTTTTCTAATAATTAATTACAACTAGGAAAGCATGTTATTTCTTCAGATACAGAAACACAGAGAGGCCTTTATTTAATACTCTGAAGAATAAAGAATAGTACAGTGTGTCAATGCCATCTTTGTCAGAATTACAGTAACAAAAGCACCAGCCTGGGACCATTTTTGCTTTGGTTTTAACATGAAGCAGGACGAAGCTGGCTCCAGACTGTACACAGGGAGGACACCCTCCTGCACAGATTTCTATGGTGCAGAAGTAGAAAGTCTACCATTGCCTTCTTTGGCTATTCTGATTAGTCACCACAGGAAAATGGTATATCCTATGCCATATTAGCTCAAGGTAAATAACTTCCTAGCAGGACATTGGTGTTCTTAATTTGTCTTCACTTCCCTTTAGGGCACAGCATTTTTTTCTAATAACCAGTGAACAAACTTTTTTCTCAGCTGCTTTCTTACACATCCGTTTTGATTTTTTGGAACAAAACCTGACCTTGCTTTGGGTCAGCACTTTCCTTGCGACTTTGGTTTATTCCATCCCCCACAAACAAAAAGTTTGTTAAAATAATTACAGAAGAAACACTTCTTTGCGGGTGCTGAGGGAGAAGCGATGAAAAGAAATATATTCCAACATGCAGCTGACTTATGTGAGCACACGGAAATGAAAAATACATGTACTTGCCCAGAACTGGTCTGGTCTTTGTTTCTGGGCTGGAACAGATTCCTGCCAGGGACATTAAAATCCAACGAGGAAAGACGGTGCAGTAGCAGAAAGACGACACAAGGTGGTGGTCACTGAAGCACGGAGGAGAGGAAACGGAGCAGAAAGCCTGGCTGGGGAACGCCATGAAATGGGGATGTTGGCTCCAACCGTGATATCTGTCTGTCGGGCAGGGGATGCTCTAATGGAAAGCACTTCCTTTGAGTCTAAGCCAAAAACTTAAAAGCATCGGCACAGCTGCCTGCACTGTGTTACTTTAGGTTTCAAAAGGGGAGGAAAAAAAATCCAGAACTACCCCCTGGCTCAGTTCACAAGCTCCACCAGTTTCTCTGGTTGTGCCTGGAAACTCCTACAAACACTCAAGCTAGCTAAGCAGACTCACACAAATGTGTGTGAATACTCTCCAGAGAGGATCCCTTTGGAAAAGGGCATGTGTTGTACACCTGGAATTCCAAACACTAACTGCCAGCTTAAAACTTCAGAAAAATTATGTGCGTCAAAATGCTTAAAATAAAAGCAGGGAAATTAAAACACCAAGATTTACCAGAAAGCCTGTTACCAAGCAAAAAAGGCTCAGAGAAACCAGAAAATAAGCAAAGAACCCATACAGAATAGGAAGGAAAAATGTAAAAAATAACCCATTTCATTACTGGTGTGATTGAAGAGGTTTATTAGAGGCAAACACATAACCTTCAAAGGGAAAACTCACCCCTCACAAACCGTAGGAGGAAGCATCAGTTATGACAGGTGAAATGAAAGATGGAAATAAGGAGACACAAGAGGAAATGTGAACAGCAAATAGCAGAGCTACACCAGCAATACCAAGGCATTCCTGAAACGCATCAAAGCAGGAAGCCACCAACCTGATGGGCTGCTGAGGAATCAATGGACGGCTAAGGTCAAAAATTTGCAGAGAAAACAAAATTATATCTTTGTAACAGATCTTCTTCACAGAGGATGAATATATGCCTGTAACTTCATTTCTCATATATCTTGATATGATAAGGGAGATGCCAAAGAGATGATGTTAGAATCAAGATGATAAAATTACAGGAGAAATAAGCACTGAGAATATATATAAAATACCATGAAAGTATGAAGGAACTTAAGATTAAGGACTTGAGAAAGTGAAAGAAACAGGCATTTTATATACACTACCATATTAAAATGTAAATACTATAACTATATCAACAGATGCAAAAAGAAATCCTAGAAATTACAGCTTAACCAGCTTTTCTTCAGTGTAAATCATTTTGCTTAATACAGACAAGCTGGTCAGCAATGACATAGCAAAATCCATCAATAAATATTTCTGACACTGAAAACCTGGAATGTTTGTTTGGGAATCTCATATTTTACACAACATGAAAAAATATTTTTTAAAAAAGCGAAGATCTAATACACAAATGATATGGCACTTTATGATTTAGCAGTAGGCCTAGGATCCTGAGTATGTATTCTCCTAATTCTGATCTCAGAAATAACCAAAGTGTAATTAATTCAGTAATAGACAACACAAATAAATAAGATCTAGAAATCTTTTTTTTTTTGTCATATGAATTAGACTTACATAATTGATTCAGATGAAGTTGAGCAAATAAATGCTACAGAAAATCAAAGTCCTCCTAGCCCTTTAAAAAACTGAACAGCAAAGGAATGTAGAAAATTTTAAAGTAAATTATTTTTGGAAAATAGGAAATAAACTAGATTTTTTTAATAACTTTTAGAACTCACAGACACAAGGTAGCGTGGTGAAGATTTTGCATCCATTTATTTAGGTATGGACATCGTTATGTAAAGAAAAGACTCCTTCTACCCCTTTATTTCCCATTTGTCCCCAAAAGACAGAAAGTCTGATTTTTCTCAAGGGTTAAGGTACCAAATAAATTACAATTCCACAGCACATTTTGAAAGCAGGAAAGCTAATTACATTATCTCAATATATAAAAATATTTTACCTGTCTTGTCAGCAGTACCCCAAACAGCAGATCAGGTCAAGATGCAATGTAACACTCCAAATTGCTTAGCTGTCTATCAGCCTGGTTAGAATAATCTTACCATGAAACAATTCCAAATGTAAAAAATTAAGCTTTTTTAAAGATTTCATAAGCTTGCCAGAATTTCAGAGTAAAGGCGCTGGGGCTACTGGCTAGGTAAGAGGCTGGAGAGGAATGACCTTTACATGAAATCAAATCAGTTGGTAAAACTTCTGCATATGAGTGGTGAAACAAGTCACTTGGGCTCTGTGCCTTTGTGTGTTATGCAGACACCTAGGCAGAAATCACCTCCAAGTGGAATGAATGCCTGCCTTTATAGTTCCCCCATGTGACTTATAAATGGAATTGCCCTAGTGCTTAAAAAGGTGCTCTTAAGGCATTACCACTGCATGTTTTTAAAATGTCAATTAAACATAAGGAAAAAAGCAAAACATGAAACAGGCTGGGAACTGTTACAGACCCATTTTCATATGCAGCCAAAATTTGTGTGATGCTCCACCTTACCTAACGTTATCATTTTAGATGGCATTCAGGACATGTAAACAAGCCTTACTACCCCAACAGGTTTGAATCATGCAAAAATTCAGTAACAAACTGGTAAAGAGAGCTTCTTTGTGTGAAAGTACTACACCACCCAAAATTATTTAAAACACTGGAAATTTAGTTTGGTCCATTTATTTAATTTCTTTAGAATGTGAAAAATATGCATTGCTTTAAAAACAAAATGCTTAATGTACATATATAACCAATCACCACTGGTCCGTGATGTGTTACAGCCCAGCACAGCACTCCAGCTGCCAGCCTACCCGATTATAAATAGGCTGCCAATCTGGGCAGCAGCAGCAGCAGCAGCTGTCTCTCATCATTCTGCTTTCTCCCTCCATTTCTATTAGATTTCGAACACAATGTAGTGATTTCTGCATATTTTCTCCACACTCTGCAATAGGTGTGACAAGCACGAATACATTTGTTTTTAAGATTATTCACAATGAACACAATTCTCCACTAACCTGTTACTGTTTACCTGATTTGTGTATGTGTACACACTAACTGGGCCTGCATATTTGCATTGTTTGCTATAAATTAAACGTTTAGTGTTACAATTCAGCTGTCTTTAGAGAAACAACTGAACTGCCTGTGCTACTAGACACAGGTAAATAATATATACACACCTGAACACTGAAGCCTGCAGCAACAATTACAAGATGGTCCAGTCTGTGCCTATATCATGCAAGCAACACAAACTATCCAACTCAGTAAGGTACTTCTTCAACTATCAATATAATGAAAAGCATGCTTAGAAGTCTGACACCTCATTTTTAAACTACATATGAAATAAAAGTCAAATGATAATCAACACCAACTTACTTCTCTGTTATGCACAGAAATGCCATTAAAATACTTTATAATAATTACCATTCTGGAGTGATTATATAAAGGGTGGCTCTCAGAGTACAATGCTTAATACAAAAAAAAAAAACTTTATATTTTCTTGCATTAAATCTTTACAGTGTTCCCACTTGAACACTTACTTTCTGTCCTTAGAAGTATTTTCTCTTGACTATAGAAAAATTAATTTGTCAGACAAGTATTAGTTTTATCTCATCCTGTTGACAAAACTGTATGTTCAGATACCACTATATCAGACTATATTCTTATAAGTGGCATTTTTAAGACTGAGTACACAAGTAAAAACTTTCTTTAAGGGCTGTTAATGATTATAATGTCCCAAGTAACTGGGGATGCAGTCACAATTCTTCTACACACTCCTTGGCCAAAAAGTTCAAAGTCCAGTTGGTTCAGTAGCTATTTCCAGTAAAGGCACATTATTTCATTTCAATACACACATGTGTTATTACACAGTCTGTATTTCAGAATTTTCAGTGATCAGTTAAAGACTACATTTTCTACTGCATAATTCCTCTAAAATACTGAAATCCTACTGGTGCCTAAAGTTCAAGAAAGCTGGAAGCAGATGCTCTCATCAAAAGACATCAAGCTTCAGAACAAAGACATTGATCAGGGTTAATCTTATGTCTTCCCTTTTTTAGAGCAACACAAGACAGAGTTGTTTGCTTCAGACTTTTTCAGGCAGGATCCTACAACTAGAGAAAAAACAGTGTTGTACCAATAAAAAGAAGCAAAAAAACCCTAAGACCCAACTACCTCCACTCTTACGTCAGTCTTAACAAGATCATGCTGAGCTAAAATTTTCAGTAGTTGCCAAAATTTTACCATGATTGTAGTATTAATATAGGTGACACAGACAAGCAAAGAAATAATGAGCAGAACTTTTCACTTGTTCTTCAAGTTTTGTCAGTATTAAAAAGTATAGATTCCCATTCCTGCCCAGGCCCTTACTGATACTACACAGAAACTCATTCCTAATCTTTGCAAGCATAATGCAAGTTCTGAGGTTATACCTGTTCAAAAGTATACCACTGGCACACAAACAACACACTGGTTGGTTACTTTCCAGCAGCTTGGGCTCCAGCAGATACCATCTCGTAATCCCCATTCCTACTTCTATGTTCTACTCTTCTGCAGACAAAAACTTGAGGCTACTTAGTCCCAAGTTTTGTCACTATCAGCTTTAAAGACATCTGAAGTATTTGATTAGCTGAGGTGCTGCAAGATGTAACTGCTGCTGGTAATGTCTTAAATTATTCTAGACATTTTCGCAGAAGGGTATCTGTCTAGGCACTTAAAGGGAGCTTGTAATATGAGCAGCGTACGGTTTATAGATACAGCAACAGAAGTTACAGAAGGAGGAACAATAAACAGGAAAGGTTTTTTTTTAGAAATAAAATCCAGCTCAGTTCTATAAAAACAGCTGAGAAGTGTGCTGTTAAATGGGACTTGAAGGTGGCCAATCTAAGCACTTCTGCAGATGAGTCCTGGGAGGTCACAGGATGCATAGATGGTAACATGGAAGATGACATGGAAGCAACTGCCTAAGAAGTGACAGATGGATGTGTGGGAACATTAAAGAAGTGGAGCGAGTGGGGGAGAGACAGGAAACTCATCGAGGAACATAAGTAAGGAAGGGCAGAATTATATAGAACTTTGAAAGTACTGAAAAGAGCTCAAATCTGATGCAAATATGGGTGGTGAACAGTAAGGGGAATACAAAAATAAGAGTGACAATTAAATCAGCAAGCAGGAAGCATTATTTTAACAGCTACATGTTAGGAAGTGAAAAAAGTCTCTTTTCCTTCTGTCATAATAGACATGTCTAGAACAGAGCTGAAGATAGTGCACTGGTTAAGACAAGGCATGAAATAAGGCTTGCTCATAGGGATTAAAAAAAAAAAAAGCATGTCTTAAGATGCTAAGAAAGCAAGCACCAGATTTATACCTGACCTAGATGACTACAACCAATGGAATGAACATGCTAAAAAAAAAAAATCTAAAAATTGCACACCTGAATAACATAGAAACTGAAGACTGTATTGTCTGTAGCAGAAAAAGAAAACTAAGAAAAAGAGACAGAAAGAGGACAAGAGATGAAACTTTGGCCCCACTGAAATAAATATGAAAATGTACATCAGCTTCACTGCTATCTGGATTTTAAAAAATGAGATAATTCTAGCCATTTTTCAGCTGATGACATGGCATCTGACAAACACCGCAGGAATGACTGCCTAATACTGGAAAATGGACCTGGAGATATCATTGAGTAGCAGAATAAAATATAGTTTCTTAGCATATTCATATTAGTAAGATCTCATTAAATAACTGGGGAAGAGTCAGGAGGTTATAAAAGGAGCTAATTTTTTTTGTTGTTTTGCATCATCTGAATACCAAATCTCAGATATTTTTCACTATTTATGTTCTAATTTTAAAAAGGACTACTCAGTTTAATTAACTCATGTTACCGATGTTTCAAAACAAACAGACCCATATTTGTACTAGTGCAATAAAAGACTGAACACTGAAAAATTTTGCAAAATGTTTGCTCCATATTCTTTTCCAAAGAATTCTAGAGCCCGGCTATAGTTTTATACTCCATTACACCTGCTGCAATCTTTAGAAAATAATTTCAGAATTAAAGAAAGACAAATTTTCCACAGTGGTCCAAATGACTACAAAGTCTGTTTTCCATTTGCACAAGGTCAGTAAATACTTGACAGTCTGCACCTTCATGGGAGTCAGCAAGTCCTAACTTTGGAGATTTATTCCACGGTTCCTCTCAAATATGAAATGGACAAACCCAGGCTGACTACAAATAAAATATATTTGAGAAAGAACTAAGGCCTACAAAAAGCAAGATTAAGAATTTGTTCCACAATTTCATAAAAAACCCAAGCCACTATTAAAAGCAGTTTTGTTTAGGCAGCAATTCCTGTGTTTGCAACACACATATCAGAATCAATAAGGCTGATCAGAAACTATTTTTTTTTTTACACAACTAGGATGTAACAGAAAGGTTGGCAAAAAACTTAGTAAATAATGTTATTTCATTAATTGCCTGGTTTAACTGCTCTTAGAGATATTGCTAATGGTGTGTTTCCAGGATTTTTCCTTTACTTTCACTTTTACACGTGGACTAAATACCCAAGCTACACACTTGTTTTTCATTCCCAATATTCTATAACAATTTTTCACCAATTCAGTGGGTTTTCACCCCAAAGAACACTTCAAGAACTGGCTCTATTTTCTAACTGACATCTTTCTAAAAGTGTCTGAGTCACATTTTTGGATAGGAGAAAATTGACAGGAGGACCAGTAAAACTGCTTGAGAACACACCCAATTCCACTATAGATCTGCATTTTTACATTAATGAAAGATATACACTACAATTCATGCCTTACATTATCATTACCCATAATAATTTTTAAATACTCTTAAAGTTCTGTGGTTGATGTAGTGATTAAAAGCATTATGAGCACTGTCACCTTTTTGCTATTTGGTATCTTTAAGAGTTAACTATCAATACTGTTCAGAATGACTGCAGGGAATGCTGCCGTGAAGGATGCTTTGCACCGGCTGTCCATGGTTGGAGTATGTTTCTGGGTTCTCCTCTGGACTGCTTCCATTTCAAGATCTATAGTTTCATTTTCTCTGACAACAGAGGTAAATTTTTAAAAAAAAAAAAAAACATGAAAGGCAGCTTAGAGTTCAATTATTTTATTTCTTAGTGATATTCAGAAAATACAAGTTTTCCATGGGATGCTTGATTCTGTACCAATTCAAGTGAGCAGAAAATGTATTTATTGATGAGAATAAAATCTGGGGAGGTGCTGAAATATGCTACACATTGTACCAAATAATTAGCAATACCCAAAGATAAACTCTTTGATACGTTAATTGTATAATGTAAATATTCTGGTCTGCTTGGCAGATCAGGCTTTTTGTAAGTTATAAAACATAAATACAATTTTTGCAAACTTTTATAGTTTAATACTGCTGAATCCATTCACACAGAATTTGTTCAATAAAATTTATGAATTTCTGCTTCATATCAAGGCAAATCCAAACAAACTTTTAAAGTTAGTGTTCCATAACTTTGATCTATTTTTAAAATCTTGTTACTTTACTCAGCCTGCTTTAAAAAGCAGGAAAATATTTGTTGAGATTCTTTTTTTGATCCAGAATTTCTCGTCATGAAATGAAGTTAAGACTACTGTTTTTAAAAACAAAAAATATAGCCTGTCCTTCTGTAAACTTAGCTAAGTAGTATAGAAAGGTATCCTTAGAATTGATCAGAAGTGGATGTTTAATAGTAACCAATGACACTAGGGCAAAAGAGAGAGCATAAAACAACAGCGCTTGTGGCATCTAACTCCCCTGTGAATATTGTGACACATGTATAGTGTATTTAGCACTCCCATCATATGCATCAACAGGTAAACAGGTCATGCTTTCAATCCAAAAAAATTTTGAGTATCATTTTCTGTGTCGTTTTTATTCTGATGTTTGTGAGTGGTCTTGAGTACACTGAAATTTCCTGAACAAGCAGTGTAAATTGATGTGCAAGTCAGCCATTCCAAGCATTGCACCTATTAACCTACTACTTTTCTAAATTTAGTTTACAAAAAATAAATCAGTCAACAGAACAGTGAGTAATTCTGTTCCAGAACCACACCTGTTCACAATGTGATGTCATTGTGAACACCAATTTACTACATTGATTTTGAAATATAATACAGGACTGAAATGGCACTCGATATTCAACCTGTTCCTTCCCTCCACTGATGGGGCAGCAACTTGCAACAGAAATACCTTGGCTACTTTAAGGCAGAGCCCTACCTGCAGAGCTGCCACCCACTCCTTTTTCTGTCCTTCCAACACAAAGCAAATAACTAAAATCCATTGCCTCCTAAGAGCTTCTCCCAGAGCAAAGGAAAGTCAGCACTGAAGAGAGCACAGCCAAAAACAAAGAACCAGTGCAGGACATGAAAATCTCTTTTTTTTCCCTGAAGAAGCTGAAAACTTTCTAAATAAGATTAAGTAAATATGTCAGAGTGAAAATCACCAGCAGTAGAACAGACTCTATTTTCTTCCTTCCACACTTCATTTTATAGCAAAATGAAGCATGAAAGTATGTTCCAGATTCACATGTGAAACTACTGAACATTAAGACCTTGTCCTAAATAGGTGTTTATATTTGTAGGCTCGTGTACACAGATGGTTCTCCACCTACACACATCTAGACGGTGTCCAGACACTATGGCATTATACCAAACCAATGGGATTGTAACAGAATTTGCCCTTCCTTGTGTATGAGACACCAAACTAGCTTATAATAGTATTTTGTCCCTATTGCCTATGAGACAATTTAATACTTCAAAGGACCACACAAACATTAACAAATTGAACGGGAAAGTCTTTTTTAAGTTAGTCTACAGAAGTAAATTCTACAAAGTAGAAATTTTACATTCCACAACTCTACATGTTGGAACAATTTTTGTGCTTTCATTTCATGCACTAGGGAATAAAATCTTCATTTTATGTGACTTCCAGCATAATTACTTCTAAATTAATCAGTTAAAGTGAGTAAGAAAACAGCAGAACAAGACAAACCAAGCTTATACCACAATATATTGCTTTTTCCCATTTTCAGCCTTCTTCATATGGCTGTGAATGAGCTCTCTCCTCTCCATACGTGGATCTGTCAAGGTATCTAAGTTTCAGGAGAATACATCTACAGACAAACACTGCCACACAATTCCCCAGGTTTGATGTAGTATTAAATACACACAATAAAAAGTGCCAAAAGATTCATTTCTAAAGAAAACTACCCACTTTCAAAAATCAGCAGTTTTTTGTTCCAGGTGGAATATGAATATTTATATCTAAAAGCAATGATGCCAGAAGCAAACATTCCAAACAGGACTATTGATGTGAGCGTTTCACTTCAGCATCCTGAAGGACATTCCTCTAATAATTTTCCTAGCCCTCAGAACTATAAATTGCAGATTAGGTGGCTACGCGTGAGGAAAACAATGAAAAATTAATCTCTCTTAGAACCATAAAATGTGCATTTAATGATTTATATCAGGCCATTTAATAATTGAATTTGCAGTAAATCAAGGGAACTGGGCAAGTTTGGGTTTGTTGCTAACAGCTTTAAACACGTTTCCATTTTTGCCATACATTAACAAAACTTTCTTGCTGGGCACTGAGGTTCAGGCCAACATAAACTCACCACTACGGCACCGACTGAAACCCATTTCAAACCTGAGATCAGTTGCTCAAGGATAGATTGATTCTGACAACTTTTAATGCAGTGTACTTGAAGAAAAGAAGCTGAGAAACATTACATCCTACCCAAATCTCCACAAAAAAAAATTTACATCAAGACATTATTTCTATCTAGATTATGCCTTCTTTAAATTCAGCAGAAAGTAAAACTAGTTTGATAGTCTTTGATCAGCCTTCTTTGAACTATCACCCTGTTGCAAGGTGCTTCAACCAAGTTTCAATTCCCCAGTTTAATACTAATGCATGTTCGTTTGCAATGTATGTGCTGTTAACATGTTGCATCTTAAAATGTTTAAATTTACTCTAAACTTAGAATTGTTTTTAACTGCTTTTGTTGGGAGAGGAGCAGGGGTCCTGCAGAGGCTCTCCCTTCCTTCCCTTCCTTAAATATTTAAGTAATGCACTTGCACAAACATTACTGCCTAGTGAAAAAGCTTTTATTGCCTTGCACACATTTTCTGTTGGAAGACCAGAATATATCTGAAAGTTTTTCCACATACAATTTTCCACGTATAAAGGATTTCTAAAAAATACAATCTTTAAAAAGACATGACTTTAAAAATGAGAAGACATACCATTTATACATAGCCGTATGTATAGCTATATAGACAGCAGTGTGCTTCCATGTCCATGTGTGTAGTATCAGATTGCTTAAATTTAATACTTATGTACCTCTTTGCATACTGTAGGTAGTTTGTAAACAGAAATTAATGTATCTTCAGATACTTAGTCACTTGATGAAATACTCTGAGCCATGTTTAATTGATCAGGGATCTGGCACAGAGAAGCAAAAGGCTTTTGTAAGTACATCCAGTGAATGACAGCAAAGTAGGAATTAGAATTCAGAGCAGTTCCTAACTTCCAGACTATGATTTTTTTTTTACCTACTCACTGAACAGAACGTGCTGCAAATGTGTTCTGTGAAGGGAGAATATGGTGAAACAGTAAGGGGAAAATACAGATGGCAAATGTCTTTTTTTCCTCCTCCTTTTTGTTTTAAACTTCATAATGAGAATGACCAAAACTGTAGTGTCCCCTTCCCCCCTTCCTTTCATGAGTACCCTCTCAGTTCCTTCCTCCTTCCAAACAACTGAAAATCATCCTCTGAGCAGCTGGGGTGCTTTAGGGTGAACAACACAGATCAGCATATCACAAGTGTAATTAAATTTTAAACCAGCCTTTTAGGGGACACTAGTTAATCAGAAAGCCCTTTGTTTTTCTATCACTTCAACAGCACTAGAAATAAAACTTTCAAATTTGATCATCCCTGGTCTGAAGATTTTCCACATTACAGAGCATCCATGTGCCTTTTCTGCGCAGCCACAGAGTGCTAACATGCCCTTTTTCACAGTATGTGGGGGAATATCTCCTGCCTCTTTTTACTGAAACTCTTTTGACTCCTCAGTCAACTGTGTAAAATGTGGAAGCATTTGCAGATGGGATGAAGACGCATATAAGTTACAGGAAAACACTGCAGATCTTATGTTATTTATTGTACATCCTTAAATACAGACTGACATCTGCCAGCTCACAGTTAAGCAAAATTCACATTTGAATCCACATTTCCAGTGAGCAACATAGTAAGGAATTAAATTATGTCACATAAAATGTACACGTGTGGAAGCTAATAGGACTCAGAATAAATGTTTACGTGCAAGGGCTAACCCTATTAGAGAAGGACAGTCCCCATAGCCAGTGTCACACACAGGAACCAAAACAATCAGCAGCCACAGCTGGCCCAGCATGAATGTGCAGGTAACGCCACTGTCAACACAGCAGAGACCAAAAGGAAAGGCTTGGTGGAAATTTGAAACAAGGCTAAAATTCACACTTCAAGCTGGACAGAAGAAAGGCTTTAATTTCCACACTACCACATCCCTGAAGGTGAGATAAGCACTTTGCATATTAATGCTGCAGTTTGCTAGTCTGACTGGCATGCAGATTCAAGCTGATGGGAGTAGGGATACTCTTGCTATACCCCAGTAAATGTCTTCTCACAGGTAACAAAGTACCTACTATTTGCTGACAGGGTTTCAGGCCCTAACACAGCTTGCTTTTGCATTTTATACAGTAAGTGGTATGTCCTTCCCACCTTTAAAACTTGCCTACCCTTCCAGATACACACTAGAAAGGAACTACAAAAAGCCATTAAAAATCTATCACAATAGACTACTATGTTATTCAAAAGTGGTCAATTAAAAAGATGAGTCAAAGAAAATACTGTCCAATACTTAATGGAGACTCTGCTGCAGCAGCTAAGGTGAGCTTCAAAGCATGCCAAATTCAGTGAAAGTTTGGTGTGTGCATTTGTATAGAAGTTTTTCTAGAAATAGGACTGTGAAAACTCCTGAGAACTGAGTTGATTCTGCAATAAGAATACACACCAGAAGAATTATTTTATTTCTTTCATTAAACCTCATTAAACAGAAGCAGCATTGCTACTGTTTTTACTGATTTCCCAGGGTTTGCATCTTGTCTTCCTCTAGGATGGTATGCATCTCTATTTTAAGAGCACAAGTCAGTCCTTGAACAGGTACTTGTATGAGATTATGTAGTTACCAGAGAGTTTCAAATGCCTGAAATCCTGAAGACCATTTCTAGGTTATTGAAGTTTTCATCTATTATTGTTTGTTCCTAAAGTAACGGCTTAAAAACTGACTAGTTATTACATACAGTGGTAAGCTGTGCCTTTCTGTAGTTACCCATTTTATCTGAAATCCCCAATTTCTGCAAGCTTTACTAGTATTCAGCATGAGGGATTATGAAGCCACATGCTACCCCATCATCTTTCACTGTGTTTCTTGGAGGCTCTCTCCCTCTATACAGCCAGCACAAGACTCTGTGTTCTGCAGTCAATTCACACACCTCACTGAACAGCAAGAGCACATATCTAGGCCCACAGAAGGGGGGTTAATTAACTGTATAAGGGACAGAGCTGGCTCTAGAATGATCTTTTACGTGTATACACAGAATAAACTGAGCTGACATTCAGGGGAAAACGCAGTAAGCTTTGCACTCCTCATGTTCTCATAAAACAACACTAATTAAAAAAAAAAAAATTAGTTTAGCAGCAGCTCTAAACTATACCTGAATAAGAAAGATCCCATCTGAAACACTAACAATGGAACATTTGGTTTAATACTTTTTCAGACTGGAATAAGACTTTGCAGATGGACAAACGAAAACATTTATCTCCTTGTCATAGTGCCTGTTCAGATCTACTGCATTTAATAAAGGTTGGATGCACAGGAGAGAGGCATTGGTTGCTTACTTTCGCATTAAGTTAGCAGACAATACAATAACAAAAAATATTTGCATACAGCACCCCTCCCTTTGGTGGTAGTGCCAGCAGAGCTGCAGCAATGTTAATGCCCTGGAAAAGTTTCAGAAAAAAACCACCAGTATTTTCAAAACATCTTCCTAAAACACTGCAATGGAGGGGGTTTTCCATCCCAGGAAAATAAATTGTCAAATATACAAGTGAACATATTAAGACTGATGGCCCATGCACTGAGATCAGACAGGGATACTAAATAATACAAATGGGAAAACAACTTATACTTCCATTCAAATAATGCAAGCCCAGTCAATCAATCCTTTTGGGAGAGCGGTATCACTCTGTATTCATGAAGTACATATGTGCTTTGAGCAGGAGGTTGTACCAGATGACCTCTGTAGCTCCCTTTGTACCTACAGATTTCATCTTACCCCATCAAAACACCAATTTTGGTATCAGCCCGGAATGAACATAACAAAAACAAAACTAGCATTATACGCTCTTGAGTATACCCCAAGCCTGAACTTCTCCATCTTTTTCACTTTCTTGTCTCATTACAATCTTATTTCTTACCACTGAGGCATAACTCACTTCCAAGAAGCATCCTACAGGAGTTTGTGTCTCCAGAGTCAAACTATGTGCTCTACTAACAGTGCACTATGAGGATGGCGAAATAGAACAAATGCAAGCCAGGGTCAAAGGATGTAACAAAGCCTACCCCCGCATAGTCAGCATCTCTGAGATGATCTAGCTTGTGATATCTACATTGACAATGGGAAGAGAATTTTCTTCAAATTTCTTTTTTCATTATAGTGGTTGTGGTAGCTTGGTAGGGTAGAAAGAAGTTTTTTGACTGTTTTAAAGCACCATTATGTTAGTCTTTGTCATTTACAATTCTTTTCTTGCAGACCTGGCTGCTGGTTTGTCCAGGAACAACCTGACTGCATCAGCATGCAACATGTTAAAGTTTCACAGATGTCTTTTCCCCTTACCCACACCCTGCTACCGTTTAAAGCAATTATGATGTGGAATTTGCATGGGGCAGAGGAGCAGAAAACTCGGGAACTGCCCTGGTTGGAAAAAGCAGAAGACCTCTTCTAAGTGCCTGCCCCAAAAGATAATTTTTAATTAAATCAGAATGCCCATATTCTCATGCTTTAGCTTTCTTTGAGTTTCTTGAGCATTTTTTTTTAATAATCAAGTGATAAATGTCCTAAGAATAACTGCAACATATTAATCTAAAATGATGCCCTACAACACTGGACTGAAGTTACAATCTAGAATTCTTGATTCTGAAAATGATTTTGGTAAGTCATACTTCTGGCTTTCTGTTAGACTCAGCTACACTTTGAAACATGAGTGCAGAAAAGCTGTCTTCCTCAGTAGCTTGATCGCTACTTAAAGTTTAAAAAAACCACCAAAGCCATCTCCCCTGTGGTGGTTTGACTTTGGCTGGACACCAGGTGCCCACCAAAGCTGCTCTGTCAATCCCCTTGTCAACTGGACAGGGGAGAGAGAAAATATAAAGAAAGTTCTGTGGGTCAAGATAAGGACAGGGAGAGATCACTCACCAGTTACTGTCACGGGTAAAATTGACTCAACTTAAAGAAATTAAATTTAATTTACTACCAATGAAATCAGAGAAGGATAATGAAAAGCAAAATCAAATCTTAAAAACACTGCCCCCACCCCTTCCTCCTTCCCAGACTTAATTTTCTGATTCTCTATCTCCTCCCTCCTTGAGGCACAAGGAGATGGGAATGGGGTTTATGGTCAGTCCATCACATGTAGTTTCTGCTGCTGTTTCCTCCCCTGGGGGAGGACTCCTTCCCCTGCTCCAGTGTGGGGTCCCTTCCATAGGACACATTTTCACAAACTTCTCCAATGCGAGTCCTTCCTACAGTGCATCACAAACTGCTGAGAGTAGGTCCCTTCCATGGGGTGCAATTCTTAAGGAATGCACTGCTCCAGCATAGCTTCCCCTGGGGTCACAAGTGCTGACAGCAAATCTGCTCCAGCATGGGCTCCCTTCTCCTCAGGTACACAGGTCCTGCCTGTATACAGGGCTTCTCCAGGGTCCAGCAAGGGCTTCTCACAGGGTCACAGCCTTCTTTCAGGCCTCCACTTGCTCTGATGTGGGCTTCTCCACAGGCTGCAGGTGGATCTCTGCTCCACTGGACACCTCCACGGGCTGCAGAGGCACAGCCTGACTCCCCATGGTCTGCACCACAGACTGCAAGAGAATGTTTGCTCCAGCACCTGGAGTATCTTCTGCCCCTCCTTCCTCACTGACTTTGGTGTCTGCAGAGCTATTTCTCTCACACATTCTCACTCCTCCCTTTTCTGGCTGCAATCTTCTTCTGCACAACAACTTTATTGGTTTCCTTCCTAAATGTGTTAATCCAGAAACACTACTACCATTGCTGATGGATTCAGCCTCAGCCAATGGCAGACCTATCTTGGAGCTGGCTGGAATTGCTTTGTCGACACAGGGGAAGCTTCCAGCAGATGCTCAGAGAAACCACACCTGTAGCCTCCCTGCTACCACAACCTTGCCATGCAAACCAATACAACTCAGATGTCCCAAACAAACAGCTTTATTATTATTTAAGCTGATTCCACTCTGAAGAACTTAGAAGGAAAAAACCCCCTTGTTTCTATTCCAACTCACGCATAAAAAACATCCCAACAATTTTAAAGCAAGCTCCAAGTACAGGACAAATTCTCACTGTAGCTATGGCTGTGCAAGACCACTGAAAACAAAAGCAACTGATGAAAAAACTCACATCCTCCTCGGCAGAATTTACCAGCTTCCTCCTTTTTTATAACTGGGCAGCAGGACTGAGGAAAGCCACAGTGGACTACCATTTAGGTCTGATTTTCTGTTGTCCATAAATTGTTTTATTTAAAGCCAGAGATAAAGCAATAAACAAGGACTTTGTGTAAGATTTCAGATACCTCATTGCTTCCTGCTTGGACCTACTGTACTTGATCTACTTGATCTACTTGATCAAACCCTCAGGATTTGCAACATGAACTCTCAAGCAGAATTTTAAAGTTCTGTCTCCAACTAATTTGGTTTGAAATTTGCTTAACAAAAATCATAATGCTGTAAGAAACCAGGTTGCTCTCTGCTGTCAGCTTCCAAAAAGTCTTCTCAGCTGTTCTTCCTATATGCAACTCAAGTTACAGGAATTCAGTTCTTCAAAGAACACTCAAGAACTAATTTGGATTTCTTTTTGTACTTCATACTTGTACTGTTAGGTAATACTGAAAATAGTATCAATTGTGATAAACAAAATGCAAAGCTTCAACAGAAATTTTCCATGTGCATCTGTAACAATCTCCATCCTCTATACTTCAGTCCAGTCATTTGTGTGCACTGCCATTGTTGGGCTTGCTTCATGCACAGGGCTACTGTGTGGATCAGCTATTCCAGTGGGAGAAACAGGAGAGGCACAGCCCGCCCTTCCTTTCTGCCATTTAGGAACTGCAGGTACATTTATTGGATCTGCTTCCCTGGAAAAGGGAAACTACCAAGCCACAGACTGGGTTCAAAGCTGTGGTCACACAGCTGTTTGGTCCAGGATAAATACAGAGTTATCAAATGAAAATTGTTTTACCCTTCCTTTGTTTCAGTCCTTCCTTTCTGCTACTTCCTTTATGCCAAAAGCTGCATTCATTCAACTGCACACAAGCCAGGTGAGCAAAATGGAACATGCTCAAAAAATGGCACACCTCAGAGTTAGTCTTCAGCCAGATAACTTTTTGACTCCAGTCACTGCACAGCAACATGAGCACTAGTTCCACCACAAGAGGGGCAGAAGTCAGCAGCTAGACCAGGTAGGAGAGGTCACAGCTTTCACAGCAGCTGTCTAATCTGAAGCATAATCAAAGTGGTCATATAATCACAACTTAGAAAATTATAAGTTATGGGATAGTAACTCAGTTTTGTCTTTGAAATACAGTGAATTTGATGCCTTGGAAGCACAGTGCTGGAACCACTGGCTCCAGAGGAAGACAACATAAAGAAGTGCAATCCGACTTTCCTCATTTCTGCACAGTGCTTCAGTAACTCCACATAATGACACTACCAAGTGTTATCATCAGCCCAACCACAGGATGTTCTTAAACAGATATTTCTCAGCAACCTGCTTACAGTCTTTCAAGAACCATTAGGAAAAGACAAAGAAAATAGCAATTTTTAAAAAGCAGGGGTGTACTTTCTATGTAAGTCAAGCATTTATTTAAAGAAGCAAAAGTCTGTGTTACTCAAGGCCTGTTACAAAAATAAAAAGTCAAAAAGCTTCTTAAAGAAATATTTATGTTCTATAATGGGCAACACAGACAGAGAATAACTCTTTCTATACCTTATATGCCACACATCAATTAAATGATTTATGGAAATGCACTCAGCCCTACAAAATAAAAGATTTCAAAACAGTCTGCATTTTTTAGGGCAGGCAAGGTAACAGAATTCACTGAGGAAAAAAAAATAGATTTAAGGATACTTTCTTATTACTTTGTTTTCTATAGAACTTAATTGGGCTCCCTACCAAAGCAGTTTAAATACAAACATTAAATTACCTGAAGCCTTCTAATTTGCGACTTTTATTCCTTATGGTACTACATTTGCTACCCATCATCTTCACATCTTTGCCAACACACTGAAAGCACAGGCCTACTTTGGGGCCATTTCCCATCACAGCACCACAGTGGTGGTGTAAAACCACCACAGCATACGTCAGTTCAAACAGGATATGCACAAGCTGCATCATCCTTTCAGGTGGTGCATCCCTCCCTCTCTTCAAAGTCTCTCCTCCTTGCTGACTTCCAGAAATTTTAAGTGGGCTACAAAAAGGGCTTCATCTCCAGTGAATAGGAATAGTCCAAGCAGGAATGAGATAAACACGTGGCACAGCTGGACAGCTTCCCTTAAATGCAGGTATGAAAGCAGAAATGGACACTGGGAAACAAAATAGAGCAAATAGAGACTAGACGGGCAAACAGAATGACAACTGTTCTGAAGAGCTGAGAGTGCATTTGGGTGCAACTGCACTTACAAACCGAACCCAAGCACCAGAGGCAAAACTTTCTCTTTTGGCATTCAACAGCACCTTATGTCATGACTTCTTCAATAACAGAGAGGAATAACAGAGGCCAGAGATAAAAACACTGCTCACCAAACACCAGTAAGGCAAAGACCATGTGAGAATAGGCCAAGCTCCTACAAAACCTTCAAACTGAAGTACACATACCCCAACACCCAAACCCACTGATAAGAAAAAAGACCCAGTAATGACACCAAGCTTAGCGCAAACTTTCTCCTCAGAGCTGGCTGCTAACAGGGTCTCTGCAGTCCTGCCTTCCTCACTTTTGGTTCAGACACACTCCTGCCCCTCTTCTGGTCCAAGCTAATTGCATTAATCTTTCAGCCTGACACAGAAGTAATGCTACCAAGTCTTAGTGTAGGGTTTACCAAGTGAGCCAAGGATTATTACAGCACCCAGCATTTCTGCATGGCCTTAGATTGTGATGCTAGTATTAGACACTGTTAGCAGAAAATTTAACTTTATAGAAATTTATACAATTAATTTTCAAAGTGGGGAGGGAGTGGGTAAGGGATCTGTTTTCTGAGATTTACTGGCTATCCCAACCGGTTCAAGAGAGCACAGACACTCTATCCTGTGGATTGTGGGTACAATTCTAATAAAAACCCTCAAACAAACAAGAAAATACAACTGCCACATGCCTCAAAGTGGGGTAAATTTTTAATCAACAAAGCATTCCTCCTCTGATAGAGAAGTTTATGAGACATTGTGTAACCAGTAAGTCAAACCTTGCCTTTTCAAGAAAGGGACTTAAAAGATCTTAGAATATTTAATATGGGTTCATACATGTAACTAAACACAGAAAAACCTCTAGGACCATCAGTGCTAAGAAGAACTTTTTGTCTCAGCATTTTCTAGTCGTAATCAGCACATTGCAAGAGCTGAGCATTAATATTTTAAAGGCAAATAAAGGATGTAATGAAATTTTGGATACATCTGACCCACTAAAATATTTTTGAAAGCTAAGGCTCAAAATGATTGTATGTGTGTCAGTTAAGTGGGTCTCCTGCTGACTCAGGAGAGGTCAGAATGGAAGCTAACTATCTGCTAAATGCCGTAACACGCATGGTGTTTAAAACACACTTTCCTGAATGAAGAAATTTAAAAGCTAGCAAAACAGACAGCATTCAAGATAATTAAGTGGACTGTGAAGGTGAAGGAGATCCTATCACCTGCAGAGCTTCAAATGATCAGCGATTTTCATTCAAGCAACTTTTGAATAACTTGGAACCCACAAAGATTATTCTCAGAAGAACATCAAGTTTAGTTCCACATAAAACCAAACAATGTAAAATCCATTATGAACTGATGGAATAAAGTGTTTACATCACTTAATACAGCAAAAAGAGATAAGCAGAATAAAGAAAGAGGAAAGGGCAAAACCTGTTTTACCCTTTATTTTCTAAAAAGTGCTACCTAGATTACTTCATATGCACCATGCAGTAGTGCTGGTGCTTTGAGAGCACACCTGACTACCGTAGGGGATGTACAAGCTTATTAAATACTAACTCTTGGTCTAAAGGAATTCAGTTTAAAAGTGGAATTTAATTCAAAATTAAAAGCAGAATAAAATACAGAATTTCAAGTTGGAAATTTGGTTCCTGAGCATGAGGACAGGAACTGTCTCTTGCTATTCAAATATAAACCCCAGCATATCATTTATGGACTTAAACCTACCACTGCCATATTGCAGGCTAAGGTGATGTTACCATAAACAAGTATACTATATATTTATGTCCCATATAGTGCCACGCCACTGCTGCAGGGTTGTCCTACATAAAACTTTGATTATTGCCTGCATTCTCAAAAGAAAAATGAAGGTTTAGGGATACAGAACCTGACACATTGTTATACTACCACAACGCACCTTCCTACTGCAAATTATAAAAGCAATGCATTTGGCATTTACTACAAAGACACGACAAAACCATCAGCTGTGTTTTTACCTGGTTTATCCAGGAAAACGTATCATAGAGCATCAGTAAGGTACACCCAGGTAGTACAGCTGTTTCCAAAATGTTTGGCTATTTATTTCCTCTCTTCTAAGTACTCTGGTTTAATGACTAATATTACACCTAGAAATTTCTGGTCACCACAAAAAAATCCTGTTTTCAGATCCATCCAGCTAGCAAGCTAGTTTGCTCAGCAGACCATTTTGCTTGTCTGCTGGTGAGACTGCTTGACTTCCGGCAGCACCTAGAGATGTTTGCATTCTAAGTGTCAATTTCTGTGGGTTCTTGACGTTTTCTCTCTATAGCTCTCCATGTAAGTGGGACTTAAAGGCCTTCAGATTGCTAGTCTACAAACAAGAATAGATGAAAAGCTAATAATTTAAAATGTCGTCATATCAATGTTTACTGAACCCTAGCCATAGTATTTATTAGATTTTGAAATCTGAATTGACACTCACTGGAGGCCTGACCCAAAGCTCCTGTTAGCAGAAGACGCACATAGCTCTAAACAAAAGGTTGTAGAGGATATTCAAGAACACAAATCGATCTGCAAATTCATAATAACTCCTACATTTCATAACTAAAAACCCTGTCCAGAAGATCTTTCCATTAACAGATCAAAACTGAATTTGTAGTATCTGCATTTCTCATTTAATTAAATTGTATTTTGCTCAAAAATTAAGACCTTTGCAGAAATTTCATTCTAGATTCTTGAAACTGTCAGAAAAAAAGCTATGCACTACTTGAATGCATTTAAGAGTAATTTGAGAGAAATTACTGAGTCTCTTGTTGGTTCTCTGTAACTGCTATAAACAACAAATCTATTTTGTCATAGTCATGTCTAAGTGAATACTTAAAGGAAATTAATATACACTAAGTTTCCAAGTTTCAAACAGCGAACAGTACCTTTAGGCCACACAATTTTAACTGCCCAGCAGACAAATGTTAAGAGCTTAGTGTACTGGGATGCCATAAACTGCTTTTCCCCAATTATTTACTTGGAGAATGGGATACGTCTGTGTCTTGAGATATACGATGAAATTTAGAATGAGTTGGAGAACCCAAGAACCTAATTTTGTCCAAGTCGATTGCTGAAGCATTTATTACTAGCCCAAAGGTGTGTGTGGAGCTTTTGATGCTAGAAAGCTGCTGACAATCATGCACTTCCACTCCACTCTGGGCTGGCCACAACTGTAAAGAACCAACCGCTGCTCTGAAAAACTGCCATACTCGACTGAAAATGAAGCAATTTATAAAGAAAGTGAATGGATATGGAGCAAGACTCCACAGGCTTAAATACTGCCAAGTATTCAAATTTTCAGAAGTCTGAAATAAAAGGATAGTCACTCACTGTTCTGCAGAACATCAGGCAGCTCTAAAGCATACATCTCAAAAATTCACATCACGTATTATAGTTCTGATGTAATTTTTTTTGTTTTTGAAGGAGAAATAAGATAAACAAGTTCTGCCTTCTATAAACAGTACAATCACTGAGGTTTTTCTTATTGAGTAAGGAAAAAATGGGCTAATTTCTCCTTGCTACACAGGGCAGTCTGGGTTCAAATCTTTAACACACTAATAGCCACTTACTATTGACACATTGCCAACATTTTACTGAGGAAACCTTGAGAAAGAAAAGGCAGGGGGGAAAAAAAAGTAATTATAACTTCTTAACTGTTTCTAACTTGCCTCACCTAACTTTGGAGGGAGCTCACAGGACAAAGAAGGTATGTTCATCTCAACTCATGGGTTTTCTCCCTGCTAGCTTTTAAAAGCCTACTGTAAGAAGACAATTAGAATTAAAAATAGACAGAATAGAACAAGAATTCTTTTTCATAGAACACATCAGATAAACTCTGTAGGGAAAACAAGTAAGGAATTGAAGCCTAATCTTTGTAGTAGTTTTTTATAGTAAGTAGAGTGAGAATTCCCTCCACAAAGCCAACACAGAATGGTAAAAATCAGGTTCCCTTGTCTGAATTGCCTCCTGGTGGTGTCTCCACCACTCTACTTATACCCCACATTCAGACTTCATTTCAGCAAAATTTTCATCAGAATTCTGCAGTCGCCACTGCCTAAATCAACCTGTTACATTACAGTTAGTGGGGAAAGTTGAAGAAGATGCCTTGCATTTCACCACCAGTTTTGACAAACTTATAGGACAAAGGAGGACATAAAGAGAAGCTCCAAGAATAATGGACCTAATTAAAACAAAACCAAAACCACACCAAGAAAACCTACATTTTGTCTGGCCACCACCTATCTTCCCTGACACTATGTCAAGTGTCTCTGCTAACTTGCAATCTAACAGCAGGGGAAAAGTTACTCTAAAGAGACTATACCCTTTCAGGAGTTTCTGAAGGTCAGAACAAGTATTTGAAAAGTTAACTCAGAAGTGAATAGAATACTGAAAGAAAGTGACTCTGTAGAATGACAAGAAATAGGTGAATTCACATTGACTTGGCCCATATTTGAAGAAAATAAAACACTCTTAATTATTTCCATGAACAGAAAAGGTACACCAGATTATCAATTCAGTGAACATCAAGATTTTCTAAGGATGAAGACTGCATTCCCTGTCTCCTACAGTGACAATATAGAAAAGAAACCACAGAGACTTCGTGGAACCACAGAAACTCTGTGAAGGGCATTCTGACCCCTTAACACCTTAGGTTTGTTTACTCTTTAAGCCCTTCAAAACCCAAGCCTATCACAGTCTCCACAATAAAATGAAGGAAAAAACCTGTAGTGAGAGTAATAATGACAGACAACATTCAATTAGAACAGTGAAACCCAAAAAAAAACTTTATAAAAAGTGCACATGCATTTGGCCCACTCATGCTTCCCTAATATGTCATCTCTCTAAATCACTTCCAGAAAGGTATATTTGCTCTTTATTTGTCCACCACAAAGGACCTTAGTCCACCTGTAAAAGCCAGTACCGTTAACAGAAAACAATTCCAAACTAGCACTACAGAAGCAATGCAACATTATCACACCCATCTCAGTCCTTTTCGAACCTACGCACCAAGAGTTGAACTGAGTGGTTCCTCAATACCTTATGAGGGTGTAACACATGACCCATGTTGGAAAATACCACCTAACACTGTCTACCTGAGTCAGTCTTGTTCCTGGTGTAACACCAACAAATAAGATAATATTTAGTAATAAAAGTATTTTAGCCCATAGCTGTATTACAGTCAGTAACTCATAGCGCAAAAAACCCCACATTTCAGGAAGTGGATTATTTTCAAAGCAAGTACCAGGCAGCAGAGAACAAACAGCAGAGACAAAGCTTTTGCCTGTATTCTAAATATTGGATACACTGTCGTTCTCTCTTCTCCCTTCCAAAATTCAACACACTTCAGAAAACTGGGGACAAACAATTCCAATAGCAACCTAAGATCCATAAGGCTCTGATAAAGCAGATCCCTGGATTTGATTCCTTTTCTAACCCTGATACACTTGGAATAAATCAAAATATTGTTTCTGTGGCTGTGAGGTTGCTCCACTGATGCATGCAGAACAGAACAGAAAAAACTACTTTAATCTGTTTTAACTTGTAAAAATTCATTAGTAGATTTAATCCCTTTTCCCAGCATCCAACTAAGAGGCATTTAAGGGTGCTATACTAAACAACCTAAATCCCAGTCATCATCATCTAATGCTTCGCTTGTCTTCCCTTCAAGTATAAAAGGGAAAAGGGAATAGAAGGCCTTGAAATAACTACTGATGTGTGAGGTTATCCAGCAAGTCAAAACATACAGGAGCATCTAATAACCAACTCTCTCCATCAGTAGGGGATTTTCAAGGAAATACTGTAGTTTAATTGCCCATTTTCTATCTACAATGTTGATTCTCAAGCAGAGCAGGCTATTTTGGAGTTATGCCCTGGCTTATATGAAGAAGAAAGATGTATCCAACTAGGTTCAATTAAAAAAGTTTTCCAGCTGCCTCCAAATCTGGCTTAAATACAGCACAAACTCAAAAATTAAAAGCTGAACCAGAAAATCAGTGCTGAGGGAAGAGCAGCAGGGGAGAGGTGTGGAGAGTTTTTTTTCTTTTTAATGACATCACAAAATGGTCACTTATATTTCCTAAATTGAGTTACTCTGGTGTTAATGTACATTAGATATGCAAAAATTAAGTTCACAAACCAACAGTGAGAAGTCTAGGTGGAGTAACACTAAGAGAAGAATGGGAAATCCAAGTTTACATGCCAGTACGGGTTTAATCATGATTTAAGCTTTATAAAAGGTCTGAGACAGCTTAGCAATATTTCAGTCATATACAAATTATTATAACATCACTTTTGCAAGAGAGTTTGGGGCAAAAGAGGCAGCAGGGAGAGATGCATGCACTCTGCCGATCTACAATCATCTGTGCAACATCCAAAATTTGCTTCAGCCAGTACATCTTGAGAATATGGAAGATGATAGCTTAATGAGAAGTCATTATATTCACATTTTCACACAATATTTGGATGCAAATTAAATAAATACCAAAGATTAAAATAGTAAGCTTATGCAGATTTCTCAAATATTCACCTCTAAACAGGTGCTGTTCACACCGATCAGAGGGTTCAAATGGATCTGACAATTCACTGAGGCAGTTAACTTACTTCTCCTTATGTCCAGATAGACCAGTCTGTTTTTGACAGGCAAAAATGACTGACTACTTCAAACTGTCTAAGAAGAATTCTACAAACAGGGTTTTTCCCTATGTTTTACAACTGCTTTATAAACAGTTGGCATAAATGGATGCTTGCAGTTACATGGAAATTAGCGTATCTTTATCATTCACGCCATTTACTTTAAAAAGATCAGTGTTTAGTAGTATGTACAGTTCCAGATAAACAACTGGAACTGAAATTAAGCATCACTTGCCTCAGGTTATTAGTAACTAAATGTTCATATGGCATATTTGCAGACTTGACCCACTGCTGACAGAATAACTGGTATTTTAATACACCCTCGATCAATCTTGGGGAAAGGAGGTATCAGAAACTCCAGACAAAACTGGCAGAAGTAAATAGTGATTTTATTTTTTATTTCCAGATTTTGAGTCCTAAGTTCTGATGGTGTTCATCAGGTATATCTACAACACACAGGCACACCTTGCCTACCTTCTTATGCATAAGCATGAAGTGCTCTTCCCTACCTGTACTCAGTTAACTACCCAGTCTCCCTCCTGCTCTCTAGCTTTCTTGAGCTTACTTTCCTCTCACCAGAACAATGCTTCTTCTCTTTACAGAACGTGATGGAACATGTTTCAGGTACAATTTTCTGATAATGTGCTCAAAAAGCCCCCATAAAAATTCACCTTTACGATGATTGACAACTGCTCAAGAAGAACAGTCTCATAGGATGAATTTATGCACATTAGCAATCTTTTCATTACTCAGTTATGGTACCTGTAATAAATATAGCAACAGTAATGCTTAAAAGCTATTTCTGACAGTTTTTGAAAACTTAAATAACAAGTTTCCTTTGTCAGTCTAAACCACTTGTTTACATTTATTCAACTATACAAAACCATGATTAAATTACTCTTTTTTAAAGTTTATCCCAAATCCCCTTTCTCACTACTTGCTATTTAGTGACAAGATTAAAAGGAGTCTCACCCTGAACATACAGGACTTGGAATAACCTCATCTCTCTCAATTTGCTGTAAACTCTAAATACAAGCAAGATTCACTAGATTTGCCTATTCATAATAATAGAAATAAACTTGCTTTTATGGTGTGCATTTTTTTCTAATTATATTCCACAGTTTCAACTGCTCTTCACAATAAAGTATGTTAAAGTTTTTCCCCTGTGAAGAAATAAAACCACAAGTATCTCCATATAGCATGTATATGCTGACAACTATTTTTGATTACTTTTTCCTGCATATATACAGCTCTTCAGAAATCAAAATAATAAAGGGATCCACTTTATTATTTCCATGACAAAAGAAAATACATTGGAATACAAGTCTAGTTTTCACAACACTTTTCTTGAAGATTCAATGAATTCAACTGCAACTACAGAAAGACACATTTGCATTTTATTTTCAAATATAAGGGAAAGAGCCATGTGATTTTTTTAGTACATGCTTATCACCATCACCCTGTTATCATAGAGTCAAAAGATTATTTGTGTAAGCTTTCTTTCACATTTAAGACAGAATATTGCTCTAACTTTTCCAAGATATTGTGATAAGGACACATTTAGAAATTCCTCTATATCTGACACGATATTGCTAAAAAAACCCCACATTTTTTTTGCTGCCCACATGACCTCTTCCTTGTCTTCTATATAAAGTACTATTACGATACATACTCAATGATATATCTGTCAGTTCATATTCTTTTTCTTTTTAATTAACTGTGGGGGAAAAGAGGCAGAAGAAAAGCTACTACTTCAAGATTACATCCCTCCTGCTCCTTTATGCTAGCCGTGCTCTGCCTCAGTCTTTCACTCATGTCACTGGTAACAATTTCCATCCCACCTCCCCCCCCCCAAAAAAAGTATATGCTGATAAACTTCCTCATGAAAAAATTTAAAAATACATTCTTTATGGTTTTTTTATTGTAAAGAGTGTATTTAGCCCAGACAAAAGCTGAGTAGTGGTAAGTAATTGTGGGTAAAATTCTACAAATCAGAATGCCAAGAGAAGACACTGTCACAGAATATTAAGTGAAGGTAAAAGTGCTAAGACTATTACTTTCTTCCAAAGATGTGAAAACATAATAAAAAACGTGCTCCAAAGCAACAGAATTAATTCACATTTACAACCCAAGCTTAGATTTGGCAATTACAACTGTTCTGAAAAAAGTTACTCTTGACTTCTCTTTATTGAAGAGGAGGGTGGGGAAAGAAAGAGGAAACCATTTTTAAAACCAATGCATTCAGAGTTTCCAGACTGCAGCTCTCACATTTATAGCTGAGGAGAAAGACTGTTAAACTGCATTCCCCTTATTGCCCTCAGATTAAAAAAGAAGGAAGCATAGTTTAGAACTGTGTGAAAATAACACAAAGAGACTAGCAGAAGGAAATCTGCTAGTCTGAAAAATTCAAGCTTACTGCCCTTCAAATGCAAGTTATCTTCAAGTAAGTTTTTTTCTCTTTTTGCAGTTTTCCTTTCAAGTGTTAACACACTCAGCATACATTGCTCCATCATCTCTCAGGTGTAACAAATCAAAGCCTTTATTTTCACCTCTGACATTTTCAAAAAACATATGAATATATGACATACCTTATGCTGTAACAGTTCAACCCTGCATCAGCTAACAATTTTTTTTAGGTTTAAGCCTACACACTGTAGAGCCTACTTGCTTTCTTTCTGTACTTTGCCAGATCTCCTCAATTTCACAAACTTCTGAACAGAACTGTCATTATTAATTCTCAGCAAGACACCTAAGCCACTATGAATCACTGCAGCGACTGGCAGCAAGTGTCAGCACTACTCTCACAATGCTTCAGAAATGGAGGGAAGTCCTAAAGCAAGTAACAGCTTTTAGCTAAACCTACTGCTGACTTGGTTCTTGCACAAGTCTTCATCCAACTTCATTAAATAAGAGAGCAAAGAAAAAGCATGCATTAGGGTGACATAACATTTCACAAGCCAGAAATATTTCATTATTCTGCCTCTCTAACACCAGCTCCATGTCTCCAAGTAGGGACACCACACAGGCAGCAACTTTAGTTTCTCAAACTTCATTAAAAGCTTATTGAACAGTGACTATCATGCGTCCTGTAACTGTCCACAGTGGATTTGGGCCCTCAGTGTTTATTCATTGGGTATCAGGCATCAAAACTACTTGGCTCTGAACAAGACTACAGATTACACATGTTGTGCCCCTTCTTAACCCAAGCACTGCATGATGTAAACCATTGTATTTACTATGCAAAACTGAACATTTCTCCATGTTGTGTAAAAATTAAATTGCTGATTAATATTCTACCCTTAAAGCAATTTATAGTAATGATTTTTCCTGAAGAGAAGTGAAAGTGAAAACAGAAGAAAGGGCTTTGTTGTAGCCTCTAAGGTGCTGCTCAGCTGCACTGCTAAGCCACAGATTTCTATAGGACAGATTCCTGCAAATAAAGAGGGAGTGAGCACTTCTCTGCAATAAAGAAGTTGTGGTTCTTTTCCAGTCCAGTGGTATAGATAACAAAATATTTAAACTTCAACAATCATAGAGAAGTTCACTGTTGTTCTGATAATCAAACCCACAAAAACACAAAGCAAACTACTGTGACTTCATGCTGACAGTATTCACTGTGTGATAGAAGTAAAGCCAAACTTATTTTTCAACATCTTTTGGGAACTTGACCCATGTTCATCCCATGAACAAGTGTGCTTTAGTACTTCGCATTCAATAGAAAAGATACAGCTCCATTTCTAGTGAAGGATCATTTAAAATACACATTAGTATAGGCCATTCCATAGCATAACTTTAGAGAGTTATAAATACAAGTTTAAAAGTTATGGTAGGATGTACTTGCTTTGTTACATTCCACTCAGTAGCTCACTGCCTGTCCATGCTCATCACGTGAACTGGCAGTCAATACAGCTTGCTTCATGGCATCAAGACAAGTTCATTTTGAAATTACCATGGGCATCCAGAGCTTACCAGAGAATCCTGAAACAGCTTGCTGTGAGACATAGCCACATGCAGAGGCTCATGCTGGTTTTAGAGAATAAATCATCTTCAAGAGAGGCGTGCTATCACATCAGCAAAACCTGTTTTTGTTGAACTACTGTTCTCATTAAAATATCATTTTCTTTATTATCCTTACATGTTTTTTCCTAGATTCACTGTTCCCCTATTAAAACATACTGTAACTTTTTCAGTAATCAAAATTTCTAGATAAATGTTAATCACTGTCTGGCCTTTTTCTTAGGGATAGTAATTCTCAAAACAGAACACATGCAGCTAGTAACAGATGAATGGAAGTATCTAGTTGTGACACTCATGCATTTTACCTATGCTCTAAATTTTTTTCCCTCCTCAAAAGTCTAATCTACTGACCTAATTTGGTTCCATTATTGACATATTAAGCAATACAATTAAGGGACTGCTTAAGTCAGTTAACTAAGGATGGGTGTGGTGTATGAAGGGTTTGTGTATGTGTTGCTATTTTTTAAAAACAAAAGTGAAAACAAGTTTTGTAGATACCTCAGTATTACGTATTTTTCTTCTCATTATTCACACGGCCCATGTTCAAGTTCAACAATCATTCTATTAAGCATTCAGTTATAATTATTACTCATACTTTAGAGCTGTCAAAGAGAATTCCTACCAAATGGCAAACATAAGACAATTGTGGTGTAATTTATCATGGTAAAAGCATCCAACTAATTTTCAAATTGTCTATTAAGTACCCATAACTGACATAAATTTAATTGGTCTTGACATTAAGAAAAATTCCAGCATACTCACCCATATACACAATGTGGATGTACTAAAGTCAAAATCTAAAAATTAGCCTAAACCAGAATGGTCGAGTTTAGAAGAAGTTTCAAGATAATAATAAAGAAAGTGACAAAATTAATCCATTTTTCCATCTCCCTTAATATAAAACATTAGTTTCAACACAAGAAAAACTGCTATCGCTTCCACTCATTAAACTAGTTTCTTGTTTGATAGACTCAAAATAACTCATCCTATCCTTTGTTCAGAAATCCAATAAAAATCAAAAATGTCTGGCTGCCCACGCTTATTTTTGCACTTAAACATTTAGCAGCTCTCTTGGAAGCTGGGAAAAGAGACATCTTTAGAACACAGTGTTAAAAATACATCTCTGTTTCCCTACCTGTTTCTCACTCAGAGCTGTGATTTTGGCTTGAAGTTCATGAAGCTGTTTCTTCAAATCAGCGTTCTGATTAGAAAGAAAAAATATCTGTGAGAAAGATATTCCATTTGTTAACATAGAGTAGTAGCAGGAAGGTGGATTTTTTTGTTTGTTTTTGTATAGTGTACTATAAATACAGCACCTCTGGATGTACAGCCAATAAAATTCAAACGGCTCAACAAAGCCTTATTTAAGTTGCTGAGTGCAACAATAATCAGAGGACCTTTCTAGCACTCAGAGAGATAGCCCAGTTTGGAAAGAAGATTTCATTAAAACATCCATTAGTGCTTATCACATTATAAAGCACATTTGTACATTTCATCAAGTTTACAAATTAAGCAATAAATGTTTGTTAATATGTAATACAATAGTATCATACTGTATATAACAGTACTCTATGGTATGTTATCTAAAACATTCTCACCTACGCTACTTATGCAAAGACATTTACATTTAACTGTGTAGAGTATCAAACACATCTATTCAATTTTAACTGACACATGTATCAGTTGAAGGCAAACATACCTAAGTCCATATTTCCATGTATGTTTATGCCTCAGACTGTACTAAAGAGAATTACATTTGCCTTGGCACATCATTCATATCAGCACTTTGCTTACAGCAGCATTTTTCTAAGTTTCAGATTTTAAAGCCATAAGCATCACTAGAAAGATGCAGACAGAAAACAATTTTTACCAGGACTTTTTCTTTTCCACTGAAATAAAAAGAAATTAAAGAAACATCTGTCCTTAGTTTAAAACCTGCGAAGCTCTGCAGAAACACGACAGGGGAGCAGGCTTTCGTTAATTTTTTTTCCTTTCCCACTTTTTTTGTTCTCATTTATGT
This sequence comes from Machaerirhynchus nigripectus, assembly GCA_013397975.1. Lineage (NCBI taxonomy): Eukaryota > Metazoa > Chordata > Aves > Passeriformes > Dicruridae > Machaerirhynchus > Machaerirhynchus nigripectus. Next base: position 39,036 of record VZRQ01007600.1, on the reverse strand, counting down.
TGTAAAGTTTTTATACTAGATTATGCAGGTTTAGTCTGCTAAGCAGAAATATTAAAACATAAGACTAATATCGTCACAGGAACTTCATGCATATTCCCTATTTTTATATTCCTCCATAGAATTTTGAAATGCATTTTGATCTCAGCTTGCAGATAGTCTCCAATTCCAGCAAAACCAGATACCTCCCTTCTTTTAGATTCTACTTAATAATCTGGGATAAAAATGCATTAAGAGCATTGGAAACAGGGACCAGATTTACTTTTCCTGACTCTAGGAACTTTGCATGGCTGCTTGCAGCATGACCTCACTTTCAGCAAATATGAACTGAAAGTGAACTGCTCTGCACGCTAATTGTTAGCAGACCTGACCAGCAAATAAGAGCAGCAGATCTTACCCAAATCCCATCACAATAAGAATGTTCAAAAAACCAGATTTTCCAATACACCCTGCTTAACCCTCCCTGTCAGAGGTTTAACTACTTGGGTGTTATTAAAAGCTGTCTTCTCACTTCATTGAGCTCAGAAAAAATTGCACATTCAGAAAATTACAGGACATTTACTATTGTATGGAGATGGGAGCTCTTAACAACAAGCCTCAAGTGAGCGGCCTTTGTGCCTCTACTCAACATTTCAGACTGGTTTGAGAGCTCCACAGAACTGCCCATCCAGCATCCTGGAGTGTTTAACTTCTGTACAAGAAAACCCAGGGACCTTACGCAGTCACCGGGAAAGGGATGACTTCTGCTGTCTATGCAAGGAGTCTAGTTATCCAGATTAAGTAGCTCTGAAACTTCCCAAGGCCAAGTGCCCATTCTATGGGCACTACAGTGCTGGTAAGACACCCAAGACAATCAATCTGAAAACAACCTTAAGCTATATTTTTTGGACAAAATTTCTTGGACAGAATATCCTCTCTCTTCTTGTACCATGAGCCTTCTGATACTCCAAAAAGGAAAAAAGATAATTGCTAATAATGGCAGGTTTTATAGAGAGCATTTTCCAATAGAATCAGAAACTTACTGCACATCTGAACTGTACCATAGCCCAGAAAAGTCACTTGATTTAGACTATTAAGAATATGCATGAGGCAAAAGGCTCCATAATGGCAAGAATTTTGGTTTTGTTTTAAACAATCCAACAGTCATTGTTCAAAAACTTGTTCTTAAGTTTTCTTCTAAACACTGTGTTAGCAAGGAAGAAGGTGATCCAGAAATATCCAAAATCCTCAAGTTTCATGCACCATTATTTCCTATATTTTTAAGGGAAATAACCCAATACAAAAATAAATAGTTACCTGCGGATCTTGCTTCATTTGGGCAACCAATTTCTAGAAAGAAAAAAGATGCAACAATACCGTGAAGATTTTCATTACCAGTCTTGTTGAACAGTTCAAAATTCAGTGTTTTTTAAGAACCTTTGTAAAAGCAAAATACACAGTTTACAACATTTCAATAGCAAAGCCTGGAGTCCGGTATTATAACATTTCCAAACCCATTCTTATAAATATAGTAAAACTACTGTTTTAAGCCATCACTTTTGCTCCTCCTAAACAGCTCTTGAACAAGTGATGCTTTCTAAAGACAATTTAAGCCAGCTGGGCAAGATAATCTAATAGCTGTGTCTCTTCTAGAACTGCTTCCCTGTTTGCTTGCAGTCACAAGAAACACAAACCACAGATAACCGCTGCAGGCACAAAAGCTGTTTGTATATTCAAGGGCAGAATGTTTCAAGTACTAAAGCTCTGCCTGTGTGTTGGCTTGGCTGGTACCAGATGGAAGACCCATGTTCAGAAGTATCTTTGCCACTTTTCTCCTTCAGAGAGAGATTGAGATCATTGTAGAAAAGATGCCCTCCACATCCAAAGGAAAACAGACAGATTGTTACCATTCACTATTCTTCCTCCCTCACTTCCTTCAGGCAGCTGCAGGAGAATGCTGTCTATTGCTAAGCAAGGAAAAAGTTACTACAGAAAACTAGAGCCCAGAATGAAGAGGACAACACAAACCAAAAGCTCCTATTATCTTCTTTGGTAAATTGGTAGAAATTTACATCTTTAACGTCTTCAAAGATTATGTCTTTGGTTTAGTAGCTACTAACACACATTTCTTTCATTGATCTGCTTTAATTACTTTTTGAACTAGGAAAACATTCTAGATTCTGTGACAGTAAGTTCCCAAGTTAAATTACAGGACTCTTATGTAAAAGGATGACCTCCTTTTTCTTTTGAATCTGTTTCTTTACAATACAAGCATGAGGGACTAATACGATTATGGAAAACCAGAGATGACTTGAGTCAAGAGGAGTTGGAACCTGGACTTGATGATCCTTACAGATCCCTTCCAACTTGAGACATTGTATGATTCTATGGCAGCTTCTCTGTCCAGCTCCTTCTTACATTTTTTCCACACCACATATTCCCCCATCAGTCCTCACTTCTTCAGATTGAAAGACTCCTCACGCATGAATCATTCCATTGCTTTCTTCACCTTGGCACTCTTCCATAATTCTCTAGTTTGTCTCTATCATCTGGAGACAAAGTTTAAAACTACATGCAACACTCAAGTACTCTGTACTGCAAAAACTCCTTCCACTGTGCCAACAGCCAGTTCACAGCCTGCTATTGCAGATGTAAAACTGGGCCTGTTTTTCCCCAGTGCATCACTTGGCATTTATCTACACTGAATATTATTGTTTCGTCATGCTGCCATTCAGTGTCACAGGAACACACTTAGCTTATTTTTCCTCGGTGCTTCCTGCCACATTGGAGCTTGACAAGCAACAAATCTGTTAGTTTTTATATAAAGTGCTCCTGCAGACACAGTCATAAGACAATACAGTCAGTACTGTAAACTCTTCATAAAATATTGCTAAACTTTTGGATCACACAGTACTACGTCATGCAATCCTAAGGAAAAAAAAATATTTTTTTTTGCACTGACTTTGAACATAAGCTAAATTTAAGGTATTTTAAAAGCTACTGGTCTTTCTGCCATGAAATAAGAGAAGGACAAGGATGTTTTAGGTTCCTTCCACACATCAGCTTGAGGAATCATCAATGAAACTCAACCCTTCTGTAAGAATAGCTAAATATAAATCCTTTAACACCTCTTGTGATCAAAACTATGAAGAGCAGACTGCTTCAAAATAACCTTAATTAAGTCAACACAGTAGCAGAATGAACTACTTATACGATGCATTTCTTCTCAGGACAAGCAAAGCTTTGACATGGAAGACATTTGAATATTCAAGTTGTACGCTGATACAGGAAATGATCTGGTCAGATGTCATTCATGGTGGATTCTCTGATCCAAAAAAGTAGCTTTTTCTGAACAACTAAACACCTTTTTTGGGTCCTTACTGGTAGTTTAGGATACACTTTGCCAAAGCAGCATTAGGAAAGCTTCAGACTGAGTTCAGGAAATGAAACAGAAGAGGCAAAACCCAAGGAGCTATTCTACAAACAAAACCACTGTCATACTGAGCATCACTTGTACAGCCACAGTGTAAGCAGTCACAGGCAACATTCTGCATCATGAAGGTGGGAGGGTTTGGCTACAGTGCTGAGCTGAATTCCTTATGCTCATCACAGACACCTGTCCACCACTTCCAATGGGACAACAAACCATGACTGTGTGAGCACTGGCAAGTTTTATTAGAGAGGCCTCAGAAAAAGAAATAGTAGAGAAGTAAAAGATGACAAGAGACAATTCTCCATAAATCCTGAGTAAAAAGAAGGAACATATCATATCTCTTTAGGTTATAAAATTCAGAGCTATACAAGAAAGTTCAAGCATTTCATTTGAGGATTTCTTTTTCTTTCTTGTGCCCCAACCAGTTTAATTTCTATCAGTGTGCATACTGGCAAGCAATAACCACACAAGCACGGTTCACAAAACCTTTACTGAAGCACCCAACATTTTGTTGCGTTATTTTTCGCTGTCAACATATAGGCTTTATCTTACTCTTAATTATAGAAATATATAGCATCTTGAATTAAAGAAGACAACCTTCTGATATAATGTTTTTTCTAGTTTCACCAACTAAAACCAAATTGAATAAAGTTGATTTTTGTGCAGAGCTCACTTTTAGTGACAACTGGGCAAAGTTAAAGCCAACAAAGTAAAAAACCCCACCAACTTTAAGATGTCAAAAAAAAAGTCTTTTCGGACAATTTCCAGTCTTCATCCCTGTTCAGTGGTGTCATTATGAACAGATGCTAAAGATTATTCAAAATTCACAGTCTTAAAATTTTTGGTTCACTTGGGCATAAAGGGAAATGAAGATGCAACCAAGCTACATGCTGCCATACACACATGAGCTTGATTAACGTTTTGATTGCTTTACAGTAGTTTATACCTGAAAAAATTACTTACTGGCCTTAAAACACTTCTATGTCTGCAGCAAAATGCCATGAGTTATTTCTGAACTTCTTTACCCCCACAGCAAAACTTCATTGAAGTTTTGAATACAAAGGCCTTGGCGTTTCTGAGGAGAGCAAAATACTCATCTGTAGTTCTGGAAATCCATCTTCAGCTTTTTCAGGTTTTCCTCCCTGGCACTAAGTTGTATTTTGTTAAAGCAGACATAGCTTGATTTTACTAATTCACCCATTCGAGTTCTTGCAATATGCTCATCATTGCAGCAAGTACAGAACAAGCCATCCAGATCACTTTTTAGACAAGTCACCAAATAATTTTGAAACATTTTCCAAATTTCCTATGATGGATTACACTGATCAATGTAACTCATTATATATTTCTTTTATCCTCTGTGTAACAGTTGTGAGTTTCAGATATCTGAAGAGCTTCAGAAATACTTGGAGAACTGGTACATTGAAAGGTCTCATTGCTAAACTTAACATTCCAAGTTGGCAGCTAATCTGTTTCTATGGCTCTAATAATTTTCTTCCAATAATTAATAAGCATATCCTCCTATGTTTACTAAATTAGGTTTCATTATCATTATTTTTAATAGTTTCTCATTGGCATTGTAACAAAATGGCAAGAAAACATTGTAGCAAAAACCGTAACCCTACTGCCATATAGTATTGAACAGGTTACTAGTAAAAAGACCCAACATGTAAAAATTTAGAAAGCCCAAGCACTACAACACTTTGGTTATCAAAAATATAGTTTAGAAGCTACTAAAGTAGAAGACCTTCCAGAAGAGAAGCACCAGATTAAACTATGCAGTACTATATACATTTCATTTCAAAGTTCCTCCACCATATTTCTCCATTGCCAACTGAACACTGAAGTTGGCTTCAGAACAACAGAAAAACCTTCCAGACACAAAAGTAGCTGAACATGGTTTTCAGAATCTTTTTATTACTGCTACAAAATACTAAAAAAACAAATCCCCACCCACAACTTGATATGTAGATTTTTCACATTTGCTAAAAAACAACAGGTGGTGAGGTCAAAATGCAGAGTATAAAATTCTGAAGTAGCTTCAAGCTTATAAAACAATTATTACTATAGTTGTAGTACTATTACTTAATGCTCCTATTAGTAGTAATACTGTCAGCAGTACTAATGCTGCTATTGCTCTAAAGCAAGAAAGAATATAAGTTACCTGGTGAACCTGAATTTCCACTTTTAGAGCCTCCTGTAGAGTCTGTAGCTCCATTCTCTACCTTCTCCACTTTTTCTAGAGCTGTCTTTGCTGATTCCAGTGCCTTTAGTTTCTGGTTTCCTCTTTAACACCAGTCCTATAGAAAAATAAAGGTTTTATTTTGGTTAGTGAAGGAGAAAAGTCAATTTGAAAAAAGGAGATTATAACAGAACAGGAATTCAATAGTGAACTATAGTCAAATGCAGCTTTCTGCTTTTCTGACACAGTCAGTCTTTTGAACACAAGAAATCTGCAGGCTCTACAAAATGCCTGCCTTGGAGTCATTTAGCCAAATTTGTTACTTCCCACATATCCCAAAGTTGACATACTTATCCCTTATCTTAGTTTGCAGGCGGCTATTTCCTACCAATATCCTCTTGCAGTTGCATATTAAATTAGAAAATTTAACTACCAAGAATGTTTTAAAAATCTGTGTAGATTAAAACTTATTCTGGAGAATAAAATCCTACAACTGCAATAAATAGTTAAATCGAATGTACTGCATTAACACACTTCCATGATACTATAGAGCTGTTCTTAGATGGGACAGGGTGCATGTTATTTAACAGAACAACATTAATATATTAATAACCCACTGCCTAAAGTTTGTGCCAAGTTAGTAATTTCAGTTGAAATCTGTTCTGAAGGAAGAGTGATATGAAGCAGCACAAGACATTTCAAAAAGATTAATTCTAAAATCTCTTTAATCTTGGAAATCTACTTGTAGATCATGAGTATAAAGTTTGCCATCTTCCACTTATACTACAAACAAATTAATCCCCCCAATCTCTGACATAGAAAAGCATTAACACCCATACTTCTAAAAGCCCTGAATGCCAGACAAGAGATTTTTGTTCAGAAATATGTTAAAAGTATCAGCTTCTGAAACAGGATTAAGATTCCCATATGCTCAAATCATAGTGGAACCTGTGTAAAAACATCTATAAATAAATACACATGAAAGTCACTGGAAAACATTATATAGCAATTTTCCCAGTCACTTTTGCATCCAGACACCACAATTAAGGAATTGCTGCAGTGTTAAAATAGTTCCTATTTTTTTATTTTTTGAAAATTGCTCACAATCATCGCACAGGTATTGTTGCCAACTCAGAGGCCTTCCTAATGAGACTACAATGTCTTCAAAAGGATCCTGACAGCTTAGATTAGACATGCAGGCTATAAAAAGTGAATAATTCCCATAAGTTAAAGAATTTTATTTTAATGTTGTCTCACTACAGTAAACTGAAGTAGTGGACAAATTTGTGAATTCCTGAAAATAAAAAGGTTGAAGGTGTGTGTTTTGTTTTGTTTATCATTTATCTTTTCAAACAGAAATGTGTTACAAAAAGAGAAGACTATAAAGGGGGGTTAAAAAGCATTATATTTAAACTCTTTGTCAGTGATATCTGCTGTTACCTTGAAGTTACTTATTTAAATAACAAAGGCCTGATCAAACTTTCTAGTCAACATGTGAAATGACCTTCTGCAAGGGCCTCTTCCACATGTGACACAGATGAGTGAAAACAGCTGCCTCTGCAGCACTAGTCTCTATAAAATTGTAATCTGTATCAAGGGATACATGGAAATTACATACAGCTCCCTCTCCTATTACCACAAACAGTAATGAGAAAACAGAATCACGGATTATTACTTCCACTCACTGACAAAAACAATTATAGCATGCTTCAAGTCCCTACCACTGCAGTTTCAAAAGAAGCCATGCTTCAGAAAACCACGTGGGAGACCGGTTAATGAAAACTGGAACCCACGACAGAGGCAAGAAGTCTTTTTGACCCTTGGAAATTCAGTTTCAGGGTAAAGATACAGACAGATAGGGTCAGTTTCTTTCTCAGTGTGTCTTCAACAGATCAGCAGGCACACATGATGAATAGTTTGTATCACTCTGTAGCTACACACTAACTTCAAAGTTAAGTGCAGAACAGCAAAACAGTTTTCTCAACTGAGAATATAAAAAATATCCATCATTTAAATATAAGTAACTGTAAAGTCCAATACATGTTCACGACAAATATGACACAGTATTTCTGTAAAAGAACATATAAAGATTGAGCAACTTCTATTAATGCACAACTTAATTTGACAGATAGAAATTGTAGTATTGATGGTTCATAAAAACTAATCCAAGCTAATTGCATCTATGCCTTGAACAGCTAGCGAGATTTTTCAAAATTAATTTTTAAAAGGTTCAAGAAAAAAGTGACACTGCTTTACAGAAAAAAAGTAGTTGCTCAGCCTAGCTATGTTTATAGGAGTATAAACATGAAAAAATATATTTATTCTAAAAGTTTGGTCAAGTTGCCAATTATTAATATGAAATACATACAATTGTTTCTTTCTAGAACACACACTTGCAGCTTCCCTTTCCAAGCAAGAATAACTATTCAGTTATCCCTGTCTAGAATTCCCCTGAAGTACCTTACACATTTACCCAATGTTAAAAAACCAATAAAGTTTAAAAAAAACCAAACAAACAAAAAAAGAAACCAAAAAAAAAAACCAAACAAGAAACCAACCAAAACCAAAAAAACACTGAAACAAAAACCACAACCCCCCCAAAAAAGAATCATTCTTTACATTCAGCAAAACTTAAACTGCATTTTCCAGTTTACATAGAATAATGCCTATAAATATCTATCAGGGCATCTGGTTAAATATTGCTCATACTTCCTTTGAGACAAGGCACAAAACTACGTAAGTGGCCATACATTTTGGAAGTGCAAACATTTTCAGTATTTTTGAACTTTTATTCTTTTAGACTGAACTTAAAGGGAAGATTTAAAAACTTAAGTTCAGTGGCATTATAAATTACCTACAATACCACATTCAAAGAGGAGTAAAACCATCCCTGGATCAATCATAGAACATGGTACATTTTCCACTTTACTCCTATGGCAGTGGAATAACTTCAAATAAAAAGCTTGTAGATGACTGAAATTGCATGTATGGCTTGGCCTGCAATAATCCTTCATCCTAATCTTTCTAAGGGAAAACAAGCAAATGCCTTGCTCAATGCCAGAATCAGTGATTTCCAAAAGGAAAGCACACGATTGAGGAGTGCATGCATCTCTTGTACATCCAGACATACTTGCAAGTCTCAGCCAGAGAGAACACTGAGCAAGAGGTAAGTTGGGCATTTTTGGATGGATTTCAACTATTGGAGGCAACAGTCCTCCATTCAATTTCTTGCTGGCATTCATTTATTACCAATAATCACTTATTTCTTAAGTGGTTGCTTCCAGACTTATAATTTCATACTCAGATAAGTACCCCAATGCACTGTGTACAGACTATTTAAATATTCAAAGACTGAATGAAACCTTAAACTCTACAGTAATCATGTAAGTGCATTCACACTTCTGTTATCTCAATTAAATACAATCTACATGGGAACCTCTACCATATCACAATACTTTTTAAACTATGGCTATTTTGGAAGCTACACTAGAAACACAGCTGACAAGGCATATATATTTATATAAACAAAGGTAGGACACACAAAGGCATGAATGTCTTCTGTGTGTATGGAAGGACTCTGAAGAACTCAGAATTTTAGAGAAAAGTCTTTCTGAGCCAAAAATCCCTTCAAATAAACTTGGTTTTCACTTTACACAGAAAAAAACTAACTTACTATTATTATTTTTGAGCACATGAATTTAAATGCCCATTGTACTTACAGACCCTTGGGCCCAAATCTCAGCCCTAGAGAGATTTTATTTATAAGACTGGGGCTTCCATCAGCAACATTTACTTTTTAAGACTTAAGTTCTGAATATAAGAATAGATAGAATTTCAGTTTCAGTAACCATCAAACTTTTCCAGGAATAGATGCCAGCTCTTCATACCATCTATTCTTAGGTAAGCCATTTTAGCCTTGGGAAGAAGTACTTACCAGTTTTGAGTAAGCTATCCCTTTCAGCTCTCTACCCCCTCCTACAAAAGAAAAACAACAACAACAACAAAAAAGATAATTACAAATATTTTAACTACAGTTTGAGACAAAAAAAAAGGAATTCAAATATTTGAAAAGTTGCAGAGGGAAGGGTTGGGATTTTAGAAGGGGCGTTTTGGGTTGGTTTTTCTTCAGGGAGGTTGTAATTTTTTTTTTTTAATGCTGAAGCTAACAATAAAACATCATTTTGAAAGAAAATCTGTTTGATGTGGCAGGGAAAACTAAGGAGACCTACAATTTCTATTTGGATTAAAATACAAACTATTACTGTCACCGGGGGAGAGCGATTATAGGTACAAACTTTTCTAGTTCTATGCAAGTCCAGTGTCCCCCTCCTGTGGGGGAAAGACCTTCTCTCCATCACATTTATTAAGATCTATATCGTAAGCCCTGTCAGTTGCCACAGCTAAATACGACAAGGTTACCCACCCTAGATATTTTCCCACCAGCTCTGCTAGAAGTTATACCAACACCCAAAGATGGTAGAGCAGGTGGTAGGTCAGCACAGTCACTAGAGCTCAAATCCCAGAGTACTACTGGAGACTGAAACAAACAGTGGTGTAAAGCCAATAAGGTGGGACATGAAGTGTGGAGGCCGAGGAAAGGCACTGCCTGTTACTCTGCCTGGATCATGGGTAGAACATTCAGTAGCACGGCAAGGTAATACCTCTTAAATCACCACATGAATCATAAAAAACTCATGAGTCAGAGTTCTAAAAAGAGAGTTATAATATAAATGATAATTCATTTGCTCAATTACTTTGCCTGGTGCTAAAAAAAAGCCTTCAAAATACTCCAAATTTTCTAGTAAAATACTAGAATATTAGCATATTTTAAGCTTTAACTTCACAGCTAACAAGATCTTTGTGGATGTTTCCATCCACACGTAAGTCATCACAGAGCTGAAGTTTAAGCCCCAGCCTTATAAAAAGATACACCAGTAGAAAGTTACAATCATCTCTCACTCCTTGGAGACCAGCACAAGTGGAGGAGTTTCCATTTACTAACCAGCAGAACCAAGTGCTGATGACCACAGAACAGAAAAGAACACAGGCAACCTACTGTTGGCAGTGACAGTATTGTCAGCCTCCTAGTCTCAAATTTTACTGTGCATTTTGAACCACAAACTATTAAAGAGTAAATTTAATTTTAGAGCAATTTCAGGTTAGTTTACATAACATCCAGCTGCTAGCATGATAGGTTATGAACTGGGAAGTATGGATTGTTTTGAGGTTACATTCAAAGGAAGTACATTCGCTCTGGATGCTACAGAATTTTAACGACCTTCATTTTTGAGTGTGCTGAGGAAACAGGTATTATTCTCAAACTCTAGTTGTTTCATTTTGGTATTAAAATCCTACTTGTCACCTCCACCTCCCACTATCAATCATTTAACTGGTCCAGAAATCTACAGAGGAAGCCCTTTCATCATGCAAGCACTAAGTGCCCTCTTCAACAAGCAACTACAACTATATCTCCATGTTATTAATAAAAAAATTGTAATTAAAAAAATCTCACTGCTCTAGATTACTGACTTTGGAAAGCTAAACAAAACAGCCAGTACTACACATCTGCAAATGCAGTCTTAGAATAAATAAGCATGATTTTTATTTGAAAAAAAGAAAAATATCAATTTACTTGCAGCACAAGTACACACAACCTGACAAGAAAGCTGTCACTTAAAAATAACAGCAACTGTTCCTTCCTTCCTTTTTTCCCCCTACGTAGAGACTCGCCTCCATAGCAGGACCCTAGCTCCATCAAGATGGAAGTGTGCAGAAAAAAGCTGCACAGTTACAAACCTTCAGATGGCATTTCATCTTGCTGCAACCCCAGACTCAGAACCCAGGAGGTCCCAAGGACAAAGTTTAGAACACAAGGAGTTTAATCGTGACTATCCAAGTGAACTACCGTGCTACCTTACAGAAGTCACTTAGAGAAGACCTATATAGGTATTCCTATATAGGGAATGGAAATACATTTGCATCCTCTTCTGTACATAATTTAGTACAGGCTTTGCCCTACATGTTAAGAACAGGTTAATGTTTGAATGTCAAACCTCTGGCAACACAAAATTCTGCCCTCGTGCAGGTATAATATTTTTACTAATATTCCTGCCTCATTTAGTAGAGAGGAAAAGCACAAAGAGTGAAGTATCAGTTGAATCTCTTTTCATTCTGAACTTTTGGTTTGCATGGTTTTTTAAACTCAACATCTAAGCCCTAGGACAAATAAAAAAATCGGTTTCTTCATAGGCAGCACACTGAGGAGAGCCACAGAAAAACTTGTGCCTGATACAGGCAAGTTTTCTTAAACAGAGAATTGAGACAGAGAAATGAAGAACAAATACCCAAGACTGGTAAAGCCAAGCATCTTAAACAGATTTGAGTTTTCAACTGCTCTTAGCACTGTTATAGTAGAGAACAGCATATGACCAACTCAATCTGTAACTTTGGTTCTTGACAACTCCCTGCATTTGTGGATACTGGGAACCAACACAGAATAGTATTAATGAAAAAGGGATAAAGTCAGCTCTGTAGATGAAATGAGATTATTTCTTGTTCACAGCAAGAGTACATATAGAAACTCACACTGCCTCTCTCATTCTCACTACAAAACACATTAGAAAGTTAAGATTAGACAGCTCACAATCACTCATACCAACAGAGAAGTCTGAAGAGTTTAGCATTATACAGGGATTTCTAACAAAAACTTCAACAGCAGAAATGTATCACAAAATCTCAGCTATCCAATTTACTGAGGTAACCTTTTGAAGGCTCTAGAAACATGCTGTAAACTGTCCAAGGTAGGAGCCTGCAAGGTTAACTCTCAGATTATTACAGTATATTCTGCAATATTTCAGGGGTTTTTAAACCCCTGTCTGGGAGTCAAATTAAGAGCACTGTCTTCTTCCCAAAATATATATATGACCTATGATTAGAAGAAAAGCTTGAGAGAAGCTTACCTATGTTCACCACTAACTAAAACAAAAATTCACTTAAAATTAGATTTAACCAAATAAACCACTTTTAGAAATACATTGTTCTCAGTGGGATTGACTATTAAGAATTCAATGTTAGTATTACTAACAGTTTGATATATACATATACTTACAGTAGCAATACCCACACCAGCTCCTGAAAAAGGCTCTTAACATTTTCAAGAATTTTATACAACTTATGTAAGGAAAAAAACCTACCATTACCAAAACAATCATATTCTGCAGATCAACTTTAAGCTTTTTACTGAAGTTTTCAAATAAGAAGAATAGTTACTCATTTCATGGGACTGTTGTGAAAACTAAGATCTCAAAACTCCTATGTTTAAGGCTTGGTAGCACCTGAGGACATCAGAAGAACACATGGTGGTGAAAACATTTTAGCATACTGCACCTGAAGGCTATAACTATTTAAATGCTAATTATCTGTATATTAAGATGTCTGATTATAACAATTGGATACTTATTACTACCTTCAAGTTATACAATAAAGTTTGTGCTACTGTAACCAGAGACTCACTTGGAAAAACAAGGAAGAATTAAATGTCATGTTCAGAAATTTTTTCTTTGCCTTTTTCCTAACTCTAGAAGCTACCAAATGTTTACTGTCAGACCATGGGACTCTATACATTCATATAATAATACAATATTTAATTACGTATATTTTACTTTTTGCCAAAAGGATCTTGGTCTTGCTCAGTGCACAGAATGAACTCAGAAAAAAAAAAAAAAGACTAATTGCTGTGCACAGGCAATTGTGAGACTGATATTCTTTCACATTTCACAGAACTGCCCAACAATATGAGGGTAAAGCATTATTAATTCTTTTTTTGCACGCAAAATACACACCACACTGAAGGGATTCAGAGTTTTTTCTCTGGACTTTTGTTTTCAGGTGTGAACTCCTCAAAGTAACAGCTCTCCCTCCTATATTTGAATGACATCCTGTATATAGAGACCACTCTACCACTATCTTCTAAGAAAACAAGTCATAGCAGATACTTTACTGTGATTTTCAAGTCAGCAACTCATATTCCTTAACAGGATGGGATTTCTGCAGTCTTAAGAAGACCAAACACAGGCCAGACAGGGTATATAACCAATTTCAAAATAAATTATAAGGCTCACCGTCTCAATGACTATTGTTAGCAGTGCTGGTGCTACTGCTTCTGTAACAAAAACAAGCCTCCTTTGTGCCAGCACATGGAATCTGATCTTCCTGTTGTGCTGCAGGTGGGAGAATTCCCAGTCAGCCCCAGTAACGCATTTCAGGCAGGTGATAAAGGGACAGGATTGCTCAAGATAACTGAGACTGCACTGAAGTGTACAAGCCATGCCTTCCAGTTAGTCCATCTGTACAAGTGCTCTCTCCTCCTCCTTCCCTATCCCCACACAATACTGGTAGATAACTCCTCTTAAACTGGTCAAGGAGCCTGGATTTTCTGCTTATGAATGTAGACAACTGGCAGGATTCAAACTACAAACTTCAATTCTATCTCCAAGTTCTTCTGCTGCTATGATTCTCCATGCAACAAATGCAAACTGGAGTTTAAGTTTATGCTGACTTATGCTGACTTCACTTGGGGATAGATTGCTTCACCTTCTCTGAAACACTTCATAAAACCATCAAACTAAGTTTAAATAGAAGTGTGCAACACCATCATTTGTCTTTGCAGAAGCAGTACTATATTTAACACATAGAAAACGAGCTAGAAGACTCATTACAGTTTAAAAGACCATCTCTAGTGTAAAGATAAAACCACTCCACAAGCTGATTTTTAAAATGTCAACCAAAACTTGCCATGGCACCAAATCATCACGTGTGAACAGTTGAAGATTACCCTCTTAGCTCTTGTCCTATGACTACAGCTCCACTGGGCATTAATAACTCTTCCTGAACGCAGTCTTTCCTAGCATCTTGGGGATGGGATGGGCTATGAAATCATACCCTCTGGCAAAATGATAAACTACATTTGGCCTAGTAGAAAATTAGCACAAACACATTTTAAAATCTCAGAATAATCTCTGTCACTTGAGCAGATTCAAGATGTGTGGCTCTATACGTTTTACCCATGCACAAACCCCTCTTCTTTGCAGTCTTTGCCTATTTCTTGAATCAGAAAAGCCTCTCTAACCTATGACCATCGGTAAGCCTGGCATCTACTTTCTGACTCGGTAGCAAGGTCTCCCCATCTAACCTAACGTTCACAAAATCACCATCAATAAAATTCTCCTTTTTTTACCCAGACACCAGTGCACAGGGATGTTTTTACAGCACTGTTGCATTCAGAAGTTCTAGTATTGTGGAACCAATAAGCCTCACTTTGCCCAGTGAGTTACTATTCACCAGGTTTTAGATACACACGAAATCATCTTATATGCAGTGCAGCTAAATTCTTGCTCATGTGAAAAAAGTTGTATGACCCAGACTTTTATTTCAGTGAATTACTTTTTAGAAGGACTGTTTAGCTAAACACACACCGAGAGAACCCCCAGTACTAATACGGTCTATAAGTTTATGTTTTACTGACAATGCAACAGCAAAGTTTGAAATTTGAAGCAGAGAACTGAGGAATTTTTTGCAAAATTAAAGTATTTACATTATGTGAAGATATAAATCAGTGGAAGGCAGAGTTTGGCATTTATTTCTAAAAAAATTTTTGGCACATTATTCAACATTCCAGAAAGTTGCTAGAAACATGGGTTGTTTGGGAATTTTTAAATTTTTTTTTAGAAAACATTGTTTAGCAATTTAATTCAAAAATATGTCAGTTAATCTGTTAAGTCTTAAAATTGTAATTTTTCTTTTTGAATTATTTTTAAGTTATTTACAAAGTATATATACCACTGGGAGGGAAAATAAGGTGGAAGCTCAACAGAAAACAGAAGGAGCTGTCCCCTCCTAGCTGTAAGAGCCCACTGTTTGGTCTCAAAATTTGTAAGAAATGCAAAGGGAAGTTATTTGAATGTTTGTGCTTTATGGTTTTGTTTTGCCTTTTTTTTAATAGTATGTCTAGCAAAATCAGTTTATTAACCTCTATTTTTCTTAACCTGTATTGTACATTTCTCATTCCAGTCACTGAGAATTTCCTGCCTTCCTGTCATACTTCAGAGACAGAGGACCACTTGGGAAAAAGGGGAGGAGAGGGAGTTGAGAGGAGGAGAGAAGACCCTTTCTAGAAAGAACACACATGGTAAATCCTAGGTTTTTTTGATTTAACAACCAAAGATGCAAGGAACAAGAAAAAATTAAGAAAACTCTACCCCAGTACCTATTAAAGTAATTTCCCCCCTGAAATTCCATTAAGAAGGGAGGGATCTCTGATTTCTAGTTTTATCCTTTTAAACATGAGGAGAAATTTCTTACTGAGTGCCAAACCCTTTTTCCCCTTCTAGCAACCCACTTTATCTTGGAAAGAACTGGCTTGTGGGAATGATGCATTAGTGAGGCAGAAGTGCCTTAAGAGTTTTCGAAAGAGGTCCAGAGTACCAAAGGAGATGATCTGGGTAGTGCTGCAAGACTGCAGGCATGAATTGCAAAACTAGAGGTACCTCTGACTATCACTGGAAGTGCAACTGCACTTTCGATGGAGAGAACCTCAGGAAGGTGCACATCCTGCTTGCAAAGACTATTCTTTGAATTTTTTCTATCTGCTAGACACGTTCAGAGGACATCAAAAAAATGTCAGAAGAGCAGCCAACGCCTCAACCACACAGCCGTGACATTCAAGGACAGCCTTGGCCTTCCATTTCCACGGGGAAATAGGTGCTGTTACCGCAGTCGGCCAGCAGGGGGAAATGACAAACAAGTGAAGAAAAAAAAAAGAGTTAAAAGAGAAAACATTAAACATGAGGAATAAAATTAGGCAAACCACACACATCTCCTCAGTGGAGATGGAAGGAAGAGATTCTGCTCTCGGAGAGGGAAAGCAGGATAAATGAAGTGTACATGACTCAAAGCATTCTTCCAGAATTTAGAGAGGAAACGGTGAAAGTGCAAGTCCAAAACACAAGCAAGTAAAAGCAAGCTTTCAGTTTCATGTTAGCACATACTGACTGCAAATCAATTAAAGCCTTCTTAAATTTAGCATTTTAATGAAAAGCAAAGTATTGTGACTAAACAACTGAAAGAACTAAGCTGAAAGATTATATATTGTTAAAGGACTATCCAACATGAATGTATGAACTAATTTATTTAAAGTAAGCACACATATTCTAGAAGATGATTCTGCATTACAGAAGACTTCATATTACATTTATACAGAATCCCAAGAGTCTGGACTTCTTTTTTTTTCCAAAGAGATTTCAGAACAGCAGGGCTCCAATTAAAGACCCTGAATTTCCTTCTACCTTATAAATATTATCTATACGGCATTTGCAGGCTTACGAAGTATAGTGAAAACTACTTAAAGGGAGTGTTGGTTAAGTGAATAAATCTGTGTTAAATGCATTTTGATGAAGGGGAACTTGCATGCAACAGAGAGGAAACAGACATAATTACACAATGCGTTTTAAAATTAAGAAATAAAAAAGCAAAATGTGATAATTTGTTGAACAAATAAATTTAACAGGCATTTGCAATGAAGAAAAAAAGACAAGTTCTGCAATCACAAGGGCTTTCTGTTTAAAATATCACTGGCTGAGAGTCACAAGCAGCAGCAGTGAGATTTTCAGTGCAAGATTTAGGGAGATTAGCTACACAAGCTCCCACTGATGTTACTGTTCCACAAATATCAGACAGAAGCCAGGTACACATGTAATAACAAGCAAACATTTTAAAACGCAGGTGTATTGTGATTAGTGATCATATGGCAGGGCACCTTAAAAAAGCATGCAATCTTTTATAGTTCTGTATTTATAAAGTTCTTTCAAAATTAGATGCTGTACTTTCAGTAAAACTCATCTCAGTGTGTCCATGAAACTAAAATGACAGTTTGCCAAGCATGCACAAGGAAAGTTTAGACTACCAGTACATCAAGAGACCTAAGTGAAGCCTAGTTCTGCTCAAAGTTTACTGTTTTACCTCCAGTTTCTTTATTTTCATTTAGCCTGCAGGCTAAATAAAACTCCCACAGGTAGCTTATCTAGCTGACCAACGCACTCTCCTTTATGTTCTCTTCCAGCTGTGAGGTCCTACCTCCAGCAGTCCGCAGTTTTTCCGCGGGGAATAGTGGGTGAGGGGGTGTCACACTCCACAAAAAGTTGAAGTGATTCACAGATTGGTCACGGGAACAACATGCAAAAGCTTATGCAGTAGAAGCACTGTGCTGGCAGCAGAAGGGAGACCTTCCTTCCTTCAGCAGTTACCGAGTTCCAGAGTGCTATACTGGTACAGGACTGAGCATTTTGGATATTCTGTACTTTATGGTACTGAAAAATACTTATAAGAATATAGGCATTTGTTTCATCTTATGTAGAGCTTCCATTTTAACAGGAGGAAACATGACTCAAAATGAGAAACTATACATAAATTCTTGCCTTTACAACACTACAGATCACTTGCTCTAATATATTAGCCTTCTAAATACTTGTCAAAAGACAATATGAAAATTATTTGTTAGTGAACAGATGTTCACATGAAAAAAGTGTCAAAAGAACAATTGTTTCTTTCTTAATCTGTCTTCAGATTTTACGAACAAGATGAAAAAGGCAACGCTTCTCACCTGCTAAAAGTGATTTTTTTTCTAGAAAGAATACGGGCAATTTAATTTCACTAAGTTCTACGTAAAACAGTCTCAGACTTCTGTTGACTGTCGGGTGCTCTGAACTCTGAAAAGGTGGCTGGGACCCTCCGCTGCTACTAGATAGGTATCACACTTTCCTCTCCTTTTGACTACAACATCTGTTCTAAGCACAACCTGCTTACATTCAGTAAAAACCATTCTCACTCTATATTTGCATTTGATTTGCTTTTTAGCCAAATTTATTTCAATTTCACCAGCTATTATTTCATTAAACCGTGTTGTCATTTTGGCATTCCTGATCTCCTGAGCACAGACCATCAAAGAAAAATTTTTAAAAAGGGAAAAAGACCAGCTTAAGACCCTCTAACAGCAAATACTGTATTCCCTGTGTATAGATTAATTAGATAGGGATCAATAGGTTTTCCATGAGTTTCTAGTTTTGTGTACTGATAAATTATGATAGAGCATGTAAAGGTATCAATGTGTTTCACACACAGCCTAAATAAAAAGGCAGCAAACAGAATTAGGTAAAACATGCTTGTTTCAAACTCTGAACTAACCAGAATATTGAAAGCTCCTTTCTCTCCCCCTCCATCCCAAAATAAAAGCGTGAGTGAGAAGGGATTTCATTACATTCTTAGAACTGTGAGAAGGGAAGTCAAAGGCAGCCACTGGCGTTTAGCATGCAGGCTGTACACACTCCCAAGTACGTCACACTGACAAAACACGCTGGCGGAGCTATCTGCCTTCCCAAGGCCTCCAACGCACTGTCGCTAGGCCTAAATCAGGTAGGCTCTTGTGTGCAGTGCTGCTGCAGATGAGCAGGAGTCCATCCCTTCTCCCCATCTCCCTTAGATTTAACTACCAGATTGTTCCAGCATCAGCTTTTTCTCTCTGCTTCCTTCAGCTGTAATGACTATTTAAAAAGACAGCAGCATCACAATTTACTGCGCAAGATTCGGCCCTAATTCTTTTCCTTCTTTACTACACCAGCTACCCTGCAGCTTCTGAACCATTGTTCGCTGTTGTTTTTTGTTCCTTGAATGCAACAGGACTTGGTCTGCCAGGCTGCATCACTGTTTTCACAGCACACCTCTAAGAGGAAGAAAATCTCTTCCTGCTGAGCACTGTGAATATTCTGATTTTTCCTTTCTTCCAGCAGATACGTAAGTCCAACACTGTTGAATATTCACACATTCCTCTCTTTCAACACCAGTTCTTTATTTCCCTGTTTATTTTCATACAAAACAATTAAATAAAAGTGCAATTAAGCTGTGGCCCAAGTACCTAAGAAGTTCTTTTATAGAGGACTTGATTCTTCTGCCAGGGTAGTCCTATTCTTACAACCACTTTGAACCATTTACTTTACCTAATGTAGTATTTTCCTGCTCTTAGGATTTCTAATCCACCCCAAAGCTTTGCAACACTCAGGTTCAGGACAAAGAGTTTTGTGTCTGTAAGTCATGAACTTTCTCATTCAGGCAAGATGGAATAATGGTGAGACAAAACCCACATATTCTCATAGCTTTACCCTGGATGACACTCGGGTGAACCACTTGATGCAACACAGCCTCATGGGACTGACACAAAACTACTGGGGAAACACAACAGCATCAACTATGGCGTAGATGAACTCCCAAAATTCATCTTCACCAAGCCAAACAAAAAGGGGTAAGCTTCTGGAGGTCAAATATGTATCAGAATACAGCATTAAATAAATAAATAAAACACACAAAAAACCCTTTAAAAACAACTAAGACTTAGAGGTAAGTACAGAAATGCAAACTTTACCTGAACACTAGAGGCAAAAATTGTTTGACTGTATTTTTTTCTTAAAAAAATACAATTCCACACTCAAAAAAATACTGAAACGAAACCCAAAAAAATCTTCAGTTTGTTTCTTCCAGGGAACAGTTCACATCAATTCAAAAAGAGAAGACTTTTCTAGACAATCCAGCGTATATACAACTTCTTAAAAAATATATATATAATTATTTAAACAGTGATTTAACTAGCTCATTGCAATGGAAACCCTGACAACACTTGATACATAAAACATGTATGACAGAGTCCTAAAGAACTATTAGACAACAACCTATACAAAAAAGCTGGACAAGTGAGAACAAGTTTATATACACACCTTGGAAAGACCTGTTTTCTATTCTCCATTACAGATTTGCTTTCTGATCTTAGCAGCTGTTTCCTAATTTCTGCACAATATACCTCAACTAAATTACAAGTTTTGTTTCAGTCCCTTGTCTTTCAAAAAACACCTGCCCTAGAAAGAAGGAAAAGAGGGATGATATCACTCTCCATACCCTTTTCAGTCCCCTCTGCTGCAAAAAAAATACATGCTTGTTCCAGACAGAAGGTATTTAAGTTCCCGAAAACAAACATGAGCATTTTAAAGAATTCTAAAACCAGAGGTATTTAATGTCTCAGAAGTCACTCCCAGTGAGTAATAGTCCCTCTTGTCATTTTAACCTGTGCTAAATAGCCTATTTTCAAATCATATATTGGCGAAACAGTAAGAATTTCAATTATTTCAGCCCTTTCTATTTTCTCAAGTTGCATTACCAAGCACATAACATCTGGCACAAGTTCTGTGGGGAAAGAGGTTTGTACATCATCCTTTCATACACACTACAGGCTCCAGTCCTGGAAGAGGGCAGAATGGTAAGAAATACTTTTTTTCTGAAGAGGACAGGAATGGTTGTTTACTGAACAGACTAAAGGACCCTGGGATCAGCAGTAGCATGTGTTGCCAACTTATGAACTAGTTCATTTGACTTGCCTCTGTCAAGTCGTCTAAAGAGTTTCATCTTCCAAATACAAAATAATGATACCTGATTTATACCAATGCAAGTATTAATTTCTTGGCTTTGTATGTTTTCAGAAGTATCTGTTCACTAACACACAAAACAATGCTTTGTCTAATTAGAGACCAACAACCAAAGCAAGCTTCAGCTGCTTAACTTCCTGAGCTACAAAACCAAAACACATTACTCAGTTTTCTCATTCACGAACATCAAAAACTGTCAGTCTTAGTTTTTAAAAATCTGCATCGAAGTTCTTACTCAAGCATTCAAGGTAACAGTCATTTTTATGAATTAAACTTTTTGCAGTTATTAAGTTCCTGCTGCAGTCACATAGTACACTAGAGACTGTTCAAATTCCACAACAGCTTAATACTAACCTACTAAAAAATATTCTTTCCACAACTTGCAAAGCATCACAAGCATGCACCCACACAAGAGTACAGAGTGCTAAGAGCTTCTGAATACAATAATGTAAAATTGTAATTCAAATTACTAAAAGCAATTACAAATAGCAAGAAGTTGAAGGAGGATTGATTTCCCCAACAATAACCTAAACCATCTAGATATCTGAAAATTTGTATAACCCATGCACACTGAGCAAAGCTGATGCAATTCACACCAAAGCAAAGGATGCAATTCCTACAGCGGGTAAATCAGCACTGCCACGTGTTGCCAAGCTCTGAACTAGTTCATTTGAATATCCTCTGTCAAGTTACAGTCTGGATGTCACATCTGCATGTTCCTACATGACACATTAGCCTCCTTGTACTCCAGGCTAGAAGTCTTCTGGACAGAAGTGTCTGTTGTAGCCCTTCTTCCTGCCCCCCATATACAAGAATGAACACTCACACACTACTGAGTGACTTTAATTATTTAACACCCAATCAATACTTAGAGCAGCAAAGGAAAGATATATTCATATATATATAAGCATAATATTCAAAAGAAGCATTACTTTCTACCAATATTTCTTCTCTGAGAAGTGTCTGTTCCCACACTCCTAAGAGTTCAACTAATTAATACAAACTTCCCCCATAATCAAATTAAGATATTCTAGTTAGACAAGGAGCAAACCTGTGAAAGTTAACACCTGCCATTTGCCTGACAGTCAAACTGCCTTAAAACTCATTGATATCAATGCTAGGTGAGTGAGAAGTTTTGGGTTTCAAACCAGAGTACCAAATTTAAAAAATTAAAATTCTACCATGATAACAAAACGAGATGGGCAGTGGATTCTTGGTATCTATTAAAAAAATAAACTCACAGCTGATCATAGTAAAAACATCACAGACTTAGTTAGAAAGGCAAGACAAGGACTTCCACGAACTGGAAGAGAAAAGAACTGAAGAAAAGAGGCTGGGATGAGGCAGGATTTAGGAACAAATTACAGAGGCAGGAATGAATTATATCACCCTTTGAAGGTGATATAATTCATGATACTAAGATTACAAAGCACTGGTCATTTAAACAAAAACCCAAAACATAGGAAACAAAACCACACACACACACAAAGAAAAAAAACCCCCAACACAAACCCCCACATTTCTAAGGAACACTCTCTGCCAAGTATTCTTATAAAAGATTGCAATCTTAATGAAATTAAGCTTTTGGACATCCAACTTCAAAGCAAATGAAAAGGGATGCTGGAAGACCTACATCTCGAATACCAAAACGTTCATACACCATATTGCAACAAAGACAAAAGGAAGCAAACCCATTTGTATACCTCACACCACCTTCAAGTAAAATCCATGAGAGGACCTACGCAAAAGTAATAAAGAAAATAAAACTTTAAAAAAGAAGAAAGAAAACACTAAACAATCAAAGAGCTGGGAAGTTACCCCAACAAGGATCAGGGTTAAATCTGTGAACATACTTTTAACTGATCTGGCAAAAAGGAACGTTGCAGACATTGTGATGCTTTCCATCATTTCAGATAGTTGTAATTAAAGTAAACTTCAGAGAGTTACAGGGGATCTGATAATACCAAATGACTGGTTTTCATTTGTCATTTTGTTGTCCCAGGTCGAGAAGAGCAAAATAATATACTCAGAGGAAAAAATAATCTAGCTATAAATACGCAATGATGACCTGAAACTACTTACAAAAAAGATTTCAAGATTACCGCAAGCAAACAGTTCAACTCTCAGCAGCAAGAAGCCAGAGAAAAATCTCAGAAGGTATTAGACCCAGAACAGAGAAAAAACAGGGAGCATTCTGCTGTGATGCACACTGCACATAATTCTGGCTGCTCCATCTCAAAAAGGGGAGAACTAGAAATGGTACAGAGAGGAACGACAACAAAAGAGCATGTTTAAAACAAATGGAACTATTTTTTTCTTGCATCAGCCTATCACACACACAGAAAACACAGGTAAACTGCACGGAACTTGCTGCTGTGAAACACTATGTAAGCCACAGATATTTATAAATTAGTTCAAAAAGGCAGCAAATTCACCTATAAATAGTTTGATGTTGCTATTCACAGTGCAATAGCCCAAATGTAGCTTCCATCTCAGACAGCAGCTAAACAACTGTCTGTCAGAAATCTACTGCTAATATTTCAGCAGATGACAGAATGCACCCATTTCCTACACTGTTCAGTCAGCTGCTGCTGCTAGACACTGATAAAGGCAAGATGCTGGATTAGATGGACATTTGGTCCAGCAGAGTATGTTAGGTCTTATGTTTAATAACATTGAGCAGCCATGCTGGTGTATGTCTTGGTTTGTTTTGGAGCTTGGTTTTCTGGTAAATAAACCAGGCTATAATTCAAGCATGGAATGTTAAAAGCAGAAATTGCAACTTCTGAAGCAGAAATCGAACTGGTTTATGCTTGTTGTGTAATGTAATGCAACACTGAAATAAAGCCATGAGCAAGTATTCAAGGCTATAGAGGTTTTTTGTTTTTATATAACCCCACCAGACTGCTGAAAAATTCTCCTCTAAGCTCCTCGCCAATCAGGGTGTCAATGCAAGGAGACTCAGGCAGTCTCTCCTAACTGAGAAAGAAAGTTGGGAAGCAGCACTAAACATCAGCCATGGATGTTTGCTGCAAAAACTGCAAAGATCCATTTAAGACTGGCAATGATTTGGCATCCTCCCAGCTGACCAGAGGAAAGATCTCCTGAACCAATGGATTCAAAGGGAACATGTGGATCAATGTCTGACTTCTCTCCAAGAAAACTGAACTTCTCTCAGGTCCTGCCTGACCCTGGAAGAGTGCAGGATGCTCTCCCTTTTAATCAGGAAGTCTAGCTGAAGAAGTACTACTGTCACAGAAAATGCATAAAGTCAATTTGAGGCCCAGGACAAACATCGAACAGAATTCTGCTAGAAGTACTGCTAGTCCTGCTAGAAAGCACTGCCTAAACAATTTGGTGAATGTCTGCCTTCTCATCACTGTCAGCTTCCTTCTCGTCTGACAGATGAGCTTTTGAAGATAGCCAAACTGAAAGCCATGTAGGATAAACAAGCAGGTCTCAATCTGTGGGAAACAAAGAAGTTTCATTTTCTAGAGCCCAAAATTACAACAGGTCTGGAAAACAAAGCAAGTGTCCAGTA
This sequence comes from Machaerirhynchus nigripectus, assembly GCA_013397975.1. NCBI lineage: Eukaryota > Metazoa > Chordata > Aves > Passeriformes > Dicruridae > Machaerirhynchus > Machaerirhynchus nigripectus. Next base: position 14,386 of record VZRQ01007600.1, on the reverse strand, counting down.
TGCAACACCTTCCAGTACTGCTGTAGGCAGTAAGAGGAAGTTGAACATACCCAGTAAGCTTATCATCCCTACCAGGAACAAGCAAGTATCAAGGATAAAAACATGCAAAAAAACCAGAAGCAGCTTTATGAGTGGTTTCATGAACTCGCAGATATTGCCTCAATGAGATTACTGCTCATCTACACTGTTGAGAAAGCTGACCACAATCCAGCTTACATGAGAAAGATCCAGTTTACATGAGAAACCTCTTAATTCACACAAAAAGACAAGAAAATAAGAAATTCAAGCTATGAGGTTTTTTCCTCTTCCTTTCACATAGGGGCTATTATAATTTTGTTATTTAAATAACCTTCTCCTTACAGAATTGCATAGGTTGGTTTGGGGTTCTTTCATTTTGTTTTGCAGGGGGAGTTATCACCTAGACCAGTAATAGCATTGAAATTGGTCCTGCTGAAAGTAAACAGCAACACAATGCCCTTGTCATCCCAGAGATCATTTGTGCAAACTACACGAGCAACGAATAGCACTACAAACCAACAATTCAAAGAAAAAGGCACTCTTATTTGTAGTTGGGAACTTTTGATTTACTAGATGTTTTTTCATTCTGTGCTGACATAGGCTCAATGTTTCAGGTTGAATTTGCTGATATCCCTGAGAGAAACACAAGAAGATATAATCATGTGTGTGTACTGAGTTTATTCATGCTTCAGTACTTCTGTTGATCATCCATGGGGCAACATTTCTCTCTTCTCCATCCCACCAGTAAATCCATCACACATGCATAATTTGTCTTCCTGATAAATAACTTGGAAAGTTTTCTTCTCAAGTGCTCCATATCTCCTTGAGAGCAAATTCTAGTGTAGATAAAGTATAGAAGAGCTCCAAACAGTTCCTCTCAAATCTCATTCACATTTTCTGCTCCCAGTAAAAACGAAATGCTTATCCTTTTGCTCTCCTCTCAAGTTCAAGGTGAGTTTCTGCTCTTTTCCCATATCTCCAGATACTTCTTCAACTATTCAACAGGAAAACTCAAGTTGATTCCCACTTATTCCAAAATGCAGGTATTTGGATTCTTCTTCGTCCCTTCTCACACATTAGGTTGCACGGAGATGGAGGAACAACTGGACAACTGTGTGGATATCTTCAGACTTACGCCCATTTGCCTGCAATTCCAAGCCACTGGTCTTAGTGATGATGAAGGCTGATCTTTCCAGTGCAATACAGTTCTCATGAAGTTGTGTACTTCACATTTCCATGACCCTTCCACACAAAGCAGAACTGCTTTCTTTTGCAATACAGGGAACAAGAATTGAAAGTCTTCTCTCTGAAGAATGCAGTGCTAGCCGACAATGTCTCATTGGATCTCAGGCCTTTAATGCCAAGGCAATACACCCTGCCCTGAGATTTATTTTACAAACATTTCATTAAGCAGTGGTGATGTACGCGGGACTAATTGCACATGAACAGGAGAAGCATGCCAATCACTGAATTGTTAACACAAGAAGATACTCTCAGAAATTTCATTACACCCATCTATAAATCAAGACATGACCAAAACAAGAATTCAACTGCACAGAAGTCACATTGCAGAGTACGAGATGCAGCAGTTACTTAAGCTGCCTTGTGTTTGGCCTTGAAGCTGTCTCCACAATTACAGAGTAGAGATGTCACAACATACAAATAGTTCAGTAGAGACACTGTACTAACCCAGCTCACTGATGAAAGACAACTCCAGGCTTATGCAGAACCAGTCTCAAAACATGAACAACTCTAATGAAACATTAGAGTGCCATACACCAATATTTCCGTGTTCCACAAATACTCTAAGACACCAGCGGAGACCACCAGCAGTGCCACTAAGGGCTGTAGCTGGAGATACTCCAGAACAAGAGACATGATTTTAAAAGATGATGATTCAACATCCCACCAGACCCCAAGAGCTTAACAACATGGGTAGTCACAGATATGGAGTTCTAAGCATGAGACTCGCAGTTTTAAGTGAGCCATTTATAGTAAACAGTGAGGCATATAACAAAAAAGGACCCATACTTTTCATGTTTGCATTGGAATATAGCGCCCTTATTATGCAGCACGAAGAGTTAGTGGAAGCAACACTGGACCCAGCCAGCTGGGACAGATGCAGAAACTTGAGTATTGCCAACTCTGCTGATTTTTTACTTGGAAAAGGCATTTCTCCAAATTAACAGAACAAGATATCTGTCCCTGAACAATACTCACTTGGGAGGATTGAAGAATTCTGCTCACATAAGCTGTACACAAAATAGTTTTAACAAGCGGTTAAGACTTCAGCACTGACGACACTCGTTACTCAGTGTTACTTTTGCTGTGCACTGAACCATTCCACCCAACTAGATCTGTAAAATCCTTTGTACCAGACTCAAAGTGTGACACAGAAACAGTGATGGTATGCAGTAAAGTTACTATTTTATATATATATATATATATTATAGTAACTATTATATATATATATAAAGTTACTATATAGTCCCTATTTATTTTGTACAACCAGTTTTACAAAAATCTCACTTCTTTTGGGACAACACTATCTATTTGTATACCACCCATACTTAATCAGTATATCGGTTTTAGGCTCACTTTTGTCTACAACATAGCAACATTAAGGATATGAATGAAGCAGGCAGTTTTCTGGATTAAATACACAAGTGAAAGCCTCCATTCCTAGTTTATGGTCTTCAATAAAATTACTCCAATGCTGAATAAATCAATTTCTCTCTCTGCCTCAGTTTCTAATCCAAACATGGGAATAATGCTACTTACCAGACTGACCTGCTATCTTTTAAGTAGAGCAGATTCTCGAATAATAACAAGCACACCTATAGTCCAGTGAATAAACTATGCTGATTCACAACAGCAGATTGCCTGGGCCAAATTCCATGGTGTATTATCAAGTCAACAGGAAGCACTCCAAAATTATTACACTGATGTGTTCTGATCTTCCTTCCCCTACATACCAATCAGCTTGCACTCTCGCTGCTCCCTATACACAGGTATCAATCTCAAATTCTGGTTTTCCTTCCCCTTTTATTATATTCTCCCTCCTTACCCCCTAAAACACTTTTTTTTTCTTTCTTCTCCTCAAAAGAACACAAACGGGAACTGTAGCATCTGGAGAATGGTATTTGTAGCTGGGGTAGTCACACTCAGTGTGGGAGTACTGATGGTAGTCACTAATCTGAAAGGAAGAATTCAAATAACCATACACTTCATAGTTCCTTTCTTCAAAAAACCATGATTATTCAATACAAGTAAAAAGATTTACACACTAGGTTACAAACATAACACTGAATCACTGGGCCAATCTAACATGGAATCACATAGGCATACAATTAGCACTTAATGGAAGAAAAGTACAAGACTGCTGTACAATGGAAGTAGACTTCAGCTACAAGAAAACAAAGCATCCAAAACAGTTTTACTCGCACTGATTGCCACAGATTTTTAACTGATTGTTTACTTAAAGTTGGAAGAATAAATTGTAGGTTTATCTCATTTTAGTGGCTACTATAAACAATTGAAAGGCATATAATTTTCAACCTTCACAATGCTGACAGAGAGTGAAAGGGTATCACGGAGCACGGTATGATTGCATTTTCTAAACAAAAGGATTGGCAGTTTTAAGAAGGCTGTTGTGGCTGCCAACTATTTTTATTCCAGGCCACGGTGCTTCATCCAGAGGAGAAGGCAGTAACATGCTGCTGAGGGACACGCCTTCACATCCCCTCACACCAACATCATCACGATCTTCTCCTGCTCTCCTGAGATCCGCTGATTCCCATGTATACAACAGCCCTACTCGAACACTGTCCTAAGAGATGGACCAAACCACCATGTGGCAAGAAGACTTACCACAACAGCAGAGACTAAGATGAGACAAAACCGTGTGGAGCACTAAACCAGTACTGCATATACCAGTATGCATTTGTATATGCCAATATGTAGTTGTATCAAGACCAACACTCACGCTACTGTGATACCAGCATAGCGCCCATCATTATGGGGACTGCTTTGCAAAGTTACTCTTTAAACAAATTCTATTGTTTAAAAATTAATGCCCAAGATTTTTAATGATGCTATTGGTGTACTAGAAGAGATGTTTAAACACATCTCTCTACACACAGACACATACACACACACAAATACTCATGCACTCCTCTCATTACTTTGTCCTTACGTATTCCTCTCCTTGCCATTTCAAGGACAGGGGTTTTTTTTTCCCTTTTAAAATGTCTTTGAGAAAAATCACAGGTCCTATCAATTTAAACCTTGGTTATTATCCAGTAGAGGGGGAGGAAAAGCCATGAGGATCAGAAATACACAAGAACATTTATTGTATGATTTTAAGTCCCCTTCTAATACAACTTCCGATCCCCAAGAAACCCATATGAGTCTCACTGCCTCCTGAAATACCAAAGAGGTGTCACAGTTGAAGGATTAAAATGCATCCTGCATATGTGGGAATATGGAAAAATTATGTTTACAAACACACAGATAGTATTTAACTCCATTTCCCAATTTATGCAAGAGTTTCTAAAGAAATAGCAGGAGCTTCTTTTATACCTGAGAGAAAACTTCAGGCATGTCTAATATAGAGTACTTTCTATACATAAACAGGGATTTAACAGATATTTGTGCCCTTCCTTAGTTTAAGTTTTCAAAAGTCTTAGAGTGAGATGATCTATATACATGATGATTAAATCACCCAATATATTAACAGTGAATTTAATATAAGGAAAAAACAGCATTTTTTAACAAGAGCAACCATGGACACAGAAGTGTAGATTAAGTTAGCAAAAGGAATCCAGAAAGAAGGTCCCAAATGGTGAGGAATCGTACAATTTTATCTTACTTCAGGAAGGAGCAAACTTAAGATCAGTATTTTTGCTCATCTAATTTTGTAGCAATGACAATGTCAATGCAATACAACCTGAGGTATTTGCACTGTCACTGCTCTATGCCCAACTAATCAGCTCTGCAGCTGAGAAGATGCTGCTACCACAGTAGGGCACTAACCGGGCACCTGCATCTAACAGGCCAATACCACCAGGTTTTGACTGACTGCAAAGACAGCAGCTCATCACCACAGGAAAAAACATTTGATTACGCTAAACACTACACGAGTTCATCAAGAGCAAGGCATCCAAATATAATTCCTGCAAGAAGTAAGGTGAAAGAAGACATTTTAAGTCCTATGGCAAGAAGAAACTACCACTCAGGGATGAGAATTATGGGAAGGGAGGAGATGTCCATGTTTATTTTAGAGGTTGACATTCAAAAGAAAAGTAGAGCAGGTGAAATATGCCAAATTGCAAGTGGAAAACGGAAACTAAGTCTCCAATTCTGAAACAAGTTTCATAGTGACAAATCCACTGACTTCAGCACAATTCTCCAAGTCTGCAAAATAAGAGGTATGGTGTGGTGGGATTCCTCCTTGGGAGAGGAACTGCAGTTGACTCAAGGGCAGGTACCTGGCATTCAGAAACAGCACAAAGCTTGCTAGTGCTTCCCAATTTATTTCTGACCAGAATGTACTCTCTGAAAAGGTAAAAAAGGAAGCTCAGGTAGCCACATCCTTTCCATTGGGGTTTCCATTCCAATGTAGCAAATTCATGCTACACACAACAATAGATTTACATGACAAAGATGCTTATCAGAGACAATTACTGCAAGCTAAGCAGCAGTGAAATGGTATCTGGAGCTCCAGCTAGATGCATATTACCAAAAAGCTTCATCATTACTAATATAGGCCACTGTAGTAGTTTTATAGAGTTATGAAAAGTGTTTGTTGGTGAGGGTGGGGGATCGGATTTTTATTGTGCTTTTAATTGTTTGGGCTTTTTTTTAAGTCCATCACAAGTCAGGTTATTCAAATTTCAGACCAAATATCTCAGTGGGGACAGTTTTGTCACACTAGCAAGAGGGATAGAGACAAAAAGTATTCCTTGGACACATCAAGGACTAATCTCTGGCTTTCATGTAAAATTTTGTCGCGCTAGCAAATTAAGTAAATGCCCTGAATAAATAGATTCCAAGTTCTTACAAAGCATTACAAGAGCTCAATATTAGCCACTTATTAAAGGGATAGCAAAGACACTAGGAGACAAAGTACCCAGTGTGAGATTCCCCAGGAGTCAGCAGCAGCATCTTAAACAGGTGCCAGATTCTTCAAATTTTGTCCAGTGCTTCAGCCCTCCAAAATCCACTTAAAACTATCTTTTGGGGGGGAAAGAATGAAATCCTGGTACTCTCAATTCAACTGTGAAGTTTCCCATTGGCTTGAGCAGGACCACAATTTCTTCCCAGATCAGGACAGATTTGCTCTTATGAGATAAGAAGTACTTACAGAAGTTTTTCTTTACAACTATGCATCAAACACTTTTATACATCCCTACTACTCACATTCCTTATCTAGAATACCCCGATACAGCAGCGTTACAAAGGGCACTGTTGCAGGCTCTCTGCAGAGGGTAAAATGCCCTTGAAGGACAAGATACATCATCTTTCCACTACATATAGATTTATCTTGGTTTCTTCTCTTGTCTGTTGTGTAGGCCCAATCAGCCAATGAAAGGGAACTTCATCCTTGCACAGCAACAATGTCAGCCTTTCTAATCATGTCAAGATACTAAGAGTAACTATTTCAGCTAAGCGCGTGTCCTGTCAGCAATTTGCTCCACATGGGCTGTGAAGGGGCTGGGAACACTTAAAGAAAACTATATTACTGTTTCCCAAGTCCTTTACAATTACAGCATGTGTAAGGTTTTAGACCAATCTCTTCACCATTTTGTATCAGTTTAAACTGAGCGTCAGCAATGTACAGTGTGTACAATGTATCAGTGCTGACAAAATACAATCCCTCCTCCAGGAAGCCATTACCACCAAAATATCTGTCATATATATAATCTATACGTGAAGGAGTGAGCAACTTTTTTTAGGCTTTGGGAGGGTTTTTTTTGCACAACTATGAAGCACATGTGAATTCCAAATTTATAATGGGCAGAATTTCTGGACATTTACTAAAAGAAGAAGAATTTTGTCACACAGACCTAGATATTCGCTAATCATTGTGATTACAAAGAAGCAACTTTTCAACATTAGAAGCTTGGAGGTCTTAATCCTGCTGCTACTTACATAGATTCTGATTTCAGGCATTCAACTATTCTCTCTAACTTCTGCAGGACTTAGTGTTAAATAACACGATGTCTTGCAAGACTGGAGCTATAATTAATTTCCCCAAAAACATAAAAATGGTTTATTTCATATTGGCTGACACTTAAATATAAGCCTTTTTACACTGATATCTCATACAACCTGAAGAACAAAGAAATTGACAGAAGTCAGTTAAAGTTAAGTGTTCGCTCACTTGAAAATTAACTGCTTTATCCAAATCATGGCATATGAGATTACAGCAAATACTAAACTCATTGCTGGATGAACAACTGAAATCAAATTAATGTCCATATTAACTCTGGAAAATCCGACTGAGAGGGTTGTGTGAAAATACACAATTCTTATGGATATAAAAAAAGTATTCTGAAAAGTTGCTATTCCTCTCCCTACTTCAGAAACACTTCATATTCTTTGATGCGAGTCTGACACAAGTTCAAGCACAGCGGTCAGGACTAAACACACCTGACAAAAACTGCCAGATGTGCTCTGATTCTGGTTGCACCTGCCAGTACCTGTGTTTTGACTTGTAAATATAAATACCCGGCTGCTTCACAGGCTTAAGTTGATCAACAAGAACTGCATAAGGTATTGAGGAATGCATTTCTAGAACATGATGGCATCTTTTACTCTTCACTCCAAACCCCTAACTTCTGCTCAAGAAAACTACAGGTCCCAGGATGCCTTAGGATAGCACAATCCTGGCAGGCCATTGCAATAAAAACACAGCACTGCACACTGGGGCCTGTAGTTTCCACGAGCCACATTCTTACTCAAGATGAGACCAGATGTAGGCCATATTGCACACTTCCACAGGCCTGCAAACAACACACACACACCGTACGGGGAGACTGGTGCTGGTAATCGTCAGGTAAGCTGGATCGATACCCAGTTCTCATGTGTTGAAGTTAAGAGGCCAAAGATTTCTGCAGAAATAAACATCAGCTAACCAGGAGTCCCTAAAGAATAATCAGCAGTTTGGCTACTTTCAAACATGCACAGTTGGCTGTAGCTTTTTAACATCTTTTACTGAAGTGCAACAAGAATTTATGGGTTTTTTCTCCCAAGACTGCTACATTTAATAATATTAAAGAGTACTCTTTTGAACAGCAATAGGAAAAGTATGTTTGGTGAACAGCATATTCTCCTGTCCAGAATTCAGTTATCTGGAAACAAATTGCTCTCTCCCTCCATTTCTACAATGTGCTGAAGCAGGGGCTTGCCTCTCTTCTGAAAAGAAGTGGCTCTTAGCTGAAAATTAAATAGCTCTGTATCAGCGTAGGCCTCAGAGAGGAATACGCTGTACTTCAGTAAAGGGAATGGCAGCTCCCCCTACCAGTCTGTTCTAAGAAGGTTTTAATCGAGGAAGGAAACAACCAGGGAAGGAACAAAATGAGTAAGTCCTCCTTTTTCTTTCCCTCCTGCTTCCCTGACCTCTGGATTATTATTATTAAAACAATTAAAAAACAATAATATGCATATAAAATTCCATCTGAGCACTTATATGCTTCCCTAGTCCTTGTAGTACAAGGCAGTCTTTGCAGCATTTCCAGGCTAGCAGGCAACACCTGCAAAAATACGCAAAAGAAAAAGGACCATGCAAAAGGAAAAGGCTGGGACAAGAGAAACACAGCATCCCACTGCAAGAGAAAGAAATGGTGATGCTTCAGTCACCTGAAAGTCATCCTGATGCACTCCCCTATAGAGGCAAGAGGCCTCAGGAGCATCTAAAGGTTTTGTCAATACAGCAATGCTGTCCATAGGCCAGACAGCTGTTGCCATAGTTACTATCAGCCAGCTTATCAGAAAATAATTATTGCGATTACTCAGAAGTTTTGTTAAAATAATTTAAAGCTTCAATAGGATACCACTTGATCTCTTCAATTAACTGTTTGCAACTACGCTGCCTTTGGGATCCACACAGTTAACTTGGATCTGCAGGGTTGAAGTGGAACAGCGGAAGGAATCAATGTTCCTTCTCCCTTTCGTACTGAGAGCTTGTATTTCATAGGCAGAAACAAGGAAGCTGAACCACCCATAAGCCTGGCTGCTCTGCTAAAGTTCTCTCACAGGCCATCTTAGAGTCACAGGCTCAAATCTGCCCTCATTTGTTTTAACCATTCACATACCCATACTGCAATTCAAGAAACACACTGGCTACGTTTTCAAAGCATACTTTTAATTACTCATGCGAAGGAAGAGTCCCTCACTTCAGAGGCAGGTGACACAACTTCTGTACCAACTGAACTTTCTCTTTTGTCCTACAAGCGCAGTACAGTCAGGTGGAAGGGTGGAATCAGAAAACACACATATTAAGAAATCGGACATTAAAAATGCATAGAAGCTGTATGAACGTGGCCTAGAACAGAGCTCACATGAAGCAGAGCCTCACTGCTTCTGTACCACTTATAGATGCATTCCCACCAGTAACAACAAACATTAGGCTTGGGCTGGGGGCTCTGGGGGTGGAGACGGCACATTTGTTTTGTGGTGCGTGGTTTTTTAAAGCATGCTTTGAGCATACAGTCTCTAATCAAAAGAGTGAGAATTTGTAATGACAGCAAACAAGAAATCTCGGGCAAGAGGGAACAAATAATAGGTCAAACCATCTAGGCAAAGAGCTTTTAAGGCACAGGGTACTTGGTAATTCCATCAGAGATATTAAAATGGTGTAAACAATATACCAGAAAACAAATGCTGCAAATAAGCCTGTATCAAGCAGCACATTTTTTCCTCAAAAACCTGGAATGATCAAAGTACTAAAACAAAAGATTCTGTGGCAAAGTTGGGGCTTCGTAAGGACAGTAGGCAGGGCAACCCTCTCAGACCAAAGGAAGGGACCTGTTAGAACTTTTTACAGCTATAAAAACTATTTTAGGGACAGTTGATTCTAACCACAAAGTCTGACTGCCATGCAAGTGAACCTTTCCTCAGCACTAAGTACTTTTTAAAAACTCTTCCGATTTCTGTACATTTTACAGCCATTCTATGAACTACACTTTACTTTTGTGAAGTTTTGACATAAAAAAGCAGAATCAAACAAACTTTAAACCATATTTTAACAATTTTAGTCCAGAGAGGAACTTTGCAAAGTGCAGGAGCCATAAATAAAAACTTCTGAAAGAAACAAAGGAGCTTTTTTTTTTTCAAATGAGATCGTACGTGCCACAAGGAAAAAAAAAAAGAAAAGCAAAATGAGAAAATACAAAGTTGCCCCCCCCCCCCCCCCGTCCCCTCCAAATGTAAATAAAATTCTTTTTTGCCTGTATAATGCATATCTCTACCACCAGCACAAGCCAGACACTGGCTTTGTGCTATACTGAACATGAAATATTAATGTAAGATACCTATAAAAACTATCCTTCTATACCCTCTATTTACAGGGTACAGAAGTAAGTACAGCCCTTTGCATTCAGCAGACATCTCAAAACCCTTCTGTGCTCTGCCCCACCTTTCCACTATATGGTTTGTTCCTAAATAACCTTTGTGCTGTTAAAATACATCAGAAACAGGATGTGAGCTGCTTTCTGGCACAGAGTAATTGAACAAGGGCAATTCACGAACGTACAGGAGCCAGGCCTTTTGTAGAGTCTTACACTTCTAGTATACAGCTACACATGTGACTGCACAGTTGTGAGCATAAAGGGTGAAGGGGACAGTGAAGAAATATTATTAGAAGCTTAATAATAGGTTTTTAGCACTGCCCCTTCTGCACAAGAAGCCTTTCCTGGTGGAGATGCTTTACAGCTCACATCCCCATGAGATGACCCTCCAAAAAGCAAAGCTCTATCACCCTATGAAGTTGTCTCTGGAGGATTTTAAACAAGTAAAACCAACAAACCTGAAACAACAGTAAAAAAGGTTAGGGTCACTAACACTTTTCTCACATGACATTCATCTTGAGTTTCTGGTACCCATGTAAAATGCCAGTAACACATGAAATAAGATAGTCCATCAAGGTTCCTTCAAACTGGACTAAAATAAAAGAGAAATTTCCATTGAAAACAATTTCCAGTAGTATAAATTCATTTGACCAAAGAAAGTTCTAAATGGCTCTGAGAATAAGGATAAAGGAACTGAACAGCTACAATGTGTTCATTATAAACAAACTGCATGAACAACTCAAGTGATAGCCAGGCTCACTATCAAAGCTTTCCAACTGCACACAGAATTATACAAATTTTTAAGGAGTCAATAAAACACATCTTATTTTCTAAAACAAAAGTTCATTAAAATTGTGTCCTTTGTAAGGATCCACACCAAGATATTTTACTTCTTTTTTAAATCGTAATTTCTACAGTGAAGTTTAATAGGCACACACAAAACCTCATCTCTAAAAAACAAAGTGAAGCTAGAATAAGAAATAGTTAAGCCCAATATCTTAAACACAGCTAAAGCTGAATAGCCTACAGTGAAGAGATATCTTTACAAAATCTAAACTTAAAGCAGAGCTCTCACTGTTGAAGCTGGAAGACACAACAGCACTTTTTTCTAAGTGGCCTAAGTTTTAATTTCCTACTTTTGCTTTTTTTAAGGTCTTTGAAGGAAAGGGGTTTTTTTATTTTCATTCCCTAAAGGAAGAAAACCACTTTCAAATGCCTGCTTCCATCAACAAAACTAGTTCAGGATGCACATAGAGGAGAGCAAAGATTAAAAACTTTCAGGTAAAAATCTTACAAAGTCTAATGGCAAAACAATTATTAATAACAAAAGACTCCTCCACACAACATTTTTGAATTATACAAGGTGTTAGCTTCACTAGTAAAATAAAAAATCACCAAAACCCATAGTGGGATCCACCCCAAATTTCCTGTTGCTCAGGTCACTGTGGCTAAAATCTTGGGATATGACATAGCTGACATCCATCTGGTGGCAAGTACTCTCAGTGAGCAAGCACCTACCTTCTGCTGGACAACGGGTCTCTTAAGACCTTGAAGACATACTCTATGCATGCTACTGTACAACGTGAAATGAATGGATAGAGGCTGCTCCATAATCCCTCTGTATGAGTTCAAACCCCTAGCTGATATAACTATCATAAAATAATCTCTCTACCATAGTGAAGTTGAAAGTTTTAAAAACATTCGCGAATCTCATAATCTATTTTTTTAAATGCAGTTTTAAAGCTTCATTTACTGAGCTACAGAATTCCTTTCTAGAAAACAATAATAAAAAATGCCCCCAAAGAAAGTTTCATTTAGCTATCATGAAGCATGCACAGATATAAACAAAATTTCCAAAGACTGTGATCTTTCTCCCAAAGTATGATAATCAACTTCTTTAACTAATATGGGTAGTTATGCATATTTTGTTTTACTTCCTTAAGATCCTGTTCTCAGTAGTAATTTAATGTCACTATTTAATAGAGACTATAAAGCTATATTATACACAATCGCTAATAAGTTTAATATTAAAGTTTTGGCATTACATGTTAATCTGGTACAAGTAATGAATTTTAAGATTTTAAGGAGGTTTTTGGTTTTTTTTAACAAGGCTTTGAAATGCATGTTATTTTTTTCACAAATGAAGCCTCAAAATAAGCCTCCCTTCATCAAAATAAGAAATTCCCCTGCTATGTAGCAGGTCCAGCCTCACCAGCTAACTCCGGGAAATTGCAGGAAAGCCAGAGGAAGCCGACTTAAAAAACTGAAATTAAGCAGGTGCCTTCATTGTTAGAAGTGAGCATAATGGGGGGGGG
>VZRQ01007599.1:0-10460 GCA_013397975.1 Machaerirhynchus nigripectus | reverse complement strand
TCTACTTGGTCACACTTGGAGGTACTGGGGTCTCAGTTTTTTGTTTCTGGAAGTGGTGCAGTAGGGATGTGATTAAACTGGTTTTTATGTCAGTTTGTTCTGTCCAGTAGTATGCAGTAAAACCAGGCAATGTGTGTATTTCCAGGTATTAGAAAGGATTTTTCAGAATCAGTTCCTGCAGTTAGGCTGAAGGTACTGAAAACCTTCATTATGTGAATAATGTGATTTTGGTGATAATATTTTTTAAAGTGTCCATGATGAAGCTAGTGTGACATGGTAATTCAACAGCTGATCTGTGTCTGAAAACATATTCTTTCCTACATTTCTCTCTTAATGGAAATTGGTGTTTGACTCATTCCAAGGCTTGGACGCATGTAAATGAAAGTTTGTTTGGAAGCCTTGGAGTCAGAATAAGGGATATGTAAATTTATAAGCAATAGTAAAATTTAGAGGTGATTTTAAATCTGCCACTTGAAATATTTGACCACATTCAGATAGGGGTTTATTTAAGGAAATCTACAGTGCCTCACCATAAGCTGCATATGTGTTATGGATGCATTATGGATGCATAAGTAGACAGTGGACAAGAAAAGATTGTGAAGGTACAGCTGAATTTCAGAAGTTGGGAAGACAAATATATAAGAAGTAGTGGCTTGTCAGTCATCAGTTGTTTAAGGTGGAAGTGTGACCTTCTGCACTTCGAGGATAAACATGCAAGGTGCTTTTTTCCCAGAAGATGCTTCTACCCTTCTATAAACAGCTAGAGCCAGCAGGCTCTCCTTTTTTCTTTATTATTTTTTTCTTTTAAACCTGTAGGCACCACTCTCAGCTTGAAGGAGGAAGGATTCCTATCTATGCAGTTACTTTTCAAGAGCCTGAGAACGATCCTCGCAATTGTTGCTACTTGTGGGCTGTGCAGTCTACACAGCAAAGGTGAATAAAATCTTGCCATAAGTCACTGATCTTTTTTTTAAATACTTGTTCACGTTCAGTTGATATCTGTGTATTCATTTTGTTTATTTAACTGTACAGGAGATAAAAAGTATTAAGCTTACAGTGCATTTTTTTCAGGATTTTACATTTGTAAAGAGGGGTCAACTCATTCCTACCTTGTGAAAGAAGGCAAAGGAACAGTGGCTATATTTTTGTGCTTGCAGTCTTAAATTATTTCCCTTGTTTCTTGATGACTGCTTCAAGATTTGTTTGGTATTCCCACCATGATATTCAGTGCCACTTAAAGTGGTTTAGGCTGCAGATGCAGAACAGTAAACATCGTAAACATCATCAGCAAGCTACTTAATCAGCCCAGCTGTTCATAGAGTGGCAGCCTTCCTAAGTTTGACTTTAAAGCAGTTTTCCTGGAGAATGCTTTACTGTTTTGAGCTATTTCCAGCAATTCAGCAACTTTTTTCTCCATACTGCATATTAAAGCTTTCCAATGATACAGTTAGCATTTGCCCCTGAAGGTGCTAGTGTCAAAATTTCCTGCTTTGTGTTTTACTGGCTAAATGTGACCAATTAGCATGTTTTGGGAAGCAGTGTTTCTCTTGTCAGCAAGAGCATGGTCTCAAGTAAGTTTCAACCTAGATCTAATAAAATGATAATGAGGATTGTAAAGCAGCCTTGTAATCACTTTTCCTCATACCTTTTTCAGTGAAGGTGATGTTGTGAGTTTACATCTGTTGCAGTTGGCGTTTGGTGACAGGAAACGCCTGGCATCAGGACAAGTCATGTATGAGGTAAGACAGGCCAATATGTGAGAGATGAAAATAGTAATTTTGTCTGAGTATCAGTTAAGTTGACCAGCTTAATATTTCCCATGAAAGATCAGTGAGAATAAAGAAAAAAGCCTTTTGATGAGTCTTCTTAGATATTTCTTCTGTCCATGCTTTTCAAAACAAGTTGTAGAATCATAGAATGGTTTTGGTTGGAACACCTTAAATGTCAGCTAATGCCAACCCCTTGCCATGGGTATGGATGCCACCCACTAGATCAGTTCGCTCAGGGCCCCATCCACACTGGCATCGAATGCTTCCAGGAATGGGACATGTATAGCATCTCCGGGCAGCCAGATCCTCACTACCCTCACAGTAAAAAATTTCTTCCTGACATCTAATCTAAATCTCTCCTATTTTAGTTGAAAACCCCTTCTCCTTTGTCCTGTCACTATCTGCCCTTGTAAAATGTCAGTCTCTCAGTTTTTTAGAAGCTCCCTTTCCGTGCTGAAAGGCTGCACTCAGGCCTCCCAGGATGAGGTTGGACTTCCGGGCTGTGAGTGCATATTGCTTCTTGTCCACCAGAACCCCCAAGTCCTTGGCAAGGCTGTTCTCAGTCACTTCTCCTGGTCTGTAGTTGTGTCTGGAATTGCCCCGTTCCAGGTGCAGCACCTTGCACTTGGACTTGGAGACCTTCATGTCATGATATTCCCATGGGCCCACCTCTCAGGCTTGTTGAGGTCCATCTGAATGACATCCAGCCTTCTGTTTAGTCAGCTGCTCTTTTCAGCCTTGTGTCATCTGCAGGCTTGCTTAAGGTGCACTTGATCTCACTGTTTGTGTCAATGATGAAGATACTGCAGCTCACCAGTCCCCACACAGATTCCTGAGGGACACCACTCACCATTGGCCTGTGCCTGGAGATGGAGCTGTTTCCTACAAATCTTTGGCTTGGTCCATCCAACCAATTCCTTATCCACTGAATAGACCACTCTTCAATGAAATCTGTCTCTTCAATTTAGAGATGGTCATGTCATGTGGGATTGTGTCAAAGACCTTTTAGAAGTCTAGGTAGGTGACTCAGTCAGTCATCAGTCAGTCTTCCCTTGTCAACTGTTGCAGTCACTCCATCACAGACGATGACCAGATTGGTCATCAATCTGTCCTTACTGAAGCCATGTGATTTTATACTGCGGTGTCATGTGTTCCAACTAGATTCATCTGCAAAGAGCCCCTATACATTCAGTTCCTGAAGAGGAAATGGCTGTTACAAATGAAATTACTCAGTTTAAACATCACATGAATGGCATATAGGAAGAGAAGAAAGGGCTTTGAATAGCTTTGTGTTACCAAACTGTAGATTTGAGGAAGCTTCTGTCTGTCTCCCTTTCTTAAAATATGGTCATGTATATGTCTTTATACATTTCTGATCTCTGTTTTATAATCCTGTTTTTCTTTTAAGCTCTGTCAGCCTGACTTCAAATATTCCCACAAAAATACCTACAATGTCTCTTCAGTCTTGATTCTGAAACAATAGTTTTAGCTGTGTTGTCTCTGAAATCTACTCTTAAAGCCAGCAAAAGATGTAAATGCAATGTGAGGTGGTATGATTTGGTCAGAAGAGTCTTCCATAAATTTTTAGAACTGGTTCCAGAGATGGCTATGGTATAGAAAAGATAAAATATAGAAGAGGCATCGTTAGGTCTCAGATATCTAACAGAGACGGGAGGCACCTGTATAATGTTTAAGTCCATTCAGTAGTATTCATGAAACTCTTCCAAGATATTTTTGATGGGAAAGTGATCTTAATGCAGAGTAATTCTTTCCTCCTATTTGACACTTGCTTTTGTATGTTCTCAGTAGTACAAAATGAAATTGAGGTAATTTTTGGACTGTGGTTCAAAGACTTTTTTATAAGGACTTAGAGTTTTGAATTTTTTGAATGAGTTTAAATTTTGTTCTTTTTTCCTTTTATCTATAGGAAAGCGCCTTCCTCATTTGGAAGTGTTGCTTTTGAACAGATAAAGGTTATGTGTTTGGAGAAGGTGGTGTTCCTTTAAAATCTACCCTCTGTCATGGTGATGAAGTAGAAGTACTTTCAAGTGGTTCAGCATGTCTGAATATGCATGTCATATCTTCATGTGCAGTTTTTTAATGACAAAAATACATAGTGTATACATAGAGAAACAGAGCACCCTGCTTGGGGTTTTTTTGTGAGTGTGGTTTTTTTTTTAAAGGGCTTTCATTGCAGTTCACGCCTGCATCTTGTGCTCGAAGCACTTTGGCAGGTTGGTAAGAGAAAGTTTCTTCAATCTTCTCAAGATTCGCTTTTGAATTTCTTGGTCCATCCAACCAATTCCTTATCCACTGAATAGACCACAAATAGAATTTGTTTTATCCTCTTTTAAAAGTTATTTTTAGCTACAGTCTTAGCAGTGACAAAGACAATACCTTTTCCTGTGTGCTGCATTAGGAAAAAAACAATTGTATCTATTTCTCTGGTGGCTACTACTTTTTCCATTTGAACAATTTAATGTTAAAATGTGGGACCTTTAACTATTTGGTGGTTATTTGTCTTGGTTGTCTTACTTTCCTGAATGAGATGTGACAAATGTCATTCTATACCTCAGAGGGTTGAAGTATTTAATCAGCCTTTAAAAGCTATTTTCTAGATTTTCTAGATCTACTAGAAATTCCAGTTGACACTCTTGAAAATAAAAAAACCACACAAAGCAATTAAAAAATGGTATTGTGTTTGTGACCTGGAAAACCTGTGGTGTAGTAACAGTAAGACTTGGAACCCTCTACAGACTATACAACCAGTAGTACATTCACAGGCTTATCAGTGGTGTCAGGCACCATTCCCTGGATCTGAGATCTTTTACTCCTCTGCTATTTCTGCTTCCCTGTGATGAGTGTGTTGAAAGATTGCTACAGGAACCAATCTTAGAAGGCTGTTGAAGAGAGCTGAACATCTGCACCCTCTGAGGAGGAAAGACAGGTTCTTCAGCTGGCTTCCAGATAAACCACTTGCATGTGTAGTTTCATGCTGAGATCTGATAGCATCTACTGCCAAAAACCCCTCCCAAAACAATTCCTAATCCCTCTCCAAAGGATGCATCAGGACAGGACCTGTGGTCTCCAGTAGACACTTACATCTCGGAATACTTCTTGTGGTCGCAGATTGGTCAGTATGACATGATGGCTCTCTGCCTGTATGACTGAATCAAGCTTCTTGTTGGTCTTCAGTGACATAAAATTTAAGAGTTGTCCCATTTGTCAGGCCAAGCTTGAGTAAACAAGGGGAAATTAAACTACTGCTGCTCCTTGTTCACTGAGTAGAAGTCACAGGATCTTAAAACACCTGTGTACTTACATCAGTGCTTTACGTCCCAGGAATCAGACTTGAGGCCATGAAACCATGCATCTTTGACTCTGTATCACTGTAAGTGTCACAAATGGAACTTCTGGAACAAGTGGCACCCTGTTTTTATAGATGTGTCAAACTTGTGTCTCCATTGCCTTCAAGGCTGGTTTAAATCTGCTCAAGTAAGAAAACTGAAAGTTACGCTGAAATTAGGCTTTCCAAGACCTTTTTAATGTCATCTCAGCAGCTGCTGTATCTTGTGGATTAGTTCATGGTCATGGAGCATATCCTTAACTTTGTCCTACATGAGATTTGTGTACAGTCTCTACGTTCATATCAGAGTCTGATCAGTTCAACTCCTTTGAAAACTGTCCCATTTAACTGATCTGGAACGTCATTACTTAGTATCTTCTGTGCACTAGAGTTCCTTAACTTAGATTTACTTGCCCCAGTGTGGAAAATCGAAAATATGCAGCTTTGGTTAGGAAAGTGTCTTCTGCAGGAACTATTTGGTATAATTTTCTCCTTCCCCTTCACACCAACTTTGTGTGGGAGTGGCTCTTCATCTCTGAATGAAAGCTGAAATTTCTAGTCATTAAAATTAATGCTGGATATGTTTATGGAATTTTCGTGCTTTATCTCGTGGACCTGTCCTTTGTAATGGTAGATTTCTTGTTCAGGACATCATCTCTTTTAAAATTGGTTTTAGTGATTAGTTAACCTACAGTGAAGATGAAGTTCTTTGCTTAGCCTTCATGTTGGTTTTTCAAGGAGATAGTTTGGATTTTTCTTGTCTACCCTGCATATATCTGTTATTTCCAAAATTCCTGAATAAGGTAGTGTGGACTGTGCATGACTCAGAGCAAAGTTTTGCTAAGGAATTGCTGGTTTTTAAAAATGTGCAAAGCCTTTTCAGCCAAACTTACCTGTTCCAATTTGACACTTAATTCTCTTAAATGTCAGATGTAGTTTTTATTTGCTGTCAGAAATAAGTTCATTGGAAATAAACAGTACAATATGCATGTTTTATTAGATATATACATTCTTTCATAGTAGTTCTAATGAAAATGACCTTCTTTTTTAATTTTTTTTTCCCATCCAGGGTTTGGAATACTGTGATGAAAGGTACAGTTTAGACCTCACTGGTGGAATCTTTCCCTTGAGAGGGCAGACCAGCAATACTAAATTACTCAGCTGTCAGACGATAGAAAAATTTCGCAACCATGCTGACAGAGAGGATAGCATTAATGAAGGTTTGTTCTGATGTCCCTGTTTGGTTATTCTAAACTACATGGTTTGGGAATCTAAGCAATGAATGCTGTTCTGTACCCACAGTCTTAAAGTCTTAAATATTCATCTAGCTGCCCTTGTTGGGTTTATTTAAAAAGAAGAATTGCTTGCTTAAGTTACGTGGGACTTTTATCCCTCTGAACATCATTCCTTAAGGGAAAAAATAAGTTTTATTTTGTGTTTGCTGGGATGCTAGAGCAGTGTATGGGGTCATCTGTATAATGCTGGTCAGTCAGCTTGTTCTGCCAGTTGTATTCATTGAACAGTAACATCATCCTGCCTCTTGCTTAGGAATGTTACCTGTTTTTTTTTTATCCTGGTCAAATGTATGGCTGCATCCATTTAGCACCTGGNCTTTTTAAATTTTTTTTTCCCATCCAGGGTTTGGAATACTGTGATGAAAGGTACAGTTTAGACCTCACTGGTGGAATCTTTCCCTTGAGAGGGCAGACCAGCAATACTAAATTACTCAGCTGTCAGACGATAGAAAAATTTCGCAACCATGCTGACAGAGAGGATAGCATTAATGAAGGTTTGTTCTGATGTCCCTGTTTGGTTATTCTAAACTACATGGTTTGGGAATCTAAGCAATGAATGCTGTTCTGTACCCACAGTCTTAAAGTCTTAAATATTCATCTAGCTGCCCTTGTTGGGTTTATTTAAAAAGAAGAATTGCTTGCTTAAGTTACGTGGGACTTTTATCCCTCTGAACATCATTCCTTAAGGGAAAAAATAAGTTTTATTTTGTGTTTGCTGGGATGCTAGAGCAGTGTATGGGGTCATCTGTATAATGCTGGTCAGTCAGCTTGTTCTGCCAGTTGTATTCATTGAACAGTAACATCATCCTGCCTCTTGCTTAGGAATGTTACCTGTTTTTTTTTTATCCTGGTCAAATGTATGGCTGCATCCATTTAGCACCTGGTGACTAGTGGTGTTCCCCAGGGCTCAGTATTGGAGCCAGGGCTACTTGGTACCTTTCTTTGATGATCTGGATGAACAACTTGATTAGCTAAGAATTGTGTGTTTGGTTTGGCTTAGAACAGATATAATTTGAACAAGAAAAAGAGGCAGTATGACTAAAACGAATCACATGGATGTTTGCTATTCTGTATATTGTTTTTATCATTCTTAATAAAGTGTTGTGTTTCATGAGTGAAATAACAGAATTAAAGCAAAATAGAAAGTGATGTGTTAAAAAACAGCAAGTATCGCATATTTTCTCCAGTAAGAAACATTGTCTTGTCTTTGACAGTAATCTCTCCTGACACCAGTGTATCCATCTTCACTTGGCAAGTGAATACCTATGGTCAGGGAAAACCATCTACTTACCTGGGTGTGTTTGACATCAATCGCTGGTATCATGCTCAAATGCCAGACTCCCTGAGGTAGGCTTTAATGAAGTTGCTTTCAATATCCCTACAAAGGATTAATTTGAAAGTCACTGTTGAGTTTATGGACTTGTTTTCTTTAAGGCCAGAAGAATTCCTCCATGATTGCCCCTATTTTGCACTGTGGTCCCTGGATCCTGTAATAAGCGTGNCTTCTGTAACATAGCCTGGGAAGGGGTGATGGTCATAAAATGCAATGGCTTTGAGCTGAGGCCCAAAGCACAGCAGCTGGGTAGCACTGGAGATGTTTCTACAGACAGCCAGTAAGTACGTTTTAAAGAAAGTTTGTAAGTGATCTGCTGGAGGGAAGGGGTGCTCGAGGTTTGTCTTTCCAGATAGCACTTACCTCAAAAGCATGAAGTGGTGTTAAGGTAACAATGCCTGTCAAACATTCCTTGTTTCTGCAGATGTTACGTGCTTGCTCAACTCGGGAATTGTTCACGTGACTTGCACCGGCTTCCAGAAGGAGGTGACTTTTTTACTGTATCTCTGTTGAGTGTGTCAAGAGATGAACCTTTCCTAACTTTTCTCTTGCAATGCTTTGAGTGTGAGAGACCACTTTATGCTCACACTGCCCATCCACATGCATAACTGCAGTCACATCCTGCCAGTTTCATGCAAAGGGTGCTGTTCTAGGGAGGCACGAGCAGGGATTGAATGGCTAGAAAGGAATGCAGCATTGCTGTAGCAGGAAGAAGAGGAATGTGGTGGAAGTTGGGGGAAGCGTTGACTTTGTACTGTCTGCACAGTGTGGAGTTAGGGTTTTGACCCCACTGAACTTGAGAGAGGAGGACAGCATGGAGAAAGGGAAAAGTTACTTAACTGTTTGAATTAACTGTTGATTTAAAGTTATGTGTTAGTTTTAACTTCTACAGAATGTAATTTGTGTAGATTTTCAGGGAAAAGCAAGGCCTGCATATTGATAGAGAAGCTGGAAAATTCTTTCTTTCTTTCAGCATTGCAAGGGTTTTTTCTTCTAAAGGATGTTTTTTCAGAAACTTGAACTGTTAGTGGGCTGGTGTCTTTAAGACGCTACATAGCAATTCTTACCCAAATTACTAACCTAATGCCTGCTGCTACTAATGCACCTTTTTGACAATCTAAGTGATCCAGAACGTTAGTGATTGAATGCTGTCTTAATCTGTGTGTTTTGATGTTTCAGACCTTGAAGTTTTTGAAGAAATCTGGTCCTTTAATAAGTGAAGCCATTCATGACAGCTACACTCGGTGTCTTGTAGCTGGCTTGCTGTCTCCAAGACTGGTTGATGTCCAGCCATCCAGTTTGAGTCAGGTGAGTGTACTCTGGGGAATCCAGGGGGAAATAAATCCACCTTGTCTGAAAGCTGTAGAGGCTATAAAACCATGATTTTTTGATTGCTAGTTGCACTAACAGGCATGTTTTGACATTAGTTAGTAGAAGTAATAATAGTCTTAGATCCAACCTTCTGACTGGGAACAGCCCTAGGAGGTCTGTCTTCAGTGACTCGTGTGTTAATTCCATGCCCCAGGTACGCATGAGGAAGCACGCAGTCAGTGCTGGGCACATGCATGAGAAAGCAGCTTTCCCTAGGAACAGCCTTCATCCTCTTCATATCCTCTGTGTCTCAGAGCCTGAGGTGCAGTGCAGTAGGTGGCAGTGGAGTGGCCTCCCTCAGATGTGCACTATTCTTGCTGCACTAGACATTTGCTTCCAAGGAAATGCTGACCAATTGTCAACTCTACCTGACAATTTCATTGCCACTTCCCCTCATCTTCCCTTCATCAGCAGGCTTTTCTGCACCCTCTCAAAACTGATCTTCACCTCTGTAGACTTTGCCTTGAGCTGTGGTAGCTCGCTTTCCTCCTCTTAGACTGCCATCTTGCTGCAACACCTGTGTCACCTGTATCTCAACACTGCTACATTGTCTGCCACCACAGTGGCTTCACACCCCTCTCTCATGGGTTTTCCATTTGCGGTGCAACAAACTTTGTCTCATCTGAAGAGTTTCCTGAAAGAAGGAACCATTGTGATGAACAACTGTCTTTCTCCAGGCAAAGGTCAAAGCTAAAAGATT
Organism: Machaerirhynchus nigripectus; assembly: GCA_013397975.1. NCBI lineage: Eukaryota > Metazoa > Chordata > Aves > Passeriformes > Dicruridae > Machaerirhynchus > Machaerirhynchus nigripectus. Next base: position 646 of record VZRQ01007599.1, on the reverse strand, counting down.
GGCTGGTCATCATGGAGTGGAACAGTAAGCATTAGGAAGGGGAGAGCAGTCTTTCACCTGCCTTCATCTTCTGTCTGCGGGATTCTTCACCAGACTGTGAAAATGTGTTAGGGAAAATAACACTTCTGCGTAGTGTGGTAGCTGAAAGATATTAGGCAAGCTGACCCAGGCCATTGAATGCTTATTCTGCAAGCCTGATGTACATTCTGATTGGATGTTCTGATGTCAACTCTGGTGTGAAATTACTTGGCAAAGCAAGAAATTTTATGATCACCTTTGCTGAATTGTGGCTATATTGTTCAGAGACTGCATTGAGCAGGGATTGCTTTTAAATACTAGAAAGAAAAATTTCAGAATTAGGGTCAAGAAGCTTGGAATTTTGTTTCGTGCAGTAAGTGGTATTTGGCATGTTTTCTTGCCTGAAATGCATTTACAGAAAATGATGGAATTATCCTATATGTCTTCTAATATGTAGAAATAGCTCTTAAACGTAATGATTTTACCTAGAACGCAAACTTTTTTGATTTGTTTAAAAAAAAATAGAGAAGAAAGAAGAAAAAAAGAAAATTTGTATGCAGGATCATTTCACCGGAAGGAAATGTCTGAACACCAGTTGAAATAAACTACTGCCTTATTTCCCATGTAT
>VZRQ01007596.1:16119-29118 GCA_013397975.1 Machaerirhynchus nigripectus | reverse complement strand
GTCCCTTGTGCTAGCTTCCACCAAGATGAAATTGCTGGTTTTTTAAACTGAAGTGCTCTAGTTTAGTATCACATGAGAGAAGGTTCAATTTAAAAAACATCCTTGTATGTTTGTGCAGTTTAAGTTAAAGAAACCCATCCCTGCCTTTATAAGAAAAAAAATTAAAATGCTACATTGAGCAGGGAACAGAAACGGTAACTGTAAACACTGTTATTACACTGAATCCATTATGGCAAAAGTAACTTTGACTAAAAAGCANACTTTGACTAAAAAGCCACTCCAATCAGTTCAGAACTTCCATGCTGGTTTTGAAATGGTGGCCTCTCTACAGGCTTTAAAATAAATTTGAAGCAGAGCTTAAAGCTGCACCACAGAGTTCTCTTAGTTCCAAACTCTGCCAAACATTTCCACATTTATGGACTGAAAAAAGAAATTACTCTTGGTAAATCAAGATATAGTTCTATACATAAAAAGACATCACTGATGTCAAAGTTCAAACTTCCAGTGAAAGACTAAGCAAACCTGATAGCTCCCATCAAGTTTACTACTACTGCATAAAGTACCCAGTCTTTGTTTAGTTTTCCACAGTCATTCTGAGTGAAGGGCAGTGTGTTGGTGAAGAGTATGGGTATTTATAAAACCATTTGTCTCATTTGCAGATAGACTGCTGAAGTCAGCCACTGAAACAGCCATTTTGGCACTGGTAATATGGTGTGCATGGTTCTCAAAGTCCACACCAAGGTTATTTACAGAGACATCATTCATGAAAGATTCTGGGACAGCGATCCCCATTTTCAATCTCTTTGCAGGTCTTTCTGTCTCCTCACTGCACATGTTCCCTGGATTTAACTCTGAATGATAAAAGCCAGTCTCAAACAAATTAAAACAATCACTTTCACCATTGCTAGGCAAGTTAAGCAATTCTTCTGTTCCAACAGGCACATGATTAACTGGTGCTCGGGGTAAGCTGTCCATGGGAGGGAAGGCATCATCCAGGCAGTTCACATCTGAAGTGTGACAGACTGTAGCTACATTGTTTGTCAGTGCTGGAAAAAAAGATAAAGCATAAAATGTAAATGAAATACTTGTTTATAGAGTTACAACAAAAAGTTTGTGGGTTTTGTTTTTTTCCCCTCGATTTACCTGTCAACTCATTGGCAGTGATAGAGTTCAGAATGCTTAGCTGTTGATCAGGAATGCTTTCTGTTCGAGTATTAGATGTTAAGGCTGAAGAATGTACTGCTCCACCAAGAGCTTCTGCTTCATCTACCAAACGATCCATGTAGTCCCTTTAAGAATATGGCATTCATAATGGGTTATTTAACAGGAAAACAAGGCCTAAAAATGATGATGGATTTATTCTCAGTTGCCATAGCCACTGCAGCTTTACATTGCAATGATGGGAAGAAAAACTAATCTTTCACATTTACAATTTGCAACAGAAAACATATTCCAAGGACATTTTACTTACGTAACTCCAGGATGATGGTTATACCTCTTCTTTCCAAATCTTGTTTGCTGAGCAAAGTAATCATAACGTTCTGACTTTTTCCACATGTAATAGAAAGCCACACACTCAGCAACTGTTCTGGTTCTTACCTAAAAGAAGGCAAGAAGAATTCACAAGATAAATGCAAAACATTGTGTTTTGTCATCTCCCTAGTCCCCACATTCCTGCAATATTGTTAGTTTTACTGTTCTAGTGTCTGTAACAAACAAATTAAATCAGAAGACCTGAAAAAGAGATCTACAGTTTCAAATTTCTTTACCGAGAGGGTGGTCAAACACTGAAATGGGCTTCCTAGAGAGGTGGTCAATGCCTCAGCCTGTCATTGTTTAAGAGGCATTTGGACAATGCCCTTAAAAACATGCTGGAACTTTCGGCAAGCCATGAAGTGGTCAGGCAGTTGGACTAGATGATTGTTGTAGCTCCCATCCAACTGAAACAGTATATTCTATTCTAAATAATTATTACATCTGTTCTATTGCATGCATTATTGTTGTTTAGGTTTGTCTTTTTAAACTAGATTGAAACTGTATCTACATCTGAAGCATTTCAGTTCATAACCTACATAGAAATTTTTTAAACTATGGGACACTCTTAAGAAGTAAAACGCTGAGCAAATGAATGACCCAAGAGAAGTGAAGCAGAAAAGACATTGTGTACTTGGAAAATTCTGGTCCATAGCGACAGAACGACTCATATGCTTTGTTGCACTTTGGAAAAAATATTTTAAAATCATTTCTTTGTATCTGGTGAATTACTGTTTACGGGTAAGGTCCGTTTAAAATTTGAACTACCCAGATATTTAGCATAGGACAGGTTAAGCCAAGTGTTGAACAGGATTATCTGACTGTTGTTGAACAGCAACCACAACCCTATGAAGTTTACCTGAAATACAACAAAAGCACCAGTCTCCTAAAGAAAAAACTTGTGGTTTAACCCCCATCAGCAACTAAGCACCACAGAGCTGCTTGCTCACTTCCCCCCTCCAGTGGGATGGGGGGGAAGAATTAGAAGGGCAAAAGTGAGAAAACTCATGGGTTGAGATAAAGACAGTTTACTAATTTAAAAAAAAATTGCTGAAAAAGAGGCAAATAAAACCCAAGAAAAACAAGCAATGCATAAAAACCCAACTGCTCACCATCAACCAATTGATGCCCAGCCAGTCCCCAAGCCACACCAGCCCCCACCCACCAAACTTCACCCTCCCAGTTTTATTACTGAGCAGTATGTCATAGGGTCTGGAACACCCCCNGCAAAAGTGAGAAAACTCATGGGTTGAGATAAAGACAGTTTACTAATTTAAAAAAAAATTGCTGAAAAAGAGGCAAATAAAACCCAAGAAAAACAAGCAATGCATAAAAACCCAACTGCTCACCATCAACCAATTGATGCCCAGCCAGTCCCCAAGCCACACCAGCCCCCACCCACCAAACTTCACCCTCCCAGTTTTATTACTGAGCAGTATGTCATAGGGTCTGGAACACCCCCCTGGTCAGTTGGGGTCAGCTGTTCCAGCTGTGTCCCCTCCCAACTCATTGTGCACCCCCAGCCTCCTCGCTGTCAGGATAGTCTGAGGAGAAAAGGCCTTGACTCTACGTAAGCTTTTCTCAGCAATAACTAAATCATTAGTGTCTTATCAACACTCTTTCCAGCACAAGTCCAAAGCATAGCCCATACTAGCTACTATAAAAAAAATTAACTCTATCCCAGTCACAACCAGTACAAAACCTCAAGGTGGTATCAAAACATACAGGAGATGTACAGAAAGTTTGGAAACACTCATACTGGCAACTGTACCAAATGATACATATACCTGATAAAAAAAAAAGTCCAATTCCTATTCTTCAGGCACAGAGGAGTTAATCAGAAGCAATTCAGATCAAGATTAGAACTCCTTTGTTGGTCAGAAACCAGAGTACTGATGGATGACTACACTTTCTGAAAACACTAAGAGCTAAGCCCGTTTCTGTAGAATTACACCTTCTGAGTGACAAAAATAATTAAAGATGCATTTTCCCCTCTCACAGCCATGGTATGAAAATAATACACCTCTAGCATGGTCAGACATTTGATCTAAATTATAACATAAATGCATATATGGAAGCAATATAAACATAAGTTGATTTCAAAGAGAATATATTGACTCATGTTGCAACACCTAGCTTTTCCAATGGCATCAGAGGCAAAATTAGCACAGAAACACCAAGCTGGTTTTAATATGTTGGCTCTTATTTCACTCTTTTGCATAGCTTCTGAAAAAGGCATTGCTTTTACAAACATTCAGCATCATATCATCTACCAGTTCTTCCATTTAACTGTAAAATACTAACCTTGTTTTTCTGTATGAGATGAAAGTCTTTTCCATAAATCAGAAGTGCATGTTCAAAGCTTCTGCATTCTTCTTCTGTCCACGCTGTCATCTCTTCTAGAAAATTGCAAAAGTAGCATGATAAACTTATTTTCAGTCACTAATCTTTGTGTTGCTAATGCCTGAACATCCAAACACACTCTAAAAAAACCCCAACAGTTCAGTTATTTACACCCATGTTCTTTCCTCTAATGTACAGCTATCCTACCTGAAATCTAGTATTCCTGTTTATAAAGACTCATAAAAGACTCTGGTTACTGAAGTATTTTACCCTGGAGGGTAAAGGACATTCAAAAGACTTGATTTATTATTTTTTAAGAAGTTTGTCCTAAAAAAACCCCCAAGATTTGCTAACATCATTATTTTTCTGAATATTCCTTCTTGCATCAGATACAAAGAACAGTGACTGTTGGAAAAAAAGAGTGAAGGAACAACCTCTGACTTTTTAAAAACAGAAGTGAGTTTTAGTTTTACAAATTAAACAAAACAAAAAACACTAAAAAGGAATAAAAGTTTTTTAAAAAGTAGCTCACTATTTGAGTAGGTCAGTTTTGTCTCAAGTATTGTTGCTTCCCTATCTTGATTATAGCCTTGTGTCTATATATAATAAAGGTGGGATATTTCAGGCATCTTACATTCATAACAGTGATCTGTTCAGTTGTCATTTAAAGCCAATGGGGGTGGAGAACAAAAACCAACCAACAAACACATTTCAAAACATTTCTGGAAGCAGACACTGGAACAAAGACCTTGCTGCTTTCAGATGAAGGTGATAATCATTCCACTACAAGTCCATTAATTTTGTATTCCTTACTACAGAATTCTCAAACTTCAAAGAGGAGATCCCCATGTAAAGTCTCACTGTTATGAAATTATCTTGGGAGATATCGATTTTTAACTCGAGAATAGCAGTGAACTTCAGTGGGTATAGATCATTGCACAGTGGTTATTCTAAGAGACAGGCATCAACAGTATTATCATCCTTATCCATTTTAAATGAGGGTATAAACCCCATCTGACTTGGAGCCTGGGAGAGGATGAGCACTAGTCCTTAGGACAGAATTTGGGTCTCTAACACACAATCTCTCATAAAAGAGCTTTCTGAAACACTGCTCTGATATTCCTAATTGTTCCCTTCACTTTTATCTTAGATAACTTAAACTTTCATAGCACCTAACCCATAAACATTCGAATTCCCCTTGGATCCAGTTCTGAGTAGGGACTATCCGCCAGAATACAAACTTATACCAGGGCTCATAGTCCATTTCTGCTTTATGGAACGTGTCAAACTACAGGACAAAGAACTGTCTTTGCTAAATGATATGCTAATTTTTATTTAAGGGAATAATAAAGTTAGGGACAAACAAGATTGTTTTCCACTGTAAACTCAAGCACAACTCTTCACACTCTACCACAGACCTACAGAATTATACAGTAGAACCAGTTTAGGGTTGACATAGCACAATGTTAGCACAGTGATGAAGAGTGGGACTCACTCATATTATCAGCTATGTTCTCCTGATTCTTGTATAAATGTTATCAGATTATAATTGATCATGATCTCAAAAAGGTACTGTAATGTGGGGGAGAACTGCCTTATGGGAGCAAAATTACAACTCCCCCCCTTCTCCTCAGTCTGTATCATTCTGAAAATGGCAAAAAAAAAAGGAAAAAAGAAGGAAAGAAGTAAAATCTGATCCTGCAACCTTTAGACAAATTGCAAACTTCTCTAGCAGAAATCTCCATCTGGCCAACACTCAGATTATACCTAATCTGAGTTATATAACTAATGGGAATTATTGAAAAAACACCTGAAGGACAATGCAGTCATCAATCACAGCCATCATAGCCAACACAGCTTCATGAGGGGAAAGTCCTGCTTATCGAACCTGATTTCCTTTTATGACAAGGTTCCCCACCTAGTTGATCAAGGGAAGCCAGTTGATGTCATCTTTTTGGACTCAGTAAAGCTTTTTGGACTCAGTAAAGCTACTGTCTCTCCCGGGATCCCTCTGGACAAAATGTCCAGGCCACAGCTGGATAAACACGTCATGCGATGGGTGAGCAACACGGGTTGGGCGCAAGGGGTTACAGTGAATGGGGTGAAATCAGACTGGCCACCTGCCACTAGTGGGGGTCCACAGGGCTCCATCTTAGGCCCTGGGCTCTTCAACATCTTCATTAATGACTTGGACACGGGGCTGGAAGGGATGCTAAGCAAGTTTGCAGATGATACAAAACTGTGAGGAGCTATTGACTCCCTTGAATGCAGGGAGGCCCTGCAGGGAGACCTTGACCAATTAGAGGACTGGGCAATCACCAACTGTATCAAGTTCAACAAGGGCAAGTGCCAGATTTTTCACCTGGGACAGGGCGACCCTGAATGTATGGACAGTCTGGGAAACAAGATGCTGGAAAGCAGTGCCACAGAAAGGGACCTGGGGGTCCTGGTTGACAGAAAGCTGAATATGAGCCAGCAGTGCCCTGGCAGCCAGGAGGGCCACCTGTGTCCTGGAGTGCATCAGGCACAGCATCGCCAGCCAGTCAAGGGAGGTGATTGTCCCAATCTGCTCTGCACGGGGGTGGCCTCACCTCGAGTCCTGGGGGTAGTTTTGGGCACCACAATATAAGAAAGATATAAAGCTATTGGACAGTGTCCAAAGGAGAGCTATGAAGATGGTGAAGGGCCTTGAGGGGAAGCCGTACGAGGAGCAGCTGAGGTCACTTGGCTTGTTCAGCCCAGAGAAGGGAAGACTGAGGTCAGAACTCATTGCAGCCTACAACTTTCTCGTGAGGGGAAAGAGGAGGGGCAGGCACTGATCTCTTCTCTGGTGACCAGGGACAGGACCCGAGGGAACAGCTTGAGCTGTGTCGGGGAGGTTTAGGTTGGATATTAGGAAAGGGTTCTTCACCCAGAGGGTGGTCGGGCACTGGAACAGGCTCCCCAGGGAATGCTCACAGCCCCAAGGCTGCCAGAACTCAACAAGCATTTGGTTGGATTTTTGGGGTGTCCTGTGCAGGGCCAGGAGTTGGACTTTGATGATCCTTGTGGGTCCCTTCCAATTCACCATATTCTATGATTATATGAATAATCTGTGTTAAAGACATAATGGAAAGGGACGTGCTTATTAATCTTACTCATGTGTTTTCTACCCCCTCCAAAGACATGTTTCTTAAAAAGCAGATACTCTCTCTTACCCTGAGATGCCTTTCCATTTAAGCAGTATCTCTCAATTGCTTCTTTAACATTATGGCTACTTTTGAGAAGTTCATATAGTGCCTATAAAATAGAAGTCGTCTTTAGAAAGAGTTAAAGTTTCCAAATATCCTATCTAAATTTCTGAAACAAGCCTTTCAGTGAACATATCTAATGTAAAAAGAGGATATATCTTTATACAGGATGAAAATGTTAAAATAATCAAAAGCAAAACCATCCAAATGTTAAGACAAGGTTTAATTAAGCAAATGTAAAACATTATATGTAATAATTAGAAAGGCTGGATTTGTCAACAGCACGTCAATTGGAAACATCATAGATCACACTGCCAACATTCAAATACTCAATTTTAAGCATGCGTTTAAAATTACAAATAAGATCCTGACCCCAGTAACATCCAATTAAAAAAAAATATTGCTGCCTTTATAATACAAGGCAGAGAAAGAGAACACATTAATTACAAAGCAACATGTCACAAATGGAACAGGATATAAAATATACTTGTTCATTGTCACGTGTATGTAGTCCTTCAGGAATTCTGCCAATCATATTTTCATTTCCTGCTCTTAAGGAGGTTTCAAAAAGGTATTCTTTAACTTTACTTTCTGAGATCACATCAGGTTTCCAAAGTAAATGGTCTTCATTTTCATAGGCTGTTAAAACAGAATTTATTTATGGCAACTGTGACATTTTAAAGGCTAGAACATAAAAAGCTATTTCACAAAGAACAGGAATACAGAAGTAATCAAATCAAGCACTGTCATGCCACTTTCAAATTGCAGCTCATTTTTTCCCCAAAAAGCTTTAGTTTAGAGAGAGACTGCAGTGTGGTATGGTGAAGAGATTCAGGTTCCATGAGGATAAGGGACTGGCTCTTGAGACAGAATCTCTACAGAGGAGCAGCTTGTTGACAGCTAGATGATTCAAGTCAAATTATGCATAGGTATTAATCTTCATATAAAAAAACTAGCAAAGCCACTCAGTTTTATTCAGCTGCTTACAACAAATAAGCTATAGTTTACAATAAAATGTGTACTTTAATATTTCAAATATTGCATATAAAATAAAAAAAGAGGTGGCAGCTAACTGGTCATTTTCAACTAAAATTTACTAAAACTTACTTAACAGAATGGAAATCTAGGTCTCAATGTGGTAGTTTCTTTTTCCATTCACTAACAACTGAGTGCTGTTAACAACTTGTATGTTCCATATTTTACAAGTAATCAGGATGTATAGTCCTCCTTCATAGTATACTGAAATCATGTATGCACCCCTTAAGTAGCTTATTTGAAATATATTGGAAATATTCAAGAGTTGGCCTGAACCCTTGTCTATGCACGCATTTAAATTCTAGGTTAAACTAAATCCTGTACTCTGATCAATAGATGTGTTTACACATAATGCTTTATGTACTCTCTTGGCAATACAAATTAGTTATTAGATTCAAACACACCCAAGTAAATTGGCAGTTACACTAGAAGAGATGAAGATTCTCAAATCTCTCATATAACTGCAGGAAAGAATATTAGGATAAGGTGAAGAATAAAATGACATCTCCTTCTAAAGTTCTGTTATGACTTAAGAACATTGAAAGCTTTTAAACAGACATGTTACAAGTGTAAGATTTATAGAAGAGCAGAACTGCTTTTTAGCACAATTCCAGTAGCTCGGTGCCAACCACCACACTCAGACTTCACAGCAGAAATATAAGCTCCTGTTTGCCATCACAAACTCTTCAGGGAGTACAAAAGAGGCTTTTACAGAATCCTCCACCCTCTCCAAGCATTGCTGAGCTCAGTTTCAATCTCCATTATCAAGACAACCCAGCACTTTTTGCTGGAATCCATGCCTGATAATCTCAAGAGGAACTCCTCAGGCTCTCCCTCTTTGCTCCTGGCTATGCCAGTGAACAATACTCTCTGGTTCTCTCTAGCACAAGCTTGTTCCAGAGAAAGTTGTCAGATTAATGCCTTCCTGATCATCCTCTGGTTATTGGCCCTTCTCTAGTTCTTGACCAAGGAGAAGTCAAGTTGTGTAAATAGTAAAAGGACTATTCAGATAAAACTGGTTTTCACTCTTCTATTTCTTACAACCAGTAAGCATCATGCTCAAATCATAGAAAATAGAAAACTTCCATAGATCTCTTAAGCAACACAAGAGATGTTCACTTGCTAATGCTTCCAGCCAGTGAAGGTTTCTAAAGGTACCAAATGAAACTCTATTAAATAAAGTTATTTCTTCCACTTGTCTTGGGGTGACACAATTTCAGTTTTTAACCTAAATTTACACAGCAATAACATCATACTTAAAACATCTTTTTTTTTTAAAGACAAGGTATATCGAGAAATACATATGCTCATGCTATGGAAAATTCAAATAGTTCATTGCTTTGTTTTTCATAACCATTTTGTAACCCACACTGTCGTGCTTGCTAAAAAAGAAGCAAAGAAAAATACTGAAGATCTTCAATGTAAACTTACATGTTCATAGCCCAGTTATGATACCCTGATAAAAAAATTTACTTCTTGACCCACAGTTTGTTGCCACCTAATATTACTAGATACTTCAGAATTAACACTAATCCACCCTCCTATGTCTTCTCAAAAATATCCTCTCAAAGTTGTAGAATCACACTTTTAAGATATAATTATGTGGTTGCAGTACTTCAGTTGACTAGGGGTTTTTTGGTTGGTTGGTTTGGTTTTTTTAACTAAGTCATTGAATGTATCTTATAAATTTAAATAACATTTTTCCATCAGCTGCTATGTATAAATATAAGATAAAAACTAAAACAGAATAACTTACCCTTTTCACTATCACTGTATCTGCCAAGGTAAGGTGGAATTTCAGCCTGATACTGTGAACCAACCATTATTTCCTGAATATGTAACAAAAATAACAAAAAAAGGGTATTACCTTAATATTCTGTGCACAGAAGCATTACAAATTCCATTAACATGGGATTTTGCAGATAATTTCAGAATTAAGGTACTATTTTAGATATGCACTATAAATTTTAATGCATTTTTAATAGTAAAAGTTTTCTTAGCTTTTTCTTTTTCTTAAGATATAGTTATTACCTTTCTCAAATCTTCAGATGAATTACCATTGTCTGCCTCTATGTCTTCACCATCTGATTCCTTATCTCCATCACATGTAGTGTTTGCTTCAGACACAAATAAGTTGGTTTTAGCTAGGAAGAATTTTCAGTTCAAACAGAGAACTACAAGATATTCTTTACTTTTGAAAGGAGCCCTGCTTTTATTCTGGAAGACACTCATCACCAGTCTGTTGATCTACATTTCTATCAAACTAGAATGAAATCTGAAAGCATTGGTGCTTGCATTGCAGGACTGAAACATTTACCATTATTGCAACTAAGACAATATTCCTAACAGTCAAAAGGAAATTAGATCATTTTTCTTCATTAATTTTATTCAATAAATGCTTACACCTTATAGAAAAGGTATGAGAAAAACAGAAAACCTCCAGGGCTATGACTTAGCCATGGGTAATCACAAAGAAAGTAAAGTTGAAGGCAAGTCTTTATTACCTACTGAAGGTTTCATCTGAAGTTTTAATTGGCATTCAAAACATTCCTTTAAACAAGGCTACCTCAGCAAGGACTAAAGATATAGTAGATATACAGAAAAAAGAAAAAGCAAAAGACAACAAAAGACTGCTTACACCTCTTTAATATTTTTTTCCTTAGGAAGAAATACAGCAGAGCACTCCAAGTAATTCAAATACAGTACTCCACAGAATAACTCATATTTTAGAATTTGGAACTCTGTGGTTCTGGGTTCTGATGTACTTCTGTTTTTTTTATTTTATCCCCAGCAGAATGGAATCTACAGTTCTGATAAAAGTTATTTCATATTCTCAATTTTCAGTAATAACATGCTCATAAATTTGGTTTCAATTTTAGCTTCATCACAACTAAATAGAATTGTCAACATCAAAGACAATATCCAAGACTATAGACTGAGGCTTCTTTTCTGTAGTCATTACTAGAATCACCAGTCTCTCTTTTTGCTGTTAGAAATAGCAGGCAAGAAGCTAACATGAATGCATGAAACAGCAATATTCCTGGATAATAATATGCAATTATTTTTTCCAATTAATCCAAATTTAACAAAATGGCCTATGTGTTAGACATGTTTATCTTAAAACTGAATGTTACCTTAAGAGAAACGGACAGGGATCAGAAAAAAAAAAAGATGGAACTGTCAACAGCACAGAAAACTGACATTTCCCTCCCTGACAGGATGGATATTTGATTTTAAAATGCCCAATCAAAAGTTCTAATAGAGAAAGAGCAACATTCTGATAGAAAAACCACAATAGCTGAAAGCAAAGATGGCTGTTTCTTAATCCTGAGTAAGATGAAGGGGCTAATAATTCTTTCCATAAAGTTGCCACACTTTCAGTGTCAACAGTTCACAAGCAATGTTTAAGTGCCAGAGAGACTGGGGTTTGCTTAACTAAAAAAGGGCCTTATAATTTTTAAAGGTTTTTGTATCTCTCTCAAAAATGCCTTACATTACACAATCAGCAGCATGCAAAGGGCTATAATTGCTGATGATTCAGACAGCACATGCCCTTTATCATCCCCTTTCTCTAGAGGGATGAAATCCCCCAGAAAAAGCTCAAGATACTTGCCAAATTAAAATTGTGATAAAAATCCTCCACATTGTCTATTGCAGTTCATTTGTTCCCTGGTGTACTAGAGTTGGAGCAATGAGGAATATCTCGTCAAGGTTGGATAACTGAACCAATGATTCTTGGATCTTTCCCATAATAGTTCCACGGGTAGTGAAATTTTGTTGGTCATGGGTTAATAGGCCCCATCCCATATAAAAACACTGGCTCATGAAGTCCTATGGAAAACCATTGAATGTGTGAAGGGAAATAATCACAAAGAAACCAAATTCCAGTTCACATCCATAGGCTGAATGGAGGAGTCACTGGCTTAAAAGTAGCAGCAAAAATTTTAGTAGAGAAACACTAATTTAAAAGAACGGGTTACATATTCATGCCATTCACCAACGTACAGAAAATTACAAAGAGTGTTCCTTGACACACATTAACTATTAATTATAAAAAGCTACTGTATTTTTAGAAAAATTAATTGTGCTTGTGCTTTGAGCACCATATTAAATATAGGTCTTTTAGGCAATCAATAATACCAACCAATGACAATATTAATGTACAACATCCTGCAAAGCACTGTTTCTCAATCCCACTCTGCAATTTTGATATTTTAAACTAGAAAGCTATATAGTTTATAGTATATGGTAAGACTTTATGAGTACTATTATAAAATTAGGTTTCCTACATCTTAATGGCCGAGGAAAGAAGTCAGTAGCCTCATGTGAAGTAACTGATGGTGTCAAGTCATCAGCAGAGGACTGCGTTTCTTCATCATCACCTGACAAGAGGTCTTTAGCTATTTCTTCCTGTATCATTAAAATAAAAAAATAAAACTTCAGACAGACTATTAAATATAGACTGGTGAGCATTTAGACTCAGCAAATTGTCTCGTTAATTAAAATTAATTCTTTTACCAGAAGCAATTTTAGCAGACTGATCGCTATTAAAAAGCTAATCCACTCCTAATTCTCAGAACAAATATAACCATTCATTTCAGAGTTGAACACAGGTTTATTTCCCCCTTGTCTTCTATTAAAATAAATGCACAAATAGTAACCTCTGCAAGCATCAAATCTCAGATGTTCATCTAACTGCTTTTAAATAAAAAAAGTGAGTGGAAACTTTTAAAAGTCTGTCATTCTTTACATCACAGATACCCCTTAAATTCAGGAGGGAGGTGGGTAATGGGTGAACAAACAAAAACCCAAACCAAAAGCCAGGCACTTTCATAGATTTTACCAGAGAAGAATTACA
>VZRQ01007592.1:764913-922341 GCA_013397975.1 Machaerirhynchus nigripectus | reverse complement strand
CTTGTGGGTGCTTGAGTATCTTTAAGATAAGATTCCAATTCCAAAGGACTCATTAATTGTATAAATGTGATGTATTACCATAGAACACATGGTAGTTAGAGGTAGATGTATGGAAGAGAAGAATAGTCTTGGTTTCTTAGTGGGTTTATCTATACATACATAAACATCTCATTATAAAAAAATCTCTTGATTTAAATTTTCCAAAGTCACAAAATACGTTTGCATTTTTCAGATCAACATTTGTTGCATGAGTATCAACAATTTCTATAACTCACATAAGCTTTGACTAGTGAGATATAGGGGTAGATGGAAATTATTTTGATTCCATCAAAAGAGAATTATTCTGGGCATTTCAGCTTCTTGCCAGAATCAAGATGTAGGAGTGTTAAATACAAGCAAGACAAATGTAATTTTTCTGGCCATGCAGTTCCACATTTAGGACACAGATATAAAATATTCTATTGCCTGAACTCTTATTCCCTGCATTGCAGTTAAAATAAAGAAATAGTAAAAATAATTGCATGGGCAGTAGTTTGCTCATTCAGATCCTTTGCTGTGCCAGTCCTTGTGGCAGCAGAGTTGTCTTTCTGGTGCTCTCTGAGTGCTGAGTCTTTTTAGCTACAAGTAAAGTCCTATCTGGAAGGAATTCACACAGCTCTAAACTGATTTGATGTTGGAATCTCTCAGCTGTACCCAAGTGGGCTAAATGCAGAAGAGAAATCTGAAATAGCATCCAGTGTTCACCTTAAAAGGTGCAAAACGAAACTTGTGGTTCAAGAAAACACAAAGAAAAAAAAATAATATTTTGGTGCTTTTCTACACTTCTAATCCTGGATTGTTCATGAAAGTCATTGGTAGCCCAGCTCTCTGTATCTGCCTTTGCAGCTGGAAAAGTAGATAAATTATCATGAATAAAATCAGGGATAATCCAAACTGAGTTCAAAACTGATCTGAGATTAAAGGAGAGTGGGCAATTCATTGTTAGCATTTTTGAGCACCTCTTAACTTTTTGACCTGGGCATGATTGTACTGTTTCTTCAAAAAGCAGGAAGTACAATATAAACCTCACATGAAAACCTCTTCCTTTGCGATTTCTAACCTAATTTTGTTGACAAACCACATGTATACATTCTGACTTGGAAATGTCAAAATGTTTATTTTCAGTCAAAATGTTTCAACAGTTCAAACTAAAAAAAAAAAAAAAAAAGATGTTCTGAACTTTTGATTCTGTAGGGAAAATCGCTGAATGTTTGATCTCAATCTGAAATGAAAAATCATGATTTCCTGGGGTGGACATCTTTATTTTTAAGTTTGGCTTTTTAACAGCTGTATTTGATATGTGATTTTTTTGAGGGACAGTCCTGTCCCCCAGTTGTGCACACTCAAATTTCTGCCAGCCTTTCAGTTTACACATCTGCTAAGTGTCGTGCAAATGGAGGTTAAACACGTCCTGTGGGGTGACCACTCAGCTTTGTGAACAGTCCCATAAATAACGGGCAGCTGAAAGGCTGGACTCAGCCTGACTGAGCATCTAACCAGAAACTGAGGTTTGAAAGATGCCAAAGAGTCTTAAAAACTTGCATGTGTTTAAGCTGATCTGATTTATACCTGTTTATAAAAGCTTTAACTTTGGTTATATTTATCCAGTTATTCTAGATTTACATTACCATAAATGAGACAAGGATTTGGCTGTCTTTTTTTTTTTCCCCTTGTTTAAACAAAAACTGTTCTATCTCCCTTCTGCTTGGGACAGGTCACAGTCTGACTTGATTAAACTGGTTGTGTTTGGACTGAGGGGAAGTCTGTGTTTCCATGCCTGGGTACACGGGGTATTTTAAGCAGTCTGCCCACAGAAGAAACCCTCTTGAGCAACAGGCTGAAGTTTGGGATAATTAGACGGTGCTGAGGATCCTTCCTTTGGGATCACTCTGGCAAGCTGAATGTCAGTGTGGGTGATCAGGGCTATGCTGTCATAACAGCAGCAGGGACGTGTTAATTATGGCCTTCGGGTCTAATCTCTCTGGAAGGACATCTTGGCTTTGTAAAAACCTTTCTGCAAATGCCCTGGGTTTTACATCTTGAACTCATCGCTTGTGGTCGACTTTAAAGTGAAGAGATGGCACTGGGCATTTAACATTGGGCTGGACAGGGAGTACGGACATGGCAGAAGAGGAAAGGCCTTCGCTTGTGAGGGAATGCTGCTCTAAACACTTAGGAAGGAAGGGGCAGAGTTTCAGAGGGGTTTGTGAGGGATGGACAAGGTGCACAGCTTTGGGCTCTGATTGATGCCTTCAAGAGATGGAGGCAATCGATTGCTGTCACGTTCATCTTAATTAATGAGCAGCAATGCCTCGCTCACTGTCTGCGCGTGGGGACCTGTTAATTCACTTACTTCCAGGGTTTGCTGTAGCAGATGGAAAAGGATTGTTTTACCATATTTTCAATAGCAATTCAAGTCTATTTTTATCTGTCTTTTGGCTTGCATGAAAGGAGGCTGCCACCTGTTTTTTGCAGGTTGTTTTCAGCACTGCAAGCCAGATTAAAAATTGGCCTGTTTAGTGCTTTATGGAAAATGAATTTATTCTCTAGAACAGAATAAGGAAAGTATCCAGGGGTTCAAACTAAATCCGGCCTTCTGTCATTGTATTAACTCT
The DNA here is from genome assembly GCA_013397975.1 of Machaerirhynchus nigripectus. Lineage (NCBI taxonomy): Eukaryota > Metazoa > Chordata > Aves > Passeriformes > Dicruridae > Machaerirhynchus > Machaerirhynchus nigripectus. The sequence continues at coordinate 919,687 of VZRQ01007592.1, read as the reverse complement.
GTCTCCAGAGAGGTGTGCTGGGGTCACCAGGATCCCCACTGCTGGCAGTGCCATGGACTCCATGGGCTGCTACTGTCTCCTGGCTTTGACATGAAGCGCCAGAGAATGGGTGGGTTGGGTTCTTTTTGCATGGCTCCATTCAGTACTGACTGAAATGTCTGGGAGAGGAAGGAAGAATTTGCAGAAGACCTGGAGAGCTGTAATGACTTTTGGGAACATTAAACTTCTTAGGACAGCCTTTAACAGGGAGTTATTTTTGATCTCACTGGAGTTTAGCAGTGTCTGGTTTGAGAGTTTTAAATTCTTCACTCTTTATGTTCGACTGGAAACGTCAGGACCCGGACCCAGGCAGTCCAGTGGAAAGCTGTGTTTTGCCTCAGTTTGTTTAAGTCAGCAAGGCCCAAGTTCATATCTCCTCCCACAGCCTCAGGTAGGTGTCCACCTTCTCCAGCTGCTTCTTAATATGCCACTAGAGAAATATAAGAGCAAATGACCTTCAAAGACACTTGTGGTGTTCTTGCCTGAATCAGGAGCTCTTATAGTCAGCTGAGAGGTTCACAGACTCTCCAAGATGTTTTTAGACCCTTTTTCCTCTCCCAGCCCTCTTTCTCATTGATTTGGTGTTACATATGACTGTATTTACAAGCACCTGACTCAGAACTCCTTTTATTCATCACCAGGAACTCCACCAGAAGAGCTACATCAGAGCTCGGCAGTGGTGTTATTTATTCTGGCTTCTCTCAGGGTGACTTTCTGGGTGGGTTTTTTTGGTTTTGATTTTCTGCTATTCAATTGTTGGACTCTTTTCTCAATTTGTTCTTCTGGCTCTACTGAAGAAATATGAGTGCCATATATCATGGGGCTTAGGCCCTCTTGCACTAATTAACTTGTAACTTCATCCTCAGTTTTGCTAAATTTGGTGCTTATTTTACTGTAAACACCCATTTGTTCCACTGGGTAGCAGAGCTCTCTGAACATCTGGGAATCATCATGTGTCATGAATGACATGATGTATCCTCACTGTTAGAGCAGCACAATGCTAGATCTGATGGATGGAAGAAATGTGTCAGGGGGAAGATTAATACACACTCAGTTTGTGACTTGTGACTCACTGGGTAAACTTTGTTCTCTCTTTGATGGTACAGATCCAAGATCTGAGCTTTCCTCTCCCATTTTGGTCCTGGTTTATAACATAGGAGCTTGCACTAATGAGACTGGAGCGTTTGCTAGCTGGATCAGAACCCTTCACATCTGCCTGGACCAACAGGTCTAAATAAGTCCTCTATTTGTATGGCACAGCTGGCTCTCTCCTGGAGATGGTTTTGCTACCCTTAGGCTGGATAACCAGTGAGAATTTGGTAGTATTCTGTCCTTGCTGTGCATGTGGAAGTGCACATGGTACAATATCCTCTCTGAATGTCTTCTGGATTAAAGTCAAACCTGTCTTGACAAAACAAAACTATCAATATTTGATTTCCCCATTAAAATTTTGTACCAGAATCTCTTTAAAATACCTGTTTGTTTGTCAACCCTGCATTCCCATGCTGCAGCAACACTATGAAAAAGTCCCTTGGGAAGCAGCAGGATGGTATCATAAAGGGAAGGTTGGAACTTCCCATCCTAGCACATGTATGGATACAGGAGATATTTAAGAAGTGTATTTTTACAAGTATATCTGATACTTTAGGATCTGATACTGTAGGAAACAAAACATACGATTTCTGGGTGGAGAAGCATTTCAGGCTCACCAGGCCTAAGCAGGGTGTTTCTTGCTGTGGTCACTGGTTGCTTGTCAATTGAACCATAAAACAGATTTATGGCACCTGCTTCAAGAGCTATTCCCATGTATTGCCTTGGGAGAAGAACAGCCTGGAAGAGTTGTGCTTCCATGGGCTGTCCTCTCCCCAGGACACCATGGGTCCAAAGAGAAAAGGGACTTAGTTCTTTTTCTGGCTAGCAAAAAGACATCAAGCTCCAAGTAAACCTTGTGGGGAAATTGATAAGGCAGTCAGGGAGAACCCACAAGGAGGTCTGGGAAAAAAGGGGTTCAAAGAAAAGCCTGCAGTTCCAGCAGTTTGTCCCCCAGAACGCTTGAGCAGGGGCTCCTGCCAGAGCTCCTGGCCAGAGGCAGCACCAGCAGCAACGAGACGACTCAGTGATGGGTCCCTCCACCTTTTATACAGAACAGAAATCAGAGACTGAGACACAATACAAGGGCTGTGCAGGCCTCTCCAGGTGCAGAATTCATAAATTTCTAGATAGAAGCTCTGAGAACCCGAAAAGGTCACTCACTGTCTTCAGTTATGCTCTTGTTGGGGTTTTTTATTTCTTTTTTTTTCCCACCTTTTGTATCTTTTACCTGCTTTGATTTAATTTTTTAAAAGCAGATTTCCATTTCTAGAAATTGCATTCCCTCTACTTTCAGCATGCTGTATGACTGTTCATTATTACATATTTGGAAAGCAGGAAAAAAACCAGGGAAATTATTAGAGGCTGCTCAGAGCTGGGGCTGTTGTGATGGTCATTAGAAGGGAAATGTGGCACTTTGTCCATTTTTGAAGTTTGTCAGAATGAGGCCAGAGACAAGTGAGCAATAATGAGGCTCTTGAAACCAGTCTGCAGGTGCAGAATGGTAAAATAAATAGGCAGGTGCAGAGAGTGAGTTTTTAATCAGAGTCTTGGCAGGGATCTGGCTCAGAGGCTGCCCTGTTTGGCTTCTGTGCAAAGGAGGAAATTCAGTGGCAGAGTACTCACATGCAAACTGTAGCTCATGCTTGTGCACCACAGAAGCTTCAGGGGGGTTCCTATTTTCTTTTCAAAGCACAATTCTCTTGGAAAACTGAAGGCTTGTTCCTTGCAGCAGGAATAACTGAGCATGACTCCATGTCCTTCTTAGGATAGCTGGCTCTGTTCTAGAGATGAATGTTCCTGTCAGCATTCACCATAAATACTGCAACTTGAAAAAACACATTTTCAGAGAAACTTGCTGTAGCAAGAGTTGTGATTTATTTTGGGCTCCTTACCAGGAAATATTTGAGCAGGTGAATCATAGAATCACAGAATGGTTTGCATTGGAAGGGACCTTAAAGATCATCCAGTTCCAATTCCCTGCCATGGACAGGGACACCTTCCACTATCCCAGGTTGCTCCAAGTCCTGTCTAACTTGGCCTTGAACACTTCCAGGGATCCTAGGGCAGCCACAGCTTCTCTGGGCAACCTGTGTCAGGGCCTCACCACCCTCACAGTAAAGAATTTCTGCAGAGTATCCTACCTAAACCTGCCCTCTTTCAATGTAAAGCCATTCCCCCTTGTTCTGTCACTCCAGGCCCTTGTACAAAATTTTATCTCCATCTTTCTTGTAGACTCCCTTCAGGTACTAGAAGGCTGCAGTTAGGTCAGTAACCTTTATGTTTCATTCAAGGACTATGCAAAGTCCTAGCCAGCCTTGGAAATAATCAGAAAAGAATGCAATTTCAACATCACCAAACTCGTTGTTTTGTGTAGCAAGTGTATACCGAATGAGGACAAAAAGTAAAAATATTGGTATCTTCTGTGCTCTGGGAAAAGTGAAGGGGAAATAAGTAGACAACAAGAAAAGATTGTGTCGTGTCATGGGAAATACAGGGATAAAAAGCATACAACTAATACAGAACTGCATTTTCTACAAGGCATCTTTGTGTCTGAGGATGCACCTCTGATTCCTGAGGTGAAGCAGCCAGTACTTCTTCTTGACCTTCTCAGCAGAGCTGTCCCACCACTTCCAGTCTTTCCTCTCAAGAATGTTAACCCTCTCTCTCTCCTCTCACTTTCCTGCTTTCACTCTGGGTAAAATTCCAGTGTGAAACAAAGAAGAATTTTCTTTGAACCCAGGGCAAGGAGGAAATGAAGATTAGCTCAAACCATAAGCTTCCTTGACAAAAATCAGACCATACTGGAAAAAGGTGTGCCTATAGCTTGTGTGTTGGGCCAAAACTAACCATCCCAGCTCCTGGCTGAATTTCACTGACCACAGTCCAGACATGGTGGCTGTGGTGAGCTTTCAGACAATGACTACTTTTAGCTATTACTAATCACAGGAATGTAATTAGTGACTGCTCATTTTAAGACAACTGGAAGTTACCTGTTGGCAGTTCGTAAGGAGAAACATGGTGAATTGCCCTATTCCTGTATTCAGCCCAATCTCCACAGCACTTCACGGTCTGCTGCCTTCAAGCACCAAGCCTGGAGCCTCTGCTGCTGCAGCAAGTTGTGTTTGTTGACTTGAAGGCCCAGAGGCAACTGCCGAGGACAATGTGCAAAAACATGTCACGCATGTACTGCTGTCACAAAGCCCCTCTCTGGATCCTCTCCCTTTCCAACAGTTTCTTCCATGATTCCACAAGTTATTGCAAGTGAAGCTTCATAGTTCACAACTCCCTAAATATGACTGAGCAGTCAGTACACTGCTCAGTGACCTGAGAACTGTAGGACTTTAAAACCACACATTTTCCCCCTGTCCCTCACTTGTGGGCATCTTCGGCATCTTCCAAAGATGGATGTCATTATAGTTTTCATGTCCTATTATTTTCACGCATCCAAGAGCTGATGCTGTTTCTTGCCATGGGGATTGTGTAGGGTAGAACCCGCCCAGCTTGCTGTGAAGCAGCACCCGGTCCCAAAGCTTTCCCAGTGGCTATGAGACTGCCTTAGCTGGCAACCTGTCAGGTAGTGGGGTGTGAACTCTCTCTGGGCTCTGTTTAGCTTCGAGGAGGGCGTGCTGCAAGCTGGGGCAGACCCAGCGCAGGTATCTGATCGACACAGATCATCTGGAGCTCTCCACCCATCCATGTGGGCACGGAGCTCACCACATGCCACGCACGGGGGATTCTTGGAGCTGCTGCGGATCGGCCTCGGCAGCGGGGAGTTCAGACCCCCTACATCTTTAAGCCCAAAGGGCACTGCAGGAATCTTCTGTGTGGTCTTGCCTCTACGACATTACTAGTAGGGGTTGTTCTTGTCCTGCTGGCTTGTTTGCAGGAAGAGCTGTGTGGTCTTCGAAGTGCTCTTTGAAGTTCATGCAGAGTCATGAGGACACAGTTAAGGTGAGCTCAGAAAGGCTGATTTCAGGTGAAACCAGAATATTCGGGAGTACAACTGGGCTTGGTACTTGCTACACATATTGTACACAGAAGAAAGAAAACAGTTTATAAATTACAGCCATGCTGGAGAAGTGATGTGTGAAAACATTTGAGTTGAGATTAAATTTCTGTTAGGAAGCACCTCTTAGAAGCAGAGTAGTAAAAGCTTGGAGTACCTACACCTGAACTGTTCCGGGTTTGTGTGTACTTGTGCTTTTGGGTTAAGCAGAGGAGTGTGAATATTCAGCACAGCTGGAATTCACAGTCTTTGACTAATTTTCATTTCTCCACATGCAGCAAGTTGGGCTGTAATACACATTTTGAGATCCCTATACTGCCCCAAAATTTATGGCATCTCCTGGGAAAGTCACTCATCTTCTTCATGTCTCAGTGTTTTATATTAGATGAGGATGTCAGCACCACAGTGGGCCAAAAATTCAAATGTTCTTACACGAAAGTTATGGGAGCTACAGAAATGCTAAATACTTTTTGTTGTATTATTTTTCTGTTGCTGTGAATGTGACCATCAGTTGTATCAGTACCCAGTTTAAGTATCTAGTGAATGATAATCACTAGTCAAAAGAAAACTTCCAGTAGGACCAACTTGTGGTGGGTTCTCAACTTTGCTCTCAAGGCCATGTTGGGCAGGGCTTGGAGCAGCCTGGTCTAGTGCAAGGTGTCCCTGTCCATGGCAGGGGGTTTGGAACTGGATGGTCTTTAAGGCCCTCTACGATCCAAACTGTTCTGTGATTCTTATGAATTATCTCTACCACTCTATCCTGATGCTCTGTTATTCCTTATAACCCAATTGCATTAAAGCAGTTCTTTGGAAAACTTTGGGGAAGTGAAATTGGGATGTCTGAAGAAAAGGGGAAGCTATTTGATAGCAGGGTTTGATGATAACAGCAGAAAGAAAGACACTGTGTTCCAAGAATAATGTTGTTAAGGATGCTGGTCCAGCGGTTTTGGGCAGAGGAACACTTGAAGGGATGATGATAAATTGGGATTTGGCAACTTTCTGCAGACAAGGAAAAGGAAAGAGAAAAGTTAAGAATGGCTCCTGAACTTTGTTGGTGTGCAACTTGGTTACAAACAAGGGAAAAATCCCTCCTATAGCTATTCCAGGAAGGTTTGGGAGGGCTGGTTGAAAACACACAACTTAGACTCTGTGAAATTTCTGATCAATGGTTTTGAGTATAATGTGAAAGTCTATGGAATATGGCCCTTCCTACGAATGTGACTGTGCAACATCTTCCCCCACTGCTGCTCTTGTTTAATTTGCCTGCTTACCCTCTCTCTGAAGGCTGCGTCTTCTGCTGCACCGTACAGAGCACGAGTGTGGAAAGTGCTTTGTTTTCTTCATAAGTGTGGAGTGAAAGCTACTTGTATAGATTGCTTTGTAAGGCAGCTCCAAGAAATGACAGCAACTATTAATAAAGCTTGCTTAATTGATATTAGCATAAATGTAAAGCCAAGTAATATTATCAGGATCAGTTCTGGCACAGTTCCATTGCATGCTCTTCACATCTCTGTTTATCTGTTTCAGGTGATCTCAGGAGACTGCTCAGGGGGAATTCAGGGACGAGAAATTTAATGGTTGCAGTTTTGTAGTCTTTATCAGACCATCAAGGCTGTAATCGAAAGATAAGTGTTATCATCTGTCATCTCAATCAAGCTTCAAGAGAAAATCATTGCAAGAGAGCCTCTGGTAAGTCTATGAATTAATTCAGATTTGGGGAATGTTATGTAATTTGTGTTAACACCCGCAAGCTCCAGTCACGGATCAGGAATTTTCTGTGATAAATACTCTAAGAAAACAAAATGAAAATAAAGTCAGGGTTTTTTTCCCCAAAAACAAACTAACCAGCCAATCCAAAAAGGTGGTGTGTTATCTAGGCTGTTTCTCATGAGTCTGTGATTACTGTAAGCTCATATGATGTGCTGAGTCAATCTCATCTTTACAGTGCTCTGAAAATTGGGATAATACCAGGTTTTCCTGTGGAACAGAAGTCTTGAAGAATGTACTTGTCAGCATGTATCTAGATGGTCTGATTAAGAGGGGAATGGTCATTGGGACTAGGGATGATCAGTCATTAGGAATATTGGTCTTTACCCTCCTTTCCTGACAGCCAGTGCTGTTACAGGACGATATTCATTGTGCAGTGAGTAATCTGCAGATTTAATGCCTTCTCACCTGTTTATCTAATTTAGTGGGAGGAGCTTGGAAAGATACTAGGAAGAGGAGTACTGTTGGGTTTCCATGGACTTCACAAACCATTAGTGTTTTATTGGAGCAGTTTTGGAAATTCACTCCTTCCTCAGCTGCAGAGTTCAGAGTTGAGCTGCTGTGCTTTATCCCTGGTTGTCTAAAACAGAGCTAATTCAGCTCTGTTTAATTAATTACTGTGATATAATTAAACTCTGCTTAATTAATGACTGTGATATGTGGTGATTACTGTGGCCAGTAACAGCAGAGAGGGGAAAGGCTGTTCACAGGATCAGTCCTGCCCGAGGGTTGTCTGTGCCTGTATACTGCATCCCTGTATGAGCCATCCGAGGCGGATCTCTGCAGTCGGAACTGGCCACGCTGTGGGAGCGTCACTGTGCGCTCAGCTGGGTATCACACATCTGCTCAAGGTCCTCAGCTTTACTTCTCTTTCACCCAATTTGGGACTTCAGAAGCACAGAGCCAGAATTAAGCCAAATTAAGCCAAGGACTGTCTTTGTTCCATGAGGCTGCCCCAGCTGGAACCCGTTGCTGGCTGACACAGTCAGCTCTTATATTGACACTGTTATATCCTTTGGCATATTACACTGCGTTTACATCTTTTAATTCACCCCAGCAGACACATGGCTTATTTTAAGCACCATGTGTTAGAGCTGTCATTAAAACCATTACAGGACAACAGATGGGGATACCGAATTGACAACAACAGGGCTGCTTGCTACCATATTGGATTTAGGAAATATTCCAGAGTGCTTAGCCCTTCTCGCCACTCTGCTTTCCTGCTTCGTGGTGACACAAACACTTCTGGGTTGGAGTTGCAGTTCTATGAACCAGTTGTCTTTGTTTTTTTATTGCCAAGTAGAGTGAAATGTATCAGAATTTGCTATCTGAGTTTTCCAGGTTGCATAATTTCTGAATTACGTGTTATGGCAAATAGGATTTCAGTGGGAGTGTTTGATAATAAAGAAATGTCAAAAGAAATGGAACAGAAAGGTTGATTTTTAAGTTTTAGCTTTAAATAAGCAAAAGATAAAGGAACTGATGAGATTTTTCAGTAAATTAAGAGACAAGACTCATTAAAGAAACAGCATCACTGAGGTTTTCTCATGAATACCAACATCTTAAGTACACTGGAGTCTAGAGAAAGTACCAGTGGTCTTAAATAGATATATGACAGACAGATATGTTTCAAGAGGAAGTAGATTAGTGGATCTGGTAACTCTTGGCCTATTTGATTTAGATGTTTAACTGAGATGAATTAAAAAATCTATGATCAGTAGAGCTTGGACTGGAAGTCTTGTGAACTACATTCCCATGTTAGTTGTTCCTCCTGCCACAGCAGTTACTGAAAGAGTGCCAAAATATTTGTGACTTGTGTAGTTGCGGGGTTTTTTTAATTTATAAGTCTGACAAAGTGAATTTTTTTCAGATGTCAGTTTTACCTGCAGGTAAAAAGACAGTGCTTTGCTTCAATATAACCAAAAGATGATATGTAATGTGATTTTTTGAAATTACTTTTATATGAAAAATGACCTAAACTTTTAAGAGGTTTTCAGAAGGGTTAAGTAATCACAAAGGAAATTAAGGAACAGTTGAGACTATGAATATTAATTTATTTAAACACTTTTTCTAATTGAAAAAATACTGTGTTTTGGTTCAACAACCAAAGCCCCTAAATCTGTTCTAGCCCAAAGATAGCATAGCTATAGCTTCCTATAGCTATAAATATTTGCTTCTGATTTTCTTATAATGTCATTATAAAATGCTTCATTGCATCTATTTCATTTTATCTCTCTAACTGGTGAATAATATAACCACTCACTTATGTTGAATTTTGCAAATTCTATCTAAGAAGATAAAAATTAAGACTTTCTATTTAATATCCCTGTCACAGACAAAATTTGAGTGGAACTGGAATTCTGTGACATTTTTTTAGCTGAAATTCTCTTCTTGGAACAGGGATGACATTCCTAAAATGAAAATATATTTTGTTGTTGTTGTTGATATGACTGAAAAGTAATTAATTTTTAATCCTGTGGACATTAAACTCTATTTAACAATAGACATTAGGGACATGCTGTGTCTAAAGGCAGCTTGAGAGTCTGATTAACTTGCTTTTTCCTGTTTGTGTGGTTCACTGGCTTGTCTGAGCCCAGCTGATTCATGTGATACCTACCATGGGAGGCAAAGCACTCTGTGGAGTCCGGACTGGTAGGAAAAGGAATAATTTAAATTCAAAAAATCAATGGACTTTTAGTTTAGCTTAAAAGGAAAATCCGTAGCACATTTCTGAATACAATTCTGAATGGTGGGACTTAGGCTAAAGACAAATCTTCAGCTCCAGTGCTCACCTGTTTTGCCCACCAGACTGTTTTGAGTGGTTTTATAGCTCTAGGTGCTCTGTCCTGGCTACTTTATCTGAAATTCCTGTCTTCAGCCCAGTGCTGGCAGTGAGAGCAGGGAGTCCCAGCTGCTCTCTCGGCAGGAGCACATCAGCGGAGCTGTGCATGCACCGGAGCGAGCGCTGTAAACACACAGCCTAGCACGCAAGCCTTCCCTCCCGGTGAACTTTGCCATTTGCTAATTTATCCCTGCTCTAAGTTTTCTCTTGTGTTTGCCTTTTTCTATAATTTCTTCCTGTAGAGCCTGTGTGGGCTGGCTTCTAGTTCCCGTGCAGTGCGATCTTCTAATCCAGCAGTTTCACCTCCGGCTTTGGACATAAATCAGCAGGGAACTCTCACAGGTTCCTTGCGCCCTGTTCGGAGAGGGAGGGAGGAATTAGGCAGATATTGAGCTAATGCTATCAAGCTGCCTAAAGCAGGAGAAGAGATTGATAAGAGAAAGCATTGTATTTATAGTTTCTGGCATATAGCATAGCACAAGTCCTATTTAAATTCTTCAGAAATTAGGATCAGATGACTTAGGAACTTCTGGCGTATTTGAATCTTAAGTGGTTACAGACAGTTTTGCTCAGACTTTGCTTCAGTTGTTATATGTGCTACTTCTTCATTTAGAACAGGTTGGGAAAGTTTACAGATTCTTGGGAGAATGGAAAAAAATCCTGCTCACACTGAGGCTGAATGGCAACAGGGACACAGATCCTCCCTGAGGTGCTGCCTACCTGGTAGCCTTTCTTGTGTGTGTGACTGTGTAAATGTGTTCAGAGAGATTTAATTTGCTGGTGTTCAGTCTGATGTTGCCTTTATTTTCCAAATATTAGTTCTGACCTCGCTGCCACCACATATGACGTGGGCATGGTAGATATCTGCTTGGGTAAAGGGTCAACTTCAAATTAACATAGTTTTTGTCTTCAGCAGTGGGTTATGGTATGAAGCAGCTGAATGGATACTTTATGAAGAGTAGAGAAAATGAAAAATGTAAAAAAGCCTTTACTTGTAGAAAATGTAAGGTGGTGTTGTCATCGGAGCACCATGAAAACCATGCTACAAAGGTGCCCTGGGATGGCTGTCAGTGGGTAAATCACTGCCTGGGCACAGTGTAAACGACAGCAGGTGCCAGTGCTGAAGATGGGGAAGGTGTTTTTCTGCTCAGACCCAACTGTAGTGCCATGAACGTGATGCAGTAGTTGGGCTCACTTGCTCCCCCACAATGAGAACCGGTCAGGTATTTCCTCTTTTTGTTTGTTTGTTTGTTTGTTTTGTTTTGTTTTGTTTGAATTGCCTTCATCTGAGCTGAGAGTTCAGTCTGTTCTCCAATGGCCAGATCCCAGCTCACATGGGTGTTCTGGGCATGAAACCTGTTCCCCTTCTGTTCTCTGCCTATGCAGCAGCAGTTGAAGCCCAGCCTGCCTTCCCAGGGGTTCCCAGCAATTCCATGTGCTGTGCCAGCCCCCTGTGCTACCAGAGCAGCTCTTGTGGATGGATGCACAAAGCCCAGGATGGATGCACAAGGCTGCACAAAGCCCAGGTTGGCTGGACCTACCTGGGGGCTGCCCAGAGTCTGTGGAGTCCAGCCCAGCCCGTGCCCTGCCTGCGCTGTGGGACAGCCCGAGCTGTTCTCCTCCAAGCACCCACATGTGCGTGCAGGAGCAGCCTGGCTCAGACCAACCTTCTGCCAGGACTTCCTGGCAACCCCCGCCGTGCTCCAGCTGCAGTTGGCAGGGCAGCTTGTCCCACAGCCTGCCAGCAAGCGGGCAGTCCAAATGGCTGGGAGCGCTCCTGGAGCCTGGGCAGCTGGGGAAAGAGCGGCTTGGGATCGCACTCGGCTCTGCGAGCCCTTGGGCAGGGACCACCCACCTCCAGGTAGGGCAGGGGAGCCTCCCGAGCCACCCACCCCGTGGCCCCACTGGTCCCCCACAGTTTCCAACCCCAGCTTTGGCAAAGGCTGCTCCTGTGCCTGTTCCTTGTGGTTGTGGGTTGGGTCATCTGCAGAAGGAGCAGAGCTTTTCAGTCTCCCTGAGGTCTCTTGAGTCCTAAGGGACTAATAACTCACTGGGATGGTTGGAGCTTGACAGGAACCTAGAGGTTAATTGCTGTAATTCCCTGGCAGTATCTTTCACCCTTGGGGCAGGACAAGTAGGAGTTTCTCCCACAGCAGGAGTCAGAATTCTTCTACAGGAAACACCCAGGCCAAGAGGCCTTTCTCCAAGCTAGTTCTTTTACAGCAACAAACTTAGAATTTTTTTAAGGAAATCTGTAAGCTAAGTAAGAAAGAGGTCTGGTAAATGGATCTCTAACTTGCAGACTCTCATAGTTGTACCATTAGCATTGCCACTGATCAAAAGATCAGATGCAAATGCAAATAAAGCAAACAAGTGAATTGATCTTTGCATTTAGAAATAACGAAGTTGGGGAAATCCCCCTCTGTCCTTAATCATCAACCCTGAAAGACTTTGAGTCTGATTCTCCTTGACATTGAGTTAGTATTATCTTGACACAAAGACAGGGAGAATGGAAAGTTGTTTTGTGGGAGTGTTTTATATCCATTTTGAGCTGTTATGACTGATGATGAGTAACTGCAGAGCAAGGGTGTCTTATTCTATTTTATGGAAATACTGATCTTGTTCTCTTAGAAGTCGATTATTAACATAAATAATTTTACTCTATTACTCAAATCCTTTTATAACAAGTGCAGCCTTTATGTTGTGGCAAAATTAGCTATAAATACATTGCATTATATCTAAATGTTGCATCTTACATTGTTTCGAAGCTCTAATGTCCTAATGGAAACCAACTCTGTACTCAGCAAGGCTTCAGTGAGATCCACAGTATCTTTTCCATTATTATCTCACCAAAGGGTGCTGTCTCGTGTGACTGAAAAAGTGTTCTGTGTGAAATAGTCTGTAGGGAGAGGAAGCCTTTTCTCAGGCTCTAAAGTGCTGTCAGGTCCAAGTGTCCTGAAGATTGTCAGAACTGGGGGATGAAGTTCTTTCTATCCATAATAAATGCTATTGGTTCAGATTGCAAGTTCAGGCTTAGGCTGGGAATATTCTGATTTTTGGTTGCTCGCTTTTGTGTATTCAGGTCTTTTAATGTAGTGTGTTGATTCAATATATGCTACAGGTAGCACTGTCAACGGACCCAAGCTGTGTAGGACCAAAGTCACTTGGGGACCTTCAGACCATAAGCTGCCTTAGGGCAAAATCCTATTCCTCTTCTTGGTGACTTACATTTTGACAGCCCATATCCTTCCTGATGCCGTGCATAATCCCTGTTGGAAGTTGTGGGGCACAGTGCCCACGTCACACTCAGTTAATGCATTAAAAAGTTCCTGAGTACTGTATGGACATCTGAAGAAGTCATCTGTGTTCAACACATTCCTTCAGTTTCCTTTAACAAGAATATTAATCTAATTGATGTCAGAGTACAGTGAAAGTTACTTGGCTTTCTCATCAGCATGTGTGCATAAATACATATATAATTTGCAGCAGAAATACAGCTCACTTACAATATACATTAAAATACATATAACTAGTAACTTTTTTCCATTTTCAAACTGTCACGCAAAAAATATCAATTTTTACGTATCTGTAGTGTGTGTGTGAGTGTGTATGTGCATTTTTGCTAGGAAGTTATCCTTCCATGTTTATGGTGCTCAGTGGGATGGATGAAGCGCCCATGGAATTCTGCCAGCTGTGCTGACGCAAGCTCCCGGCTCATCCTATAAACATTTACGCTTCTGAGTAACTTCAGTCACGTACAAACCCTGGGCCAAAAGAGCCCTCCTGGGTCACTGATTCCAGCCCTGTGGTGTGGCAGGCAAGGCTCAAAACTCCTCTCATGAAATGGCCAAGCATTAATATAAACCTTTCTGAGTTTTCACCTGCCATCCAGCCTGCTGGAAAGTTACTCCATTGCCTTCTTCAGCTGATAGTTAAATAGTCTTCCCTCATTTTCATCCTCAGGTTAGTCATGGAGAATTTCATTCTTATGTCAATATTGTAAGTACCTCTTCTTCCTCCCTGCTGTTTACCCAAGGAGAGCAGTCATGCAGCTGAAGTTATTTATGTGCATTTGCAGCTTTGGGTCCTTGGGGGTGGATGTCCACATGGATTTTACTTATGTACAGATAAACAGGCAGAATGATTTTACAAGCCAAACCTGTCAGAGTGATTAAAACTAAGCAGGATCCCAAAGTAAATGTGTCTCGGGTTGATAAGGACTGTCTTTGAAGCAGTTGTCCTTCAGCGTGCAGCTATTTCTGGGCAGTTGCAGCTGGCTGGCTTTGGTGCCCCGTGATTTATATCAGGACAAGGCTCCTGCTCACATAAAACATAGGGTGCCACAATCCAGTACAGATCTGTTCATCATGAAAGGGGATATCTGTGTCTATCCCTTATTTTCCTAGCAATAAATTACATGTAAGCTGGCAGAGCTGTTCATTTCCACTTTAAGGCTGAACTGGAGGGGTGGTTTGCACTTTGGTATTCTTCATTCCAGTGCTGCTCCAGATGTGCTGTGTTGGTATTCCGAGTCAGCTAAGTAACTTTGCAAACATGATTCTTCTTTCCTTCATGACACTGCAATTTCTGTATCTTCTAGAACTGAGACGGGTTTGGAAAGTTAATTTGAGAGGAAAGTTAACTGAGAGGATTTGGAAAGTTAAGTTCAAACAAGTTTACTGTGAGTGAGGTAGAATGAGCTACAGAAGAGCTGGACCCACCTCCCCTGTCCAGTGACTCAGAGGCAGCACTCCACAGACCCCTGGACAAGGAGGGGAGGAAGGCAGACACTGTATTTCATATGAATTGGCCACCTGACCTCTCTACCCCTTCTCTGAGGGTTACAGAGATATGAGAACATGTGTGACAAGAGCTGGGAAAGCCAGGAGAGACATGGGAGCGAGAAAGAGCTCTCAAGTGTTTCAGGCAGGGGAGTGAAATCTGCCACAAAAGATCATGTACACATTGAAATCACATCAGCTAACAGACTTAGCAAGGAAACCCACAGCTGAATGGGACCCATCTTTTTGAGGATGCTCTTCATAAAGCTGGCTTGATTTGCCATCTTCTAGCACTACAATAATCTTGAAATAACCTCATCATAAATGAAATAAGATTTTCGTAAGAATGCTGGCATTGCAGACCTGCTCGCTGTAGCTCTAGTAGAAAGTTGTTGGCAGCCTCATCCTGCAATGCCAGGTGATTTGTGCAGCAACTTGTTAACAGCAGTTAAGCAATGAAATCAGGTGCCCTTCCCTGAGGCTACAGATGAATCACTGAATTACAGGGAGGGAAATGAGACTGGGAGTAGAGTGGGTACACACTGGTGAAGAAAGGAGATGGGAGAAGCTGGGATGGACAGTCATCACTGAGCCCAGAGGATGTGTCTCGATGTTTTTGTTTAAGCAAAATGTAACTAGTAGTAACGGGAGGATAAAGGATCAGAATCCCCTGTCAGAAATTGTTTGGGCAGGTGTCACTTGGGAGTAGCTGAGTGGATGGGTATCTGCGGAGCTGCACTGACGTAATGCAGCTGGAAGGAGGCCCCCGGTCTGTTCCCCTCCTGGGTTACCTGCTCTCTAAATGGAGCCTCCTCTGTCAGTCATCTGTAGCTTCCCAATACTTATAGATTAGGTCACCTGAATAAAATTCAATTATGTCACCACAAGTGGTGGTGGTATTCACAAGGGTTTATTGTAACCTGCTCTAAACCACAGATAGATAACACATCATCTACACACATATTTTCCTCCACATGCCTTACTATGGCCTGGATTTTCCTGGTGGATTATGCAGAGGTTTTCAAGTGCAAAGTGACCTCTTTTGTAGCTTCATAGCATAAGGTTCACGTGATGGGATATTTTAAACCTATTTTGCAGTCATACTGCATTGACTGGTTGTGACACACTGCATAAATCCAGCCCCAGTGACACTCTGATGACAATCCTTGATGTGATAAACCAAGCAGTACAGCCCCAGGCACTGAAGTAGGAGGATAGAGGCTGGAGCTGAACGTTGGCCTGATTTTCCAGGATGCCTCATGTTACTTCTCCAAGCACATCTTTGCACTCCTTTGTTCACGTAAGGCTTCAGAGTTTGAAGTGTCTGTGTTCCCTGTTCGGGGAAAGCATGTGAGAATTGTTTCACTTTCAATTAAATTGCAGCCACCAATGGTGACAGAAGCACTAAACAAAAGAATAAAACATGGGGTGATTGCGTAGACTGGGATTTTCTCAGAAAAATAGCCAGCAACTTTATTTTTTCCAGCATGGCACCAATATGCCTTCCCACCAGAAGCAGGGGATTTGATCTGTGTTTCTATGGACGGAGTACAAACCCAGAGCGTGGTGCTGTAAGTGTTTAACGCAGGTGTTTGGCCAGGTTTGATGTGCCAGGATGGAAAGTGTCTGCTGGACTGTCTGTCTCCTCCCTACAGCATGCCAAGCAGTTATGTGGATGTTTCTCTAACCTTCCTGTCCTTGCTTCGTTGGTACAACATGGTTGCATCAAACCTGGAGATCTTCTGGCCCATCCATAGTTGTAATGAATGGATGTCCAATCTTTGAGTGCAAATCATTGCAGAAGCATACTGATGTGCTTTTTTATGCCTACTGTACTTCTAATCTAGGTGAACTGCATCCTTAAGTCCTACAAGTTTCTGGTAGGAAAAACTTGTGATTCCTCGATTCCTTCTTGTGTCAGTACTTGCATATTTGTCCATCATAAATTAAACCCTTTCTTAGAGTACTTTCAATTTCAACATGATGAAATGAGAAATCCCTATAAGGCAAGAATGATCAACATTTTTAGTTGTTAGATATCCAGCATTTTTACTCGTGAGCACATATTCAGCACTGCATTTAGATTCAAATTCTGAATCAGCTTCCCATTGATTTGAATGTTGAATTAGGTACCAAAATATGCACCAAGAACCTTCATGTGAAATATTCAATGCTTCTTGAAAGCTCAGTAAAAATCTCAGACTTTCAATAAAAATAAATTCCCTTCTGTTAGGGAAAGAAGTATTTGGAAGAAAACTATGAAGTAATCTTAATACCCTTGGACTAGACCTGTAAAGTAGAGTGATATTTATTTAGAACATTGTCAAACAGATGATCATTACCAAGGTTTTGCTCTCTGATATGAGTTACTACTTTGTACAGTGGTTTCAGAGGTAACTGCCTTCGTCTTTGTGTTCCTTGAATCAGTTTTAGATCCCAGCCCTATGTTCTCCTTTAAACATCATCAGCCCCAATTCAGCAGACACTCACTGAAGCTAAGCACTAAGAGGCAAGAACTAGAATCCAAACTGCTCTGATGGGCAGATGTATGGAAAATTGTTAATGGGTGGGGGTATCTTTAATAAAAATGGGAATAAGTATCCCTTTTCATTCACAAAAAGTACAGAATAGGTCTTTGGGCTAAAACTAAAAGGTCTGTTGCCTACAGGTACTGCCAACATATTTGTCTCTCTGC
Organism: Machaerirhynchus nigripectus; assembly: GCA_013397975.1. Classification (NCBI taxonomy): domain Eukaryota; kingdom Metazoa; phylum Chordata; class Aves; order Passeriformes; family Dicruridae; genus Machaerirhynchus; species Machaerirhynchus nigripectus. The sequence goes on along the minus strand of VZRQ01007592.1, from coordinate 902,465 downwards.
AAATGATATTTTTATTATAAATAAACAACCTGCTTTGCAGTGCTGTGACTTCATTCAGATCTTACTCTTTAACATAATTGAAGATCAAATACCTCATGCAGCACTTAGAGAGTTGCCTCTTTTTTTGTACCTAACTGTATTTTGATCTGTAGGTATTATGTTATGAGCTGAAATGTTTGTAAAGCCTCCAGGCTCTCATTCAAAGCAGCTGACAGCAGCTCAGAACTCTCCTTGGTGTAGAAGAGGTCTTGCTTTTTAAGTCTCCCCTCTCCAGATTTCCTATCCCAAAGAAGATCCTATACTTCCTTTTTTTATTGATTAGATATTTTTGAGAAAGGTTCCACATCCAAAGTGTCTTTGCAAACCATTCTTGGAAGTTCTAAAATAAATATATTTCTTGATACCTGTAGCTCTAAATTAAAGCAGATCTGTAGTTTATTGTAACTACTCACCATGATCTAATACTGCAACAACTGAGCCATTGACAAGTGTTCCAAATCTGCCCATCAGTGTCAATTCTGAATCGGGTCTGTGTTATTCATGCTATAATTAAAGGAATAAGAAAAACCTCCACTGACGAGTGTCCCTCACTGATAACAGGGATTTCATAACTGGGCACTCGGTGGGTTTAAGGCAGGTCAGAGTAATTTCTGATGGACAAAACTATGAATCATCATAAGAAATGTTATTAGTGGCAAGGCTGGTTCATTTATCAACTCCAGTTCACCAAGCCCCATCATAAGAAAAATCTGGATCTAGTTTCCTTTGGTAAAACACAGCAGGAAGTAATTTTTGAATATTTTCTAAAATATGTCTACAAGTTAGGGTGTGACGTTATGTGGATAATGCTAAGCAAAGGGATGCAGCTGGCCCTCTGTACCTTGCTGTGGAATAAAAACTGAGTCACTACCATGGAGAGGTCACTCCAGGGCTCTGAAAGCACATTAGGATTCAACATCAGTTATCCAGATGTATCTATAATATTCAATTTATCATTCATTACTTTATGCAACAAAATGAGCATATTGAAGTGAACATGATGTGAAATTAGAGCTATTTGGAGACTCTTCCAAAGAACAATAGGAGTTTTGCTTTTGTTTCAACAGGACTGAAATATATCCCATTTCTTATAAGAAAGAGCAGCAAATAATATTTATTATCCTTTTGATATGGAGCCATTACTGGAAGCCATTATCATCACATTTCAGGTTACTTAATCAGCTCTGTGAACTGATAACCCACATAAATAATTGCCTCACTACTGCCAGCAGTGCTTTTGGCACACTATGAAAATAACATTATTCCTTTCGAATTAAACCACAATAAGATTTTAAATGACAGATTAAAGGCTTTCTTTAGGTACCTTGAATCCTTCCAAACTGAGCAAACAAGAAGAGACCTACCATTTTGCAGGTATGTGATAGAGGTGAACTACGGCTGAGCTCCCTGATGGCACAGAAACCAGATGCATGTGTCCAAACATGCCAGGCAAATGCAGATGATGAAAAAGAAAGATTAACTGCTGAAGAGCTACCTGCTCTTCAGAGCATGCCAGCTATCAGGCACACCCCAGCCTATTCCATAATGCTCGGAGTGTATCCATAGGTCTTCAGGCAGGGACTCCATTGTCTGTTTGGCTCTTTTCTGTTCCTGCGTGGAGCAGCGTGTGTCTACAGCATTGTGCAAGATGTTCATGTTTCATTAGTATCCCTCACTTTGTAGTAGTTTCTTTTAGTTTGAACCTGTCCCCCTTATCTCCTTCTAGTTAGAAATGTCCCAAGTGGCCATAGCTCAAGCAGAGTGACTGGTCCCATTTTTTATATTGCATTATCTAGTTATCCTTGGCTGGGTGTGTGCTCATAGCCTGCCCTTCATCGCTAGAGGTGAGACAAAACTTCTGAAGGGAGTTCTGCTACATGAGTATTTCTTCTCATCCTAAATGATGACAAGAAATCAGGACATGTCAGCCTTCCTAATATTACCGAAACCTGTGCATGGACAGGAGCTATAAGACAATGAATGTATATATACATAGGGCAGCCAAGGGAAAGGATCTCCAGACAGGTGGGCACAAAGTCTTGCCAGGACTGGCTGCTGCTCCATTCTGTAACAGCCTGGTCGGAGCTCTCTGAGGGACAGCTCAGCAGTGTCACCTGGAGGAGCTCAACTTGACATATTTGCTCTCGTGGCAGGAGGTCAGGTTCTCCATGGGCAGGGAGCTGGGCAGGGAAGTAGTTGTGAAACTCTGCCTGCAACACTTGGACCCCAAAAGCCACAAGGATGAAAATCACTAAATGGTTTGTGTTGGAAGGGACCTTAAAGATCATCCAGTTCCATCCCTGCCATGGCAGGGACACTTTCCATAGACCAGGTTGCTCCAAGTCCTATCCAACCTGGCCTTGAACTCTGCCAGGAATGGGGCAGCCACATCTTCTCTGGGCAGCCTGTGCCAGTGCCTCACCACGCTCACAGTAAAGAATTTCTTCCTGTTGTCTAATCTAAACCTGCCCTTTCTCTGTTTAAAGCCATTCCCTCTTGTCCAGTGACTACATGTCAATGTAAAATGTCTCTCCAGCTCTCTTGGATGTCTCCTAAAGCGGAAGTTCCTGGAAATTTCAAATTAGAGGTGGCATAATATTTTTGACCCCCATTTTCCACTAAAATAAAATGAAAAGATGGGATTTGTGACTAGATTTAAGTCCTGTTTATATTATATCATAATCTCTTGTGTGCTATCTAACCATCCTTTGTGAGTTGTAGCCCAGGTGTTTGAACCCTTCTTCCTACCCCTTATTTATGAGGTTTTTCTCATATATTATGTGGGAAAGAGAAGAAACGTGTGGTAGTTTGGGAGATGAGATCTGGCCAGGGATCTTAGACCCACGGAGCAGAATGAGGAAAGAGATACTTAAGTGCTCTGCAGGGAAAAGTGGTTTCATATTTGACTAGAATGGAAAGTTTTCATTCAAGCTTCACCACTTTCCATTTGAAATGCTGGGTGGGAAGTTCTACAGAAAATAATTCCCCTCTAAAAAAGTTTTGGCCTGGCCTACTTGTTCAAGTCTGTGCTGCTGCGTTGAGTTGAACTCCCACGATGTGTCCAAGCACTGCCTGTGCTGGCAAGTGAGACCTCAGAGCTCAGGGCAGGTACCTGAGCCTCAGCCAGCAGTTACCCCAGTCATCTTAAGGAATTACCTCTAGATGTCACTCATGAATCCCTCTTATTCGAGGGATTTAAATAAGGAATTAGGATACCTCTGACACAGAAACCCTTCAATCACTCTGCTTGGTTACAGAAATGTTTGTTTTCTGCCCTCCTTTTCTGCACTGCTGGAGTCAGACAAAGGCTGAAGGCAGAGAAGGTACTTTTTCAGCAGTGCAGAGATGCCTTAGCTCATGCAGAAACTTAAAAACTAGAGAAAAACTCAACCTTAGTCAAAATAAATAAAGACTTCTGTAGTCTTTGATGGCAATTGAACAACCTCCCAACAAGCTGGGAGAGCCCAGGATAAAGCTGAGAGTCTGTTGATTTATTTTGGGAACTATGTCTTGTTAGTACTTGCTTAGCAATGGGTCCAGATGCTTGGTATAACATTCTGTAGCCCATGACTAAAATGATTTAAGTGGCTATTTCCACACTCAGTAAGGCTGAATAGACTGAATAGAGCAGTTCCCCTCCAAAAACTAATTCTTTTCTGTTAGATATTTTCAGTGGATTTTCTTCTTTTTTTCCTTAAAACCTGATTTATTTAAAATTTTACTTGCTTTTTTAGTAATTAAAAAATCCAAACATGTTTATGCCTTACCTTCAATAGAGGGAAAATACTCATAAGGAAAAGCTGTTTCTAGAGAGAAGAAGGAAAAATGTCTGTAAGAAAGTTTGGGGCATCTGTAGCAGTAAGGAGGTTTTTGAGGTCTTGACCTTACCCATAGTAAGTAGAAATTTTTTCTGCAAATAGTTGAGCTGAAGCCAGAGGGTCTCCTAGTGGAGTAAAGTACTCAGTGTGTGTATAAGAGTATATGAATTCTCATATGAGCTGTGGCAGGTAACCGTTCCAGTTTCTCTCATGTTTGGAAAAAGTTTGGCCTTGCATTGTTCACGTTCAACAGTTCATTGAGTGATGTGATTTCCCATAAAACCTTCATTGAAGCTTTTGGGAGTTCATCAGTCCTGAACCACCTTAAAGGACTTGTTTTTCAATGTTATCCTATTACAAGTATTCACCTTTCATTGAAATCAAAATTAATATCTCTGATGGCTGCATTGCAGCCAGGACTTCCAGAGGGCTGGCAGTCAGAATGGACACAAGATTCCGATCACATAGTAAACAAAGATCTTGTAAATAAATAGGGGGTAATGAGTGTCTGGCAGCACAATGCAACCACATTTGCAGATCATACAACAATAAAGACATTCTGAGTTTATCAAGTAATTAACCTCTTAGTATGGGGGTGTGGATATGCATGCATTCATATATTTATGAGTGTGTATATTTATGTGTTTTGATTATTGCCCCTTTTACTCCCCTGTGGCTTTGAAAGACAAGGTCCTACATGAAGACTCAACCAGCATAATAATTTGGTCAAAATGTACTTCTATTACTGAAACTACAAGGGACAGTAAAGCATTTGCAACCTTACTAGAATTGCTCATGGCCAACGGGTTTTACAAGTACAATTTAAAAGTCATGGAAGCTGTACTTTGATGTCATTGAAATTTCAAAGTTACTTAGGTTTTTTCTGTAAGGCAGGAAAAATTACTATATTGGGTTGAGAGCACTTGCAGTAGGCAGATCCATGAGGGTTTTTTGCTGTGACTTCGCCTTTTCCATGTCTGGTTTTTTGCTGCTGCTGCTGCTGTATTAGAAACACTGGCTCAGGTCCATAAAGATGCTTGACTGCTTTGCTGCCAGTGGTCTGAATGAGGCACCCAAAACTCCGCTGGGTCTTTGTCATTAAGCAGTCAGAAATAAGCTATGGTAGTGTAAAAAACAGGAATCCTTTGCCTACATCCCTAGAGACAGGCAAATCTTAGAGGGACATTAGGCGTGGCAATACAAACTAAATGATACTGATATCTCTCCATGTAAAAAACCCCAAAAACATAAGCAGGGATTAGAAGTTAGATTGCTAAAAAAACCCACATTATTTAAAATAGCAGGGGAGTAGAGGCACTGGAAGATCTTGGAGGCACAGACCTGATCTGAAACTCAGAAAAATGATCATATCTATCCTGCAGGATTGCTGGAGGGGCATGAGGAGATTTATCTTCTCCATCCGAGGAGGTGCCCCCACTGCTGAAACAGTGCCTTGCTCCTGCTTCTAGAAAAGGATTGATCTGCCTGGGTTTGATGCAGGGAGGTGGGGACTTGAGCATTGAAACAGTGGTGGGGTCTTGGGCCACAAGGAAAGTCAGTTCATTTTACTTTTCAAAACCTGGAAGTTTAAATATACAATCAAACTCCATACTGGACAAATGTTTCATTTGTGAAGTTAAGAGCTCCAGACTTAGGATATTTTCGAACTCCACAAGATTCATCCTTCTCTGCCATAACTGATAAATGGCCAAAGGGTGTGTGAAGAATGTGCTAAGGAGGACGAAATCAACCAAATAAAATCCCCGAAAAACCTGACAACTAAATTATCTGCTCATTCCTGTACCACAGAAATGATTAGAAACTATTTCCAGGCTCCTGGCATTATTTCTTTTGCAAGGAAAAGCTGGATATAGTACAAATCTGCTTCATTATCTTATCATAATTATGCAGTTCCTCAAATGATGAAAACCATTTCTGAAATGATTTGTTGATGCAGCAATCTTTGAGGCTGTTACTGCTGTGCAGGGATGCTGGGTTGTTTTGGGCACAGCAGGCTGAGGATGGCAATCAGTTACCCCAGGAAAAACCAACTTAAAGAAAAATGAATCATGCAATTAGAGGTTATGTCATTATGCACATGCACAGGGGGACAAAATTAACCTTTGTCCCATAGCATGGACTTGAGGCACTTGAGCGCCTGAAGTGTAGCAGCAGTCGGTCACTGGGGAGATAAGCAGCCCTGAGCAGCAATGTGCTCCACAGGGGAGGGGGCCAGGAATGGTGGGATGCCAGGTCTCACCCCACTGCAAATGTGCAGGAGGGGACACTTTTAGCTGTTCTTTTAAGGCTGACACTTCTGTGCTCCTCCCTTCCTTTTAGCCTGTTTCAGTCTTGCCTGTCCCACCACCGGTGCCCCTTCCCAGCCTGCTCAGTTCCCAGCCCGTATTTCCCTGACATTTCACAGCTCTGGCTGTTATCACTAATGCGATGGAGAAATGCTTTGGTGCTGCATGGCCGGGTCATGCAGGGGTGGAAAGGGGGAAGGGATGGGAATTCTGTATTTCTCTGCGGCCAGGGACTGTGGGTACTTGTTTGCAAGTTCTCAGCGGGTCCAGAGAGGTCCCAGTGGCGAAGGAGATGCTGGCCATGCCCTTGCTTGGGTGCTGGCAGGGGTGGCACGGTGACCACAGGGTGGTTGTGCCCCTGTAGGAGGTGTTGATGATGAGCATGGCTCAAAGCAGGAAGCGCTGGCCATGCGCCCCAGGCGTGGGCTGGGGGGTGGCACTTTGGCCCCTGTTCTCCAGCCCCACCACATCCCCTCTCCCCCTGTGATCTGGTGAGTGAGGGGGTGGCTGTCTGAGACGGGGGGCACAGGCCTTCTGCTCGGCACGTGGGGCGCTCCAGCTTTGGGGAATACGCTCCAGCAGCATGCGCTGTGCAGTGCCACTTCAAAGCAGGCTCTGGCAGCGAGGCAGAGGATTGTCTGGCGGGATTAAACCACATTGGAACCATTTTGGAAAGGGTTTGACTCTTTGATTCTTTCGTATACAAATCTGACATCAAAGCAAAGTCCTGGTGTCTGTCAGATATGTCCTTCATCCCTAGAAAGAGATAAAACAGCCTCCTGTCAGTCAGATAACACGATAATTAGACAGCGTGATAATGCATTTATCCTGGTGCTTACAATCCTTGATCATATATTGCAATTATGTGTACAGGCCACAGCAGCCAGTGTCTTTAATTATAACCTTGATGGCAAAATGATAGGAAGCAAGAGTCTTCCTAAGGGTAGGAAAAAAGAGTCTTTTAATTCATTTTTATGGATCCTCACTGAATAGAATAGAAGGGATTAATATGAAAGCCTTTGCCAGAGCGTGTGTGTACCTGACAATCGTGTTTATAAAGAAACAGCAGTGTGTGGCTACTACGTTAATATAGGGCAGATATTAGAGCAATATGAGATAGGTACCAACCCAGATAGAAACACCAGATAGCACAGCACTTCAGTTTGATGGCAATCTGCTGCCCAGAAAATTCATAGTTAAATGAGTATAATAATCTTATTATTGAGATTTATTAAGGGTAAGTTTTTAAAGATAAATAGCAGACTTACAGATTTCTCATTCAGTCAACCAGAAACTTCTTGGTTGCTTTGCAAATGTCAGCTAGACAAAAACAAATAGGTGATATTATCCCTCCTGCAATAAACTGCCTCTGTACCAGAGTGGACAAGTATGCTTATTGCTGGTTGAAGTATGTTTTTATTTGCATATTATTTAACTGCAATTATATTTTTGAGTTTATATATATATATATACATATAAATTTCATGCATTATGAAGCCCTTGATTAAAATAAATTAAGCAAATGAAGGCAGGGAAGCAGAGAGTGGTTGTAAAAAGTGTCAGTCTTGGAGTTCATCATTCTGGTGCTTGAGTTTTATCAGTTTTCTACTGCTCAGTGTTTGGTGTCATGAAAAACCCACTGAGTGGTGCATGTCTGGCTGCTGCCAGCCCTGATCGTCCTCCAGCCCATTTCTGTTCTCATACAGAAAAGGGACCATGTAACCACATCCCTTGTGAAGGGTCATGGTGACCATGCCCAGGAGATCCCCAGGAATGGAAATGTCACAGCCTAGGCATCTCCCTGGCTCTCAGGATTGAAGGACAGAAGCATAGAGGAAAGGGAGAAACTTAAAGTGAGGATTTTCCTGAGGCAAAACAGTCTTAGCTGTTAGGAAGTGCTGAAAGGTTATGCAGTGAGAATCAGGCCCCTTAAAATAAGATACCCCAAAACTGAAACACTTGGGGAAAAATTGTTGCTTTGGGAAAACTGAAGTGTAGATATAATCAGCTGGTTGCAGAAGGTGACTAAACCAGTGGCACAGGTGTTAGGACATGGATTTACCTTCAGACACAAACTGTGAGCAGGACAAAGATAAACCTTCTGGGCTGTGACCATGCATTTGCTTAGGAATTACCAGCATGGTGATAATTGGTATAGATTGTTTCTTGTTCTTCAAAACAGAGCTATGTGTTTATCCCACTCAAATGGTCCCTCAGGGGTTGGGGGTCATTCTCTGCATCTCTTATTCTTGTAGGGCCTCTCCTGTCTCTCCTTATGCCACTGCAGGGCTTTCCTCTGCAGCTTCCCCTAAGGCCCTCCCCAGCAATAGTGTCTTCCAGCTTATCCTTAGTGTCTTAGACACTCACCCTTAGTGTCTGAATAATGTAATTCCATGTTGTCAGCAATCCCAGGTGCATGGCATAGTTGGGAAATGAGGCCTTTTTGGCAGCTGAGCCTCTACTGCCCCTGTCCCCAGCCCAGACTCCCAGTAGGGCACTGCTGAAGTAATTTCTTACGTCTCCTTGGATGATCAGATCTGAGGAGCTGGGGCTGCTGGGCATGCACAGTCAGAAAAGACACATGGAACAGACCAAGTAGTTGCAAAACAACTGTGCCTACGTGATTAATAAGGCTTGTGCAGAGGAAAACCCCTTCAGATTGAAAGGCCAGGACTTGGACCCTCGGGACATTAAGACGATACCATCGATGGTCCTGTGGTTCCTCTGCAGTAATCCCTTCTAGCTCCCATCTTTGCACCCTAAAGCACCAGCCAATGTGTCTGCAGAACCTCAGAGGAGGTAAAGATTCCCATGGAAAATCGCCATGGAAATTCCTCCTCCAAAATTAGAGGATTAGTGTGCACTGGAGAGCCACATACATGCAAGGGAAGAAGCCACAAAGCTTTTCTTACTTCTGCTTACTTCTGCCTTTGGTGTGTGGTGTGAAGCATTTTCTGCTAGAATTTAATCATATTGTTTTCATACAATATCTAAAAGATATTGCCACATCATTTATTCACATAAAATTTTCATATTTAATACAGGAAAATGAATTATGTGAAATAGAAAAGAAAGGCTTTTTGACCTAAGTGATTCCTTTCTAAAAAATTATGTCACAAACCCAAACCATGTCTTCATGCTACTTGGATCCTAGATTAAAATTTTAAAAACCAACTGAAATGGACCACTTCTCAGAAGTCAGAAAACCAAACGAAACCCACAACAATCAGAAAATATTTCTTTTGTGGGAGAAAACCTGAAGCAGACATTACAAATTCCCATTCTATGAAAAGTAGTGATGGGAATTGCTTAACTAGCTACGTGTTTTGGTACATTATTGTTGACTCCTTGTTGCAATATTAAAGTGTCAAGTGGATTCAACCAACTAATATCACTTTGTATGCCATATATAAGTGTGTATATATGTAAATATATATGTGTGTAAATATATATATATATGTAAATATACATACATATACATAACAGCAACTGGTAAATGCAGTATTTCATGTTATAAATCACTCTTCCAACCATCCCTGCCAATAACACCTAATGCTGAAGATCTTATAGAATATTCCTCTTTGGCTGTGGGTGTTGCCTTGTGGTCATGGCCCTGTGGGGATGGATTAGCCTTCAAGTACCTGGGCTGAGGAGCTGCCAGGAGAACACCACATCTTCGGATCTCACAGTGAGGCAAGGGGATATTTATCAGTAGCTTCCATGAAGTTAGGAATTGCCTCATGAATATTTACATGTGGAAAGAGATAAACTGTGCAAATGTAACCAGGATACCCATTTACCGCTCTGGCATCTCCCTTGGTTTGAGATAAACAGGAAGCTCCCAGAAGACAAGCTCTGTTCCTGGTGGAGGACTAAAGGGTGAGAAAACTAACATGTGAGAGTGCTGGAAGGAGACTGGAGTAGGTGTTAGGCAGGGGATGCGTTTCCATTGCTCCTGGAAGAACAGGAGGAGGAAGAGGTAGCAGCCACTGCAAAGTCACAGTGGATTTTGTCATAGCTTGAGGCAGCTGCAGGGGGTATAGGGGCACAGGTCCCAACTGCTGATCTATATATAATATAAAAATAGCAGTAATAGTGATAATAACAGAGTAAAGCTGGGCAAGTGTTGAATTAGGGGGCTGTAATTCCAAAAAGGGCTTCTGTATGACCTAATAGACAGTAAGAGTCCCAGATGGGGGTAGAATCGTGGTTCTGTAGTTCACAGCTGCCAATTGGGAGTTTTTACCATGCATCTCTTCTTTTTAGCTTGTTGATCATTTAGTAGAGACAAGCTTCCACTATACAATTAACCCCAAGCTGCACAGCACCAGCTAAAAGAAGGTTCCTCTATTTTACTTAACCCAAAACCAGCCAGAAGTACCTGGCACCTCGTGGGCCTGTGCAGGACCATTTGCTTCATTCCAAAGGCACTATGCTGTGGCTCCATGCCTATCCTAATTAGGAATAATTAGCTCAAGCACTGGTGCAGCTGTGCAGCTTCTTGTGTCAGAGCTTCACCACATCCCTTCATTACCTCAGCTTTTGCACTGATGCTCCACAGTGTCCCGTTTCACAGTGTGGGCTCTTCCGTACACACCTGGGGATTTGCTCACTGAAGCCGTTTTGCATTTCTTGGTGTTCCTAGGAGGAGAGCACGTAACTCTCCGGCTTTTTGGTCACAGCTTCCCTGTCCTCTGCCTGAGGCTGGAGAAGCTGGAAGGGGCCAATTCCACATCAGAACCATTTGGTGAATCCCGATAAACCATCAAACTGGTTACCTTTATTGTTCCTCCAAGACGGATCACATGTGTTCTTGGAAGTCACTGTGTTTGTGTTTCATTGGAGATGAGAAGGATTAAATAAATAGCAGTGGTGGATTTCTAGCCCTGGTAAGGAGACCTGCAGAGGCTTTTCCTTCATCTGGGGTCACGTGGTTCTCTCAATTAGGCATATATAAGTAATAACCATAAATCATTCAAAAACAGGACCTGTCCCTCGGAATGTTACTGCTTCCAGTTCCTTTTTGCAGGGTTCAGCCTATCAGTTGTCCTGAAGAGCTCCAGGTTTTGCTCGGCACTGTGTGAGCATGTTCTACCAGCCCTGGGGGCCCCTGAAAGTGGAAAGGCTTTGGTTCCAGTGGCTGTTTTCCCAGAAATACTTTAGGTATTTCCTCTTCTCTCTGCAGTCCTAGACTCCAGATCCTGTGCTATTTTAACTGCAGTGTTTTGGAGCATCTCTACTCCCCTGAACTTCTCTTTCCCACTTGTTGCTCCCCGATGCCTGCTGTGTTTGAGTGCAGTCTTTTTGTTTAGAGCCTCTCTTCAGCAGCCTTTCTGCGACTGCTTTTTGAAACATTTTTTCCCAAGCCAATCCAAGATTAAAGGGACAGACGTGAAGAAGAACAAAGATTATTCCCATCAGAAAAACCATCCCAGATTAAGATCCCAAGATGCATGCACTTGGATTTTGTTGTGTGCACAGCTTGGACATGTTGTGATTCCTCAGGAAAGTTCTGTCAGTGCCGTGCAGCCTCAGGAAGGTGCCAGGAACATCAGGAGGCTTCACAGTTTGACAGCAGATACCTTTGGAGGGGCATTCAGAGAAGCCAAGAGAAGGAAGTGGGGCAGCAACTTGTTGTCTTTTGGGGCCTTAGCTGGGAGTGAGGGCAACTGGCAGAAAGTTGTTTTCTAAAATGAGCGTCAGTGATGTTCATCAGCTTCCATGAGGATGGTCAGCCCTTCAGCAGATCCTCAGGAATGGAACATCAGAATGGGAAAGGACTCCTGCTCAGAACTCTCCAGCCTCTCAGACTTCCTTTTAAATCTGTTTTTTTGCTTTAGAAAGCTTCAGTGACTAAAAACTCCAAATCTATTTCAAGAAAGAACACTAATTAAAAATAGGCCTTTATTTAGATTTTGGGTTTGATCTGATCCTTACTGGTGTAGATGTATCATATTTCACAGGGCAGGAATGTTGGGACAGGCAGCTTTGTTAGGCTACAGAAATGAGAAAGGAAGGTTAGTGCAGGTGAGAAAAAGTGGATTTTAAAATCAGCTATCTGGCATCTCTTGAACATCACTGGACAGTCCTCTAAGCAAGGAGGATCCCACCTGAACTTCACATTAACTGGTCGTAATCCTCATAACATAGCCCAGGTCAGACAATGGGGGTTACAGCAATGCTAACATGATAAATCAGGGCCTTCATCAGTTCTCCAGTTGCCTTTTGCATATTTCTGGGTTTTAAAACGAAATTTATGTTTGGATCCCAAGCAAACATGACAGCCTCATTTAATCACCTTTCTAATCATTCCCTTTAAAAATTATTTCTTTCATTTTGTCCTCCAGCCAGGAGAATTGAGTTACAAACCAGCTTAATGCTAATTCTTCTTACTTTGACGAGGGCTAATTAAATTCATACCTCTTCGAGTAAGCTGTTAAAAGCCACAGTTAATCAATGTTTTGGCCAATAGGTCCTCATTAAGAAATGTTGTTTTTTGCTGAGAAATAAACCACACTCCTTAAAAGCACACATCAGTTTGCTTTGGGATCTTCATGGGGGCCAGGCTACTTACACAGCACATAGTTCACCTACAGCTGTGTGAAGTGGTTAATTCTGCTGAAAATGTGCTTTGCCTATGACTCTTCTCAAAAAAAAAGGATTATTGCCCATGGGGCATTGTATTAGCGGGGCTGAGACATCCTGATTCCAAACAGTCATTAAGCAAATCAGAGGTAATTTATACTGTGGTGAAGAAACTATTGCAAAGCCTGCCAGCTGTCTGGCCCTTCCAGTATGGTTTCAGACAGGACTTTGAAGGTTGGTTCGGGAGCATTTCTCTTACACCGTGTTGTTGTTGTGACTCCAGGAGGACAGTCAAGTTCGGAGGCAGGCCCCGATCCAGCAGAAGTTTAAACATCTGCATAGTTTTGAGCATGTGAGCAATCCCATAGGAGTTAACAAGGCTACTTTAAATGCTTAGAATTAGGCATGTGCTTAAGAGCTTTGCTGGACAAGAGCCATGGTAAGAACCAGCCCCAACTGTGACCTAAAATTAAAACTGGAACACTTTAAAGATTAATTAAGGCCTTGTCTACATGGGAAAAATTCTTCATTGTGGCATGAGAAACTTTCTTCTCATGGTGTTTGTGGCCCAACTGGATTCAGACCATTTAAAGTGGAGTCGACTCTTATGAGGTTTCATGACCGCACTCAGGAGGTGTGGAGAGTTTGGAAATGCACCCAGTGTTTGGAAGCAAATCTTTCATTCCCCAGTGCATATGAAATTTGTATGCCTTCACAGTCAGCTTTATGATAGCATCGTCCTTTCAACCCTTGGGAAAATGGCAGAGCCATTCAAGTAGCCAGAAAGCAAATAAACAGACACATTGCACCCCTCCCTTCTTCACCACAACTATTGAAATCCCTGAGTGCCGCAAGCCGGAACTATTGTCCTTTTAAAGCCTAGGGATTTGAGGACTTGGAATCTGTGGATCTCATTCTCTCTCCCAGAAGGGGAGAGGGGCTCCACACTCCAGAGGGGCTGTGGACTAGACATGAATTGCACTTGCATTGGTGTGTTGTCCCTTTTGTGTTCCAGAAGGGAAGGAGAGGGATTGGTGTGTATGACCAGGCCGTGATGGAGTGCTAAACGTGATGTTCCAGCCCAGCATTTCATGCCTGGGGCACAGCACTGTGCCTGCAAACCCAGCCAGCAGGGAACGAGGGGCAAACACAGGCTTGTACCTGTGAGTGATGAAAAGTTGTTGGTTTGGTCTTGGATGTGAAGGACCCCTTGACAAATCTGGATGGCAATGATATTGTATGTGCTGGTTTTGCTCTCCTGCTGTTTTGGCTTTTGGGTTTTTTTCTGAGGGAGGACTAGGCCTGGGTTTGAGTGTCTTTGTAAAAGCTGAAGCTGTCTGCTTCACTGTGGCACAGACATGGAGCCTTCTTCCTCCCTTGGGTAGAGGAGCAGTGTGTCGGTGCTTTTGGGGAAATGATACGCTCATATCACTTTAACATTCAAAGAAAGGCAGAGTTTTTAGGGACTCAGCGTCCCTTCTGATTGACTACACTGAAGCGTTGTTTCCTGGAGTCAGGGGTTTGTCATCCATATCACAGCAGAGCTGGACAAATCTGCCAGCCACCCTTCACCTTTGGAGACCAAATATTTACTTGAAAGCAGGGCAAGTCATCCTTCATCTGAAGAAAATGCTCAGTCTGAGTTAGAGTCGGCTCTGCTGTGGCCTGGGACAGCTGGTCGTAGAAAAGATGTCACTGGGTAGCTGAAAGTGTATGTGTCTCTATTTCCAATATTTTTATATTCATTACTTAGCAGTGGTTTGGCTCTTAATGGGTATTAAAAAGCCAGCTAGTGAGTAAATAGAAATAATGAAACTCAGTGCTCCTGTGCTGCCTTGCATTTATGAAGTTCAGACCAAGCAGTAATTAATCTCTGCTGGCTTCCATGTGTGTGTAAATCTCCAATCACTTTGTACAACTCATGTACAATCTTATCCACTAAATAAATGGGTCTCAATCGTGCCATTGAGGCAGGGCCTCCTTGGAGGGTTGGAGGTGGCCCATGGAGCAGTTTGCTGTGAGGTTACAGAGGGACTGCGTTCCTTTTCCTGCTCTGCATCCCCATAGAGGATCACACTCCCAGCTTTTACATGCAGACCTCATGGGACTTTTTTCTGTCCCTAGATTTCCTAGAGTAAAGGCTGGCTGAGAGTTATGTGAGCTCCTAAACACCTCTGTAAGGAGCCAGAAGGGTTCTTAGGGCTTCCTTTTCACTGTGCACCCACAGCTCTGCTGCCTGCTCTGAGTTCATATCAAATCTTTATGCCACCTCCTGCACTTTTTGTCTCACTTCCAGCAGTTAGAAATAGAGAAAACCTGAAATCACTCAAAAAGGACCAATTTTTTCCTGGCTTTCATTCCTTACCCTTCTGACAGTTTGCTTGCGTAAAAGCTAGGGAGAATCTGTACCCAGGGATACTGAATTTATGGGTATTTAAAAAAAACCACTTGCCTGGTTTGGTTTGTTTCTCTCTTAAAAAATCTGTTCCTTAATGCAATCAGGGACTTGTAGTGCAGTTATGAGAATCACTGGACCAGACTCCCAGCATAAGATAATGGAGATACTCAGAAAAACAGGCAGCTCGTGGGTTTTTCCTCTGTATTTCTAGCCCGTGTTTGATGGACTCTAAAGTCATACACAAAACACAGCAGGTTGAAAAATGAGATATTCTGCCGTTGTTGTTGTGATTCTCCTGTAGAAAATGACAGTGTTTCATTAAAAATTACAAGATAAGATTAGTGAAAACCCCACAAAACTCCTATCTCAAGATACGGTCCATTTAGGCTGAAACACTGAAGCTTTGGAGTTTCTGATGAAATGAAAAATACAGGCACAGATTGATGAAAGTGGTCATGTTCTGCAGATGTTTTTATCTGGTTTAAAATGAATTATTTTAATCTAATTGTGACTAAGCTTTTCAGGTTGATCAATTAATCGTTAAATGGGAATTGAGGTCACCGGTATCTATTCTCATACAGAGTTACCAGGACATGCAGGAAAGTCTGCCATCCCACATGGGGCTAAAAATAATGGAAATCAACATCAAGAGGAGAAAAATGAGTGAGGTAGATTTGTTTATATAAATGGTTACACCCAGCATTTTGAAAAATAAATATTCTGCTCAGACCCAAAAATGAATTAAAAGTTAATTGGAAACAAACAAACAAACTAGCATAAATAACTTCACAGGTATTGAGGATTAGAATCTAAGCCTGTCTGAAAAGGAAAGGCAGATAAACTGGCTTGAGGGAAATAAAAACCCATGTGAACCTTTGTCTAAGATTCCAGTTCAGTCAAACTCAAATCTTTTAAGGTTCAAAAAGATCTTTTTGCTTTAATTATCACAAGTGTCTCTGTTCCCTGGCTGGTATGACTAAAAGCCATGAGAAGGTTGGTCATGGAAATTTTCAGCTCTTTGTTTGGTGTTAATGCAGTGTTGGTGCCTTTCAGCAACTGCTTGTTTTCACATCCCTGCCACTGGCCAGGCGAGTTTCCCTGAAGAGCAGCTTCTCAGTGGGGCAGATGCCCAGCGCTGCCTCTCCAGTGGGATTCAACCCATGGCCACCAAGGAGACCAGCTCCAGGTGCAGGGAAGCTTGGGACCATCAGCCTTTGGCAATGCTAAAACGGGAATTTTTTGTTGTGTGGGAGATGTAAGAGGCACCCAGGTTACAGCCACAGTCTCACTGCTCGGGTTAGCTCTGCACTCACTTGGCTGTGCTGAGGGGTTCATCCACTGCAAGCTACAGTCCACATGTAGGTGCTGCAGGGTCCACCAGAAATGGGTGGGAAAATTTTGCAAACCAGGGAAGACTTTGGCATCTCTGGCACTGACCTACTTAGCAGAAAAAACTCCGTATTAAAATGGAATTAAATGGATGTACCTTGACCACAGTTAAGCAGCACTTGTAACCACATATGTCTGAAATTAGCTTTTTAATGGGAATTAGATGTTCTCAGTGAGTGGGACTTCCTGGAACACACAAGGGTCTTCATTTATGACCGGAGACAGGTATCTGTGGAGTGGAACAAACAGCTGCAGGGAGGGTGTGATATGGCTTTAACTTGTTTTCCCTTTGGTGTTTTTCCATAGGGACAAGCAAAACACTACAGCAGAGAGGACTGGTTATAAATACTTCATCAAATTATTCAGCCTTCTGGTTTCAGAACTGCTTCTGACTAGACTTTCATTTTCCCATTTTTTGGCATCACCTTGAAATTATTGGATCATTTTAAATGAGAGGGGGGAAAAAAGTGTTTCACTCCATGTATCCCTTCTTGTTTCTTTTGACTCTCTGGTGCCGGTGGTATATTTTGAGTTGTTTGGGTCACTGGGTGTTGCTTCTGTTTCTTGATTGAATCACTGTAACTGTTAAGTGTCAGAATGAAAGAAATCAAAGGGATTTAAAATATCAACACAAACTTCCAGGAAGGATTTGCCTGACTGTTAAGTGAAAAACATGGCACTCTGGTCATGAAAAATGAGAAGTAAATTCACAGGTATGAGTCATGTTGGAAAGAAAAATTGTAAACTCAGCCTGGAATATTGCTGAGGCAAACTTGTGAGTGTGGGTCTCGTGGCTGCTGTTCAGCTTCCATTAAGGAGATTTGGTTAGATTTTCAGGAGGTTCAAAAGCAGAAAGTAAACCTTCAACAGGTGAGGATTTGCCTCCACATATGCCATAGGAGGAGTGTGGATAAACTGGTGTGGAAGGGCAGGAGATTAGCGACAGAGTAGCACAAAAAACCCCACCAAAATCAGGTAGATATGACACCATTGGTGAGTCTGAAACCATATCACACAAACATAAATTCAAGGTTTACTGTAGATTTTGTGTGTTACAGTAAGGTTAAGTTTTCCAACCCTGTATTTGTACTTACAGGTGAGTTTCCAAGACCAACATTTTTAGAGGTGCAAGAACAAATACACTGAAGTCTGAGTAGCTTTAAAAACATCTCTGCTTATCAAAAGGTTTTGAGTAGGTGGGCTCTGACACAAGCTTTTCAATATTTCATAATTCTGGAAAAAAAGGAACCCTTCACCTTTGCATAAAGGGCTCCATTCAGTTTGCATTCCTGTTTGGTTACCTTATTGGTTCACTTTTGGCCTTGACCCATTTGCACATCACTGGAACACTCTCCTGTAGCTAATGCTACACATCAGGTTTGCAAAAATGACTGCATTTGAGGCACTCAGTAAATCTTCCGAGCAGCTCAAAGGTCAGATTGTAAGAAATAAAAGAAATAACTCTCCAGAAAAATGAGAAGAACTCAGAATGTGAGCACCGTAACATTTGTTTCTGGCAGCCCATGCTGTTTTGTTGCTCTCTGCAAGGTGTGTCAGAATAGAGCATATGCGTATCTTTGAAATGAAGATATAAATTACCATTTCTCTGCTTTTCCCTCTGCTGTCTAGTTGTGTTTTGATTTGCTGTTCTTTCACTTCTTTCTTTTTTGATTTTGTCCCCAGTCTCTCCTTTAACTCTCCCTGTCAAGGGGGAGGCTGCTAAAATTTCCAATCCACCCTGTATGTGCAGCTTTTCTTACTGGTTTTGCACAGAACCCTGGTCTGAAACCCATCACAACCCCAGGAATTCTTTCCATGTGCTTCCATGGGCTTGAGATCAAGTTGAGTATGGAGAATTTCCTCCAGTGTGTATCTCTGAGCTCTCTGCCCCACCTGTTTCCCACCAGACCCTGTCACGGGTATTAAATGTAATTCATGGCTAATTATGGGTATTTACACCTCGACCTCAAAGCCGTCCGCTTCCACCTGCACCGTGGCTGCCGTGGACTCGGGGAGCGGCGAGCAGGAGGGACACGGGAGCAGCTGTGTTTGTTTGATCTCCTCGCTGCCAGGTCCCTGTGCTCGGGGCTGGAAGGGCGGACGGAAGCTGCTAATAGAGGCAGAACTAAAGAAATACACAGAGCAGCTCAGTGTTCCCAAGTACACAGCCACCGCTGGAAAGAAAAGAGTGAGAACAAGAGGGAAAAGCCCACGGAGGCTGCGGGAACTTCCATGTAAATACAAACAGACCCCATGTTGCTGAGCGTTCCCTTTGATTTCCAAAATGTGAGAGAGCTTGGCCGTAGGCTTGTGCTTCCTCCGGAGGCTGGGAATGGCAACAGGACAAGGAGAAGGTGTTCCTGCGAAGACCGAGGCTTTCTGTGTGAGGAAAACCAGGGCCTCCCATGGTTCTGGTTAAGATGATTTGAGACAGCAAACAAGTGCAAAACAAACAGGAACAGATTTTGTGGGGGATGTTTAATGGGTCTGGAACCAAGAGATTCCTTTCAGGTGCGAGACGTGGTGGCTTTGAGGGTTGCTTTGAGCAACCCAGAAGGGCATGAGGATGAAATACGGAAATGGCTGGGGTTTTTTTCTAGGGAACAGCAGCTGGGCTTCACATACAGCCAGAGAGAGGTTTATGGATTCAGTACTAAATACTGTTTGCCTCTGCAGAGCATTCCAAGCAACTATGGCTGAGACTTTTCCACCCCGTCACTGTCTGTAGGTGACTGGGGCTGCCCAAACCTGGCTTTTGTGGAAGCCAGGGACAATGGGTAAATGAATCCCTGGGGGTTTGGGAACCATATTTTCAAACCTTGCTCCCCTAACTGGATTCCTAATCTCTGCATTTATAAACCTAATTTTAAAAGTAATCTTTTCTGAGATCAGACTGTTGAAAGTGCTCCAGGCATTCACGGTGAGCAAGGAGGGACAAAAGAGCACAGGAATGGTCAGACTGGACCACACCAAAGGTCCAGTCTCTGGGACTCATCCAGTGTTTGTGGATGCTCAGAGACCTGACACACTAAATGTTTGATTGAGGTAGTCCTCAAGTTCACTATATCATTTTTAGGTCAAGTTGGAGAAAACTTTTGGTTACAAAGTACTGGAATATTGCCCATTGAGTTAGGCTGCGACCCAAATGGTAATGAAAAGCAGGAATGGGTTCCTCCAATAAATTTTTTAATCTCTCATTCACCAAATGTCACCACAATGAAGCAGGAGTTGCTCTCTTTGGGTTACTCCTGTAGTATGTGCTTCTTTTTCACAAAGCCTCTCCTCTATCTCAGTTCACATTTAAATATTCCTAGCAAGCCAGAGGAAAAGCTGGTCATTAAAAAAGCAAAAGAAAATAGTGAAGTTCATTGTTGGTTATGCAAATTTCTGATGACCATCTTTCCATTTAAATTAATATTTTGGATTATTTAGAAATGCGGATTTTTTTTCCTTTTGTTCCAAATTTCAGACCCTCAAAAATACCAAGCGAAATGCAGTAAAAAAATTTACTATTTCCTTACATTTTTGCATGGAGAAATGTATCTAATCAAAGCATGACCATGGTAGTTGAATATCTCAGAGGGATCTCAGTGGAAGTATTGTTATCCTCTGTATTTTACAGACAGGGAAGTTCAAAGCACTTGCAAATCAGGAACTTGTGGGAAAACCCTGCTGTTATCCAACTGCCCGCCCATGCTGGCAGAGTGATGCACCTCAGTTCCCAAAATGTTTTTGGGAGTTTTTGGGACCTCTCTTTTGGTGGAGAACAAGAGGGAAGCACGTATCTCCCTGGCATTAGCCAGCAGGGAATGATGAATTCATGATGTAGTGAGCATAGCCAGAGTCTTGTCACTCATCCTAGAGCCAGATGGGGGCTCAGAAATCCTCAGTTTGTCCTTTCTGCTTAGAAATCTCTGACCAGATAATGTGATGGTCCTAGTGCTGTCTGGCTTGGTGAAGGAAAGCTGCAAATACATCTTTTCTCCATCACTCTTCCTGTGGCATGACTTGTGTTTCCACAGCCCTTCTCTGGTGTCTTTTTCTCTCTGTTACTGGCAGGAGGGAAGGGATCAACAACAAAACTCAACTGAGCAAGGTGTTCCGTGCAGGGCTACAGGTGCTGTCAGCATGACCTGAGATAGCTCCGAGCCTGAAAACCAGATCAAAGTGGAAATGTTGGGAAATACAAATGTACAGTCTGTTTTCTGACAACCTCACCCCTCAGCAGCCAGCAGCTCCGCAGCCAACACTATCAACACAGAGCAGGAGACACATCCCACACAGACAAGTGGGGTCGGAAATAGCAGCCCTTTACCGGGAATGGGTTTTTAATAGGAGAGAAAAATTCAAGTAGCGAGTTGTCGAGGGATTTCAAGGGACTGCACTTTCCAGAAGCAAAATTTAACTTGTGGCTCTTTTCTTCTTCTAATGAGGGGGTTTGTTTGTTTTTTGTTTTTTTGTTTTTTTTTTTTTTTAGTAGTATTTTCTTGTTGGCTGATTATGATCTTTCCAAAGGTGAAAAAAAAAAGGGGCCCTGCAGCACACTTGGTCTGAAGGGCTCAAACTGGGAGTTATCAAGAATCTCCCTGTAGCCAAGCAGCTAATTCCAGAGGCAGAACAAGAGAGCTTCTGTTACCACACTGTGCTGAACTCCTGCTGCTCTTTCCATGACAGGTGTGGGCCCAATACCTGTTTATCAAGGGTCTTACTTATATAAAACTAAAAAGTTCAGGAAACTAAAAAATCTGAGTCACTGTCTGCTGAACTCCCAAATAAAATAGTTTTATTTTCCAACCAACCCAGTTTTCCTTATTTAAGCCCAAGGAAAAGAAAGAAAGTAAAAAAACTTGCTTTGAACCCTGACCTTTGGAGGTGTATCCCCCCCTGGGTGATTCATCTGTTTACCTTAGGACAATTAAATGTGAGTCAGTTTAAATAAACTTTAAAACCAAAGGAAAAATACGCTAAAAACAGACCTGACCCCACCCCTTCTCCTACTGGGGACAAACTGAGAAGTATGAAAAAATGCAACACAGATCACATTTTCAGGAAAATCCTAAGGAATCCGGAGTGAGGTGGCAAGACATGGCAGCTCCTGTGCCTCACCAGGAGCTGGAAGGTGGAGCTGCTCCAGGATGGACTCTGTGATGTACCCCCACTGCCACCAGCAGCAACTGGCCACCAGTAATAAGCTAATGCAGGGGCCATCAGAGTCATTAACCCCAATGCAATATAGTTAAATGCTTCACCTTTAGGCTACCAGTCAGTGGCTTCAAGGAATTTCAGTTCAGTAATGTCCTGACAGCTTGAAATATTTGGCACTGATAGCAGTGCTGCTGGCTGGGGAAATACAGGAAGGACCCAGGGGTTTGCAGCAGATAAAAATGGAGATAAAATCACCAGAGACTTATTAACTGAGGGAGAGGGGGAAGAGCAAGAACAACCCCCCTCCGTAAATAAAGCAGTGCTAAATGCTGAATGTCAGGGTTTATGCCTGCAAGAGATGTGGCAGCTGGAGGGTGTAGCTCTGAAGAGGCCATTAATGGAAAGAATCAAAGCTGCTCTCAAGCCCTTGGAGCAGGATTGCCAGGGCTGTTAGCAGGCATGTGTCGGCTCAGAGACTGCCCGCAAAGTGGTGGAATTGCACAAAAATAACCCTGGCTTTGGGCAAGTTTTTCACTGACTTTTGGTTTCCAAATTGCTGAAGTACCTTCAAATCCTGCTAAGACCAGAGGAAACAAAAATGTGAGTGCAAGGAAAAGCCAAGATCATCCTACAGGTCGTGCAGGGAAGCACCGGCCACTCTGTGAAATTCATAGGGGAACCCTGAGAAGTGGGGACATGGCTGAGGAGGCAAAGGCTTGAGCAATTCCTCACTGTTACTCTCTGAGCTCAGGCATCCCTCAGTGCCTCTGTGCCAAGAGGGACAGTCACTCTCCTCTCCCAAGCATCCAGTGGTGGCAGCAGGGAGAGGTACCACAGAGATTTAGAGAACATTCTCACCTTTGTCAAAACCACTCTTTTTCTGGGGAAAGAGCCAGGCTGTTTTCTGCTAGCAGGATTTAAAACAATGTCAGGGGTTTATTTCCCCGCATTAGTGACCAAGTGATCTCTAATGATATATCAGTTGGCTTAGGGATTATACCTGCTGGACATTACAGTCCTGGTGTTGCTTCTGACATTGTGATGAGTGGTCAGCCTTCCAGTGCCTACAGGGGCTACAAGAAAGCTGGAGAGGGACTTTTTGCAGGGGCCAATGGCTTCAAACCCACAGAGGGCAGGTTTAGATTAAGAAGAAATTCTTTCCTGTGAGGGTAGTGAGGCCCTGGCACAGGTTTCCTAGAGAAGCTGTGGCTGCTCCAGGATCCCTGGAAGTGTCCAAGGCCAGGTTGGATGGGGCTTGGAGCAACCTGGAATAATGGAAGGTGTCCCTGCCCGTGGCAAGGGGGTTGGACCAAGATGGACTTCAAGGTCCCTTCCAATCCAAACCATTCTGTGATTCTATATTGCATTTTCTATTGAGCTTGGGACTCAGGGGCACAGGGACTGTCCTGGCTGTGATCACCAGAAGCTGCTATTGGAAACTTCAGGCCACAAGCATGAAATGGAGAAGCAATGAGGATCCACCAGCACTGGGTGAGGCTCTTCCAAAATGCTTATTCCTCTCCTTCTCACAGTGACTTCATGCTGGAGAGGAGCTGTGAGAAGTAAGATGAGGGAGGGAGGTGGTGTTAAAGAAACTGCATGAAAAATGGGAATGGCTCCTCTTCCTCAGCAGCCAGGGATGTGATTGTCAGTGTCTGTAGCTGCTCCTTCCCCTGCCCGGTGTGAGCAGCCCTGCACCATCTGTTTTGGCATCGGTGTACAAAGACCACAACAGGAGCCAACATTTACAAAACCCAACATCATCCACATCTTGGAGCATTTGATTTCAAGGGGTGCAACCAGACATTCCTCCCAGTGAGCAGGTGTGCTCCTGAAGACCTGGGAACAAGGAAATTCTGGAAATACAAATTTCATGGGGAGAATGCTGTGCAAAGGCAGGCATTGTTACCAAACGAGAGGTCTAGATGTGTGACTGGGGCTTTGTGAGTGCCAGCACAAAGCTGCCAAGCTCTTCTCGGAGCCTTCCCTGGGAGCTTCTGTTGGTTTCAAATAGGGCAGTGCACGCACACAACACAAGTCATGGGACCTTGTGAGGTAGAAATGCAGATTTCCTTCCTGGGTCTTCACTGCTGGAGAATATTTTGGGGTATTGCTGGAGAATATCCCAATATTTTGGGAATATTGCTGGAGAATATAGAGAAGACACAGCTGTCTCATGGAGAGCTGTGGATACTGGGAGAAACCTTGCAAATGAATTTTGTGCTATTAGCATCCAGCTGCCTGCGTGTTTTTAAAATGAAAATCTGTTTTGTGCAGACTTTCCACTGCTAAAAGCTCGTGTGTCACTTAACTGAGCATCCAAAGCTCTGGCAGTGGGAACACTGGGTCAGCTTGCTGCTGATGGCCACAAATGGATATAGCTGGGACAGCTGGCCCAGAACTAAATCCTCTGCCATCACAGTGTACCAGACAAAAAATGTCCTGCAAGCCAAGTCAGTGTCATCGGACATGACATAGGAGTCTAAACTGTAGCTTAGATGAAGTCATTCATTATTTGATGCATCAGGAAACATGGAGTAAACCCACCTGTGTGTCCATAAAAATTGCTCACACAGAGTGCTGCTCACAAGCCAACTGCAGTTGGCACAGACTGATGGCCTTTGTGAGCTAGGTCTGTCCTTTTGGTTTGTCCAGTTACTTAGGAAAACAGGACCTTACTCTACACCTCGGTCTGGTAAATGTTCTACAAGGCCAAACACATGGACTGTGGAGGTATTCGTAAATCACAGACTAAGAAAATACCAATCTGCTGGTGGGAGATTTATCTGCAGGGAAAGGAGTAGGTTTGCAATGGGATTCCGGTGCTCTCTAGCAGATAGGCTGCCGCAACACCGCGTGTCGTTGGGGCTCGGGAGTGGGTGTAAACGCACTATAGAACACTTCTGCTCCCGCCCTCTGGTCCCGGAATACGCGGCTGTGGGATGCGCCGGCATTCCGCGGGTCCCGCTCCCGGGAGCGCTGCGGCCGCGCCCGCTGTTGTCAGTAGATGGCGCTGTTTCTATGGCCTGTCCGCCGCGCTCCGCAGGAGCTTCCCGAGGGAACAGCACCGCCGGGATGAGGGAGTCAGGAGCGCGCAGGGACCCGGTACAAAGGGAAACCCATTTCCCCAGGGGGAGAACCAGCAGGTACCAGCAAGACTTGAGGTCCCCCTCAGGGCCTCAGCTCAGGATGTCCTTGCGCTTGTGCTCAGGGCTCTTTTCCTCACCGTGCAGGCCGGAGGATGTGAGCTCAGCCAGACGTGTGGGCCCACGCACACCCGGCCTGCAGGTGCCAAAGTGATCACATGAGACTTATGTTTGGGTAGTGTCAGAGTGCCAGGGGTCATCAGGAAGGCTATAAAATAAGATACTTGGTCTACCCCTGCATGTCAATGAGTTCAAATTCATCCCTCACCATTTTCTCCTCCGAGCTCCTTTATGCTATTCTAAAACTGTACAATTTGCTGTCAGCAGCTCCTTGATTTGTTTAGGCTCCACACCAACATTACATTGGAAAATTATTTCAGGCTGTTTGGTCATCCTCACACAAGATGGATGCCAGCTCCTCACCTGCAGGACTTCCAGTTCTGCAGGCTGGACAGCTTGCTGCTTCTGAGCACATGGGGGAAAGGCACGAGGGTGTGCAACTGGGTAAAACAGAGTCCTGAGTCTTGGATTGCTTCCACACTCTGTGGATTTATGCTACACGTCTAGTAGAGAGACTTCCAGAAGAGTCTGTTGTTACATGGGCCCTCAGCAGTCAGATTTACTGCCCCGCATTAAATAGTCAGCCTCCTAACTGGAGAGAGCATCCTGGGATTAAAGCCCAAAACAATTACTGGGCTGTTAGAGAACTCCTTTAAATAGTCCTACCCAGCCATTTCTTCATTAGGTAATGGCCCACTAGAATGTTCCTGCATTCGCTTTTAGACCTCATTAATGACCTCAGAACAGGTGAGATCTGGGAGTTTGAAGGGAATTGCTTTACACTTAGCAGCCATTAGGTCAGCAGAGCTTTACTGACACGCTGTGTGTTTACACAGCTTCCAGCAGTTCAAAAAGCCAAAGGAGGATCACAAGTCTATCTTCAAGCCAAAGGGGGAAAAGATTGACACAGGGTTGTAATCATCAGAGTCTGAAAAAAGCCTTCTTGTCTGTTTTTAAGCGTGTTCAAACAAGACATGACTCTTTGTTCAACAGGGGCGCAGGGAAGGTGGGCAAATGCCATTCTTGTGGTTTAATTAAGGACCTCAATGAGGATCTAACAGATGCAGTGCGAGTTGTGCCTAGTGGGTCTCCCATGTGTGTCAGGAGGGAGGGAAGGAGGGGGGATACCAGGGAGGGTGGAAAGGGTGTGGGATGTGAAGGACGGTGTGTGGCAGCTGTTCACAGCAAATACTATTCTAGCTCATGGCTATGTGTTCCAGCCCTGTTGGAAAATTACATCTAAATAACAGATCACGAAAGAGCAACCCTGACAAGGCCTGTAATTTAGTCCCAAGAGGAAATTCTTCATTCATCAACTGTACAAGAGACTAAATTAGTTCCCTGCTGGACGAGGCTTTGCTGGCAGTTTGCTCTGCAGGCCAGTCCTACCTTCGAGCAGGTCCTGCTGGGGAGTCACTCCTGCCAGGGACAGACCCTCTCCCAGCCCATTGCACTGAGAGACCCATCACCCTCCAGGCCCAGGGCTTCATCCTCATTTGTGTTTTGGGGGTTGTGGGGAGCAACTGGCTCTGTCTGGGGTTGTTGGACAAGAGGGTTGCAGTGAGGGTAAGCATGCTTTGCCCCGTGGTGAAGTGTAACCCAAAGGCAGCCTGCTCTTCCCATCAGTGCTCCTAGGGGTGACCCTGTTGCTTGGATTAGGACGACAAGGAAGGATGCTGTCCTGCTGTCATGGGTCTGTCAATGCAAAGCTCCTACACAGCTCACTGCATGTGCTGGTGTCAAGATCTCTTTGCATTCTCTGGGCAAGGAGAGGGCACCCAAAAGGCTTCCTGGCTGGAAGAGCTGGTGCAGCACAGACCTCCTGTGGTCTGTGGGGCTCCATTCCTACACATACAGATGTGTGCGTAGATGTATTTTTTTTGATCGTGGCAGCAGCAAGTATTTTAAAGTATTGACTCAATCGATTTCCTGCTAATGCTTCCCTTGCACACAAAAGCAAGGTGTGCTTAGTTTCTTCCTTTCCAGGAATTGCTGTTTTTCAGGTGCAGTTAGCAGCTCTCCAGTTCTGGAGGCCTGGCGTGTGGGTGTGGGAGAACAAATCAAAGACACCCCAATCCGTAAGAGGTGTCCTGAGCAGTTAAACATCGCTCAATAATTTTCTTCTCTGTGCTTTCAATCTGGTTCTGCCACTTTCACTCATGCTAAGAAGTATCTTTCTCAAGGATGCATTCTATTTGTATTTGGAGCTAATGAAAGCACCATGGGAAGCCAGGAATTCTTCAGGATCAGCCACAAGTTGTAATAACAGAGTACATACTTGCAAGAGGACTGGCTGTATCTGCTCAGATACCTCTGAAATCCCTGCACCTTAAGTTCTCTCTGTCCAGAGACATTCTGATATACTAAATCAAGTTGCAGCCTAGCTTACATGTTCAAAAGTTTATTCTAGATAATACTTTCTTCATCATCCTCTATAATGTCCAGTACTTCTACCCAGCATCTTCTTTAACCTATGGATCAGTTCCAGGTGTTTTCAGGATAGTACAAAAAACCTTACAGATAATTATGTATTATTTCTGTCAGACTGTTTTGTTTATGTCTGGAAGTATAGGCACTTCTGTCTGCTTAGAAACAAGCTGGTCATCTGCATGCCTTTTTTCTTAGAATTCTTGAGTCCTGTTTTGATGGTCTTGAGGTATTTGGTCACAGTGACCTTCTATAGCAATGCATCTTCCAGGTAGCTGCATATTGGAGGCATTTCTTTTTTTTTTCAATTTCCCTTTTTCCGCTTCTCTCAGTTTCACTGGGTTTTTTTTTTTGCCATGTGTTAAGGGATACAAATTGTGCATGAGATGCTCCCCATCCCCTTCCACTCTTTAGAGGAATGCTCCTGTTACATCCCCAGTTACTCACCCTACTTGCAGAAGAAACACACCTACGCTTCTCAAACCCTCTACCGAAACTGCTCTGCTGTTTGTAATTTCATTTCTTCTCCACACCCTCTTCTGAACCCATTACTGCTGTTCCTCAGCGATAAGGGTATGTTAGCAAATGCAGTGAACAGCTTCCCCTTTGGTCTGAGAGGTAAATCAATATTTAAGGCCTTGTAGGATGTTTTCCTTTAGGAGGAGCAATGGATGACACAAGCCAGGTATGCACCTTGACACAACCTGTTTATTTGCAAAGAATGCTCGTGACTGCTGTGCCCCAAACACAAGAGGAGCTAACAGTGGAAAGTCCTGCTGCTGGCAGGAATCTGTCCTGCCAATCCTTTCTGAGCCACAGGGATCTCTGCTGCTCTGCTCACCATTTGCTCCTTTCCCTGCCACACACCCCCTCCTAGACCTTGCCAAGCCGTGCTCAGATCCATTCAGTAGCAGCTGGGATAACCACCTCTGCCCAAAGATTTGTCTTGGGATCAGACCTTGGCAGGGACTGTGGCTCCTATTGTTCCCAGCTACCTTCCTACATAAATGACTTTCTCCTTTCAGACACAAAAAAAGAGACACCTGACACCCGCTGGCTTTGTGCAGAGCTGTTATTTGCTACAGACCAATGACCCGGTTGAAGGCAGCCATTAACTCACATTAAAGAGACCCCATTACTGGAATATGTTCAGTCTGGTTTTCTGTCACATCCTTCTCCTTCTCAATACTTTATTTATTTATTTGGTTCGCTGTACCAGGTATGGAGAATTTTCTTTCAGCCCTTTAAGCTAAGTTCTCCCTGGCCACCGGCAGTGACAGGGAATATGTATGCCAAATGCAAATTTTCCATTGTGCTTTGTGGGAGGCATTACCTACGCTTGTCATCAGTGAATTGTTTCTTCCAATTCACCTGCTTGTTCTGAGTTTCCCTGTAGTCTTCACCTGTGTTGATGATACTAAATCTCTGTCCCCGTTCGCATTGACCCATTTTCTAGGAAGGTATGTCTGGATGAAAATATGCTAGGTTTGGCTGAAAGTCCATTCCTGGACCAAACCATTTTATAGGATTGTCCTTTCTAGTGTTAAGTCTAAGGCTGGGGCTCTCCAGATGTGTAATGAGCTGTGTGATGGGACCTCCTCTCTGGTCAGATAGCAGAGCAAAGCTGTTTTGGTCGTGAAGTCTGAGGGAACAGAAGTGAAGTCTTGGGAGACAGGAGGTGTTCAGCTCAGCTCTGCAGCCTGATCACTCTGCAGGATTCGGCAAAGCCCTGCCGACTTCTCAGCCCATTCCCACTTCTCTGTTTCACAGGGTTCTCCTGAGGGTTAACCATCACAGACACATCATCTTTCTTTTGTACTGAAAGACAGACTATTCAGTATGTCTACATGAAAGAGCCCTAAATGAACAAAAGTGGAGCTGTGTGGCAGCGCTGCAGCACCAAGGATAAGTTACAGTGGCTGCCTAACCCTGACAGCTATTACGGTGCCTGCTAAATGCAAGGCATTATTCCTGCTACTAGCAGAGATGGCAGCAAGCTCTCCTGTGTCCTCAAAGTTTCATTGCTTTTATATTGTCTCATGCCTGGCAAATCTAACTGTGGTACCTTCTGCTGCTTGCTTTTTTTTTCTTCCCTAAAGTATTGGTTGGACTATGAAAAATGTCGTGGTTTCGGCTGAAGGTCAGGCAGCCCACAAAGCACGGAAAGAGTGCTGCTCAAATTCAGTCCCTCACCACATTTATTGCACTGAACTCACTTTCCCTTTTGCATTGGCCACTCAGGAGTAAATGAATATCCCGTTCCATAAAACAGCAATCAAGAGCACAATTTTCACCTCCCCCTAAGAGTTACAGAGTAATAGGGTGCAACAGCATTTTCACAGGGTATTAGAGTGAAATGGTAAAGGCATGTTTTACTTCTCAGTTGAGAGGGAGCAGCTGAATCCTGGGATGCTGAGACTCATGCTGAAGGTCACATACCTTCTTGTCATGGGGCTGAGAGCAGATATCCTAAGTATTGACCTCTGCTCTCTCCATAAGAGCACTCTTCCTTTCAAGACAGGAGCTGGTGAAAGCTGATCTTGCACGTCCAGGTGAAATTGTCACCTAGCAGCTCCTTGGAAATATGAGTTATTCCTCTTGCTGGGAATAACTGAGGGTAGGGCCTGGATTTCATGCTGTTCTTTTGATAGTAAAGTAAAAACAAAAACCTTGGGAAACTTGAAGCTGCTGACTCATAACCATACCCATTAGATGACTAGCAGCTTTCATCTCAGATTGCTTTACAGTGGGGACCGGGGGTCCTCCTCAAGCCGTGGCCTGAAAAGTGAGCACTGCTTGCTAAAGGGAAGAGCAACACCTTTAGCAGGAGCAGGCCCAGCACTTCCAGAGTGTCCCATCAGTGTGTGCATTGCCAGTGGCTGGAGGAGCGGCAGCAGCTCTGCAGGGTTACCTCAGTCACTATCTCTGTGCTGGCACGTTATTTTGTGGTATGGCTTCACCTCGGGTTTTCCTCATTTGTGCAAGGACTGACAGCCTCCTGGAGTGTAATTTACTTTATAAAGCCTGAAAAGTGCCCAGCTGGTGTCAGCTCTGGGCCCTGGCCAAGAGGGAGTTCATGAACCGGTGAGCTCGTAACTGGCCCCAAAGCCTGTAAAATGCTGTGCAAAAACACAGCCCATGAGCTTCTTCCTCACACTGCAACCACATTTCACTGTTAGGAGACTAAAGTTTCCTTCCCCTTCTTCCTCTTCTTTTCATTCCAGGACACAGCTACACTTCTAACTGATTGCTTGAAAAGGGTTGCATGTCACCCTGAGGTAATATTTCTGGCTCAGAGCTAAAACAGCCATCGGCTGTGACATGTGCGCAGCACTTCAGGGGCTTCCATAGATCTGTTCATGTTTGGATATTTGTGTCTGGAGGACTGGACTATCTCACAAGGAGTTCTCCAAAGGGATGCAGTAGGAGGGGTGCTCCTGAGGAGCTCGTAGTCCCTGCATGCCAGTCACATTGCTTAAAACGAGGTGGAATGGGCAGTGTGAAAATCTGTGACAGCGGGAACTTGGAGAAAAATTTTCTGCCCTTGCATCTGACAATGTGACTACAGCCTTTTCATCCAAAAATCTCAACCTATGCAATAGCTGCAAAGGGTAAAAGGGTATCTGTGGCCTTCCAGCTTTCTCTGGGCAGCACTTAACAGCATC
Source organism: Machaerirhynchus nigripectus (assembly GCA_013397975.1). Classification (NCBI taxonomy): domain Eukaryota; kingdom Metazoa; phylum Chordata; class Aves; order Passeriformes; family Dicruridae; genus Machaerirhynchus; species Machaerirhynchus nigripectus. The sequence continues at coordinate 871,487 of VZRQ01007592.1, read as the reverse complement.
TAAACCTGTGAGAGCTTACTTCAGCTTCTGGGTGGTAAAACAGCACAAACGTGATTTCCTGAAGGGGATCTGAGTGGCTTATGGAGAATCGTGTGTGGAGGGACTGGAAGAACTCCAGTGTTCTGCTGAACTGGGATTACCACTCTTTTCTCCCACCCCCTTTTGCCACACCGCTGCAAATCTAGGTAGTAAAAATAATAGCGATGACCGAGGTCATGTCTAGGGTAGAAATTCTTTACAGTGTGTTCTGTAATGGCAAAGCCCTCCTTGCCTGAACACAGCTACCCAGGGACAGCTGTGCTTTGTATCCACACACTGTGAACCCCGTTGGTCACCCAGCCCAAAGCCCAGCAGAGTGACCGATGTGCCACGGCCGCAGCTGCCCTCCCTGTTCAGAGCAGGGGTTTGGGAGCACAACTGTGCCAGAGGCAGCCTAGGTCCCTCACATTCGGATCAACTGAATGATCACTGTGGCAAACAAATCCCCTCAGTAGCTTGAAAAAAATCTTAAGTAACTCATTCATTTTTTCAAGAGCTGCTATGACACAAATGCTTCCTTTAACAGTGGGAAATAAAGGAGGTAACCGTATCTGCTTGCATTTGAAAGACATAGACACCGTGGACTTAGAATTGCATGCGCTCCTGTTTAGCGTCATTATCTTCTCTCATTTTATCTTTTTTTCCATGAGAGCTCGCCCCACAGCACCTTTCCGCTGCCAGATCCATAGCATTTACATTAGAGCACTTTGCCAAGACAGGAGTATGTGTCAGGATCTGCAGCTTGGATTGCAGTGACAGCTCTGGATGGATTGTGCTCTCCTATTTCCTTTTGTGATCCTGTATGGAAAAGGGTTACATACATACATACATACATACATACCTATATATATAATGCATGGGATGAATCAGCTATGACTTTCTCAGCCAGGTCTCTGGTTTTTTCACACCTGAGGACAAGGGCCAGGGTGTTTGGCTCTGCAGACCATCCCAGGTTATTTAGAAACTCATCTCACTTGGATTTCAGGGAAGGAGGAGCCCCATTGTTTTGGAAGGACTTGCACCACGGAAGGACTTGCACTATGTCTCTCCTGTGAGCTTGCTCGAGAAGGTTTCTGCACATGAGCATGTGGAGAAGCTGATATTTGTCAGAGAGCAAGAATAAGCCACCTTTATTGCTGATTATCTCAGATTCCCTTTTTAGAGGATGGATTATGGCACAAGATAGGGCAGTATTACTGCTGCTTGTTAAAACAAGAAGGGAGGGGAGAGCTGTTGGTCTCAAGATAATTTTGTTCCCAGTGACGGCAACAACTCTAGCAGACTTTCCTATGCTCACTCTACTCACACTCTTTTCCATGACCATAAAACAAAAAGAGCTTTTTACATGCAAAAAGGCAAGGGGCAATGTAAAATTTTTGCCAGCTGTCATTTTTCACTCGATTCCCTTATTTTCAACATAACTGTGTAAAGCCTGGCTAGATAAGCCTATCGTAAACAAGCCTGTGTTTGCATGTGAAGGCATATATGCACTACTCATATACTGATCCTCAGAGGCTTTGCTAAAGTATGGAAAGTTTACCACCAGATATTTTGCTTTTGGAAGAATGAATGGGTATACAAACGTGAATCTGCTCCCGGTCCCAAAGACCCATTCCTTGTGTAAAGAGCTAAGAGGATAAGAGAGGATGGAGTTTGGGTGCCAGTGGTGTATGACCTCATAGTTTGGGAATCGGCACAGACACCAAATGAAACTTTTCTCCCTAATCAGGTTGGAAATGGATGTTGAGATAACAGCAGTTTCCAGGGTCTGGTTAGTATTTTAGCCTCTCAAAAGCCAAATTCAGTCCTCATGTCTGCCCTTGCGACCCACTACGTCTTGCAGAGTAAATGAAGTGAATCTGAGAACAAAATTCTACCTCACTATTAGTGAGTCGTTTAACTTAGTGGCAAAGCCCATGACAACAAAAGTGAAAATCTGGATGTTTTTCAAAATTAAAATCCTTTTCCATTATTATTCTTTTGCTCATCATCATTGATGAGCTTATTATTGCAGTTTGAGGGAAGAAACCTGACTCTGCAGTTTGAGATTGCGTTCATTTCTTTGCAGTGCCCATGGGGATATGGGTTGTGTGGCACAGCCAGGGATGCAGCTGGTCAGGAGCTGCCTCTGACAGCAGCCAAGAGAAACCATTTTGGGGGAGGTAAGTGTGCAATAGGCACATAAAAACCCATCCCCAAAGCAGTAAAATGTAGATTCTATGCCCTGAAAATTGAAAGGTTTTATGCATTCAGAAGCTTTTGTTTACTCACCATTTGTAGCTATTATATTTCTATAATATTACCCTTTGTAGCTATTGTGTTTATTATTTTCCTGTAGATAGATGTGGGGTTTTTTTGTTCTTTTCACTGTATTCATGATGGCAATGTAATCGTAGGGTGAAGAATGGCACTACCTAGATTTCTGTTCCATAGAAGAGTATCCCTTTCAGTAGCATTTCAGGATCCCTTTCCCCATAATTTCAAAAAAATAGATAATAAAAATGGATAAATGGATAAAGTTCCAGCCTACTTTCCCAGCACTGCTCCTTATTTTATATGCTTACATTATCTCCTCTTACTCATCTTCTCATTCATATTTTCTCTACCTAGAAAGTTACAGGCATTTGACGCTGCTGGTGCATGAAAAGCTGTGCAGTCCTCTTGGAGTAGATGCAGGACACATTCCAGGATCTCTCTTTTCTTTTTTTCTTCCTCCTCAAATAGGTTATGCCGATATAAAGCAACTGAATGTTTTTAGGACTTAAGCTTTAAGGTGTGAATCAGTTTTAAGAGAAATTATGCCAGACCTTTTTACATTTTCTTGATGTTATCTTCATAAACTATAGAATTAGGAAGCCTCCTTCTAACCAACAGAAAGAGGAATATCTATTTCTGCTGCCAGAACAGCAGGACAATGCTGTCACTTAGGCTGCAGAAGAGAGATAGACCTGAATCTCAGACCAAGCTTGGGAAAAATGGTATAAATGAATTTGAGTTTGTTTTCAAGTTTAAAAATTTATTATTTTTAGTAAAACTGGGTGCTCAAGCACAAACTAAAGTTAGATTTCATTGTACCCATAAAGAACACATGTACCCTTATGTGTATGCATGGGTTGCACACATACAAAATGAGCCTGCTTTTGAAAGTTTTTTATGGACTTCCCACCTAGACAAAGCAGCAAAATAAATCTAAAATGGGCATGAAAGCAGCTATCACTAATAAGCACTATCACTGATGAACATGCTTCTTCATGAGCTCTGCAGTGTCCACAGCTCAGAGGAGCTACTAATGAACCTTATCTTTGCGTGAGATAATGGTTAGGACCAAAAAGGGGAGGCGGAGGGGAATTTGACCACCCACAGAACAAATACCATTGTCAAAGTGCAACTTATGCCCCAAAGCAAACTTAACTTGATGGAGTGACATTTCTTCTTGGCATTTCATCATCTTTGCTAGGTGAGGATCTTGGAGGAGGAGGGGAAAGAGAGAGGGAGGGAGAGAGGGGGAGAAAAATAGCCCAGCTGACATTTGAAGCAAGTAAATAACCTCTGCGGGGAGGCAGCTTGAGTGGTGTTTCCACTCCTAACGTGTAATTCCCATGCCACTGGACATGGGTCACGTGGAGTGGGGTGTGGAGGGAAGAGAGCAGGGCACTGTCCCCGTCCCTGTCCCTGGGGTGGGCTGGGGAGGCTCTCGGCAGAGCCGGAAATCGGAGATCAGCCTTGTCAGGTCATATCTCATCAATAGCAAGGAACTGCAGGAGCAGGGATTTCATTCCCACTGAAGGTGCCATTGCTTCCTGTACGCCTTGGAACACGAAATCAGCTCAATTGAGTGAAAAAGGCAACAGGTCCTTGCACTGCAAAAGGTCGGGATTTGATCACCCGTGACTGTTTGGAGAAGTCAGTGCTCACTGCTTCAGGGGCAAAAGAAATGAACACTTCAATCTCTCTTGGAGGTCCTGTAGGATCATGAGAGCAGTTGGTTTCCCTGTGTTTGTTCAAAAGGAGCATATGCTTGTTTGTACCAGCCTAGGAATCCACCACTATCTTACAGCATCTCTTGAGAGGATACATGCTCTTATGAAGCAAAACATTGAAGTTGTGATCAGTTACCCATAACAGTGCAAAAGATGGAGATAAAACAAGGTATGGTCCCTCAAGGCACTGCACAGAGCACCTCGCTTCTGTCTCAGAGATGGATAACCAAGAATAGCCCTGTCATCTCCCCATGAGACCCAGTCAGCCCCGAGATCCATTTGGCATGGGGCTTTCCTGCCTTGACTGCCATGAAGCTGCACAAAAACAGTAGCAAACATACACCAGTAGAAAAACATAGTATCATTCTTCTGTGCTAGCAGATAAGAAGGAAAATGAGGCTTAAGCTCTCAAACACCATCATAACAAATGTGAAATTAGGGTTCATGCACAAGATTACTTGGAGGTATGTTTTGTCTTAAACATATGAGCGTATTAATTGCTGTATGAGCAGCAATTAGGCTCAGCACAGGTGAATCTGAGGATATTCTGCAGGAATTGTGCCCGGTGTGTGTACAATAGTGGCACCACTCACATTATTTCTGCTAAAATAGTGCCCTATCAGCTGCAGCTTCCTGGAAAGAGTGGCAGTGATGCTGCACTGAAAAAAGAAAAACAATATATGGGTCCAAAAAAGAAAGTGGACTTGGAACTGCTGTTTTGTGTGCTTCGTACCATATCTGGCTTCTGCCTCCCATTCCTCTGTGGTGCTTGTGGCCGTGAAGTTGCTTCCTACTCCCTTACTAGAGATTTCCATAAGATGTGAATATCAAATCAAACTGAAATTTCTAGGGCCTCTTGTTGCCTTTGGATTGCAAAGCTCTGCTCTCACTCAGTTGCTTACACTGTTCTGTCAGTGTTAAAGGGCTGCAGCAGTATATTAGCGCCAGGAAACGCTGTTCTTTACCCTCCTAAGTCTGTCTGGACCTCAGTGATGTGCTGCCATGGCTGTCAGCTCCTGGGCTGCAGGGATTAATAATACTTCAAACCAAAATGTATTCCATATCCTAGAGCTCTTCCCCTGGGCCATGGCATGCCCCGTGGTCTGTGGAATGTGGTGAGCTATGGCACAATATCGTGGGAATTTGCTCATCAGTGGGGCTCATTGAAATGCTCATCCCGGAAGTTGCTGCAAACCGAGTCCCCCACATGTATTCATGCAGTCATCATGAATCATTCTTTACTGGAGTAAATGTTCGTGATATTCAAAGGTCAGGAATTATCTTCCCCATCTTGTTTAGAGTCCTGTTCTCTGACAGTTTTAGAGCTGCTCAAACTAACCTTTAGTAGAAAATAGGTCTAGAAAGTGGTAGCTTTCAGTGTTTGTTTTCTCTTTCTATGAAGCAAAAATGTTCTTATAAAATATTTTCAAGCTTTGCTAAACATTCATACAATTCTAGTTGTTTTCCATTAATTCTTTCACACATTATGTTTGTCATCCAAAGTAATGGTCAAATTGTTTCCCAGTGGGTATTTATTGACCCACATGACTTTGAGAGAACTAAAGATCACTCTTCATCCCAATGCAGAAATCTCACTGGTCTCAAATGCAACACCACTAGTGTGTGGAAATACCCAAGAACTGAGCATACCAATCAATGCAGAAAATGTTTTTGATGAGGAAATAATAATCATGAAAAATTTGCTAAAGAAGGTAGTATTAACCAAGACTTTATCCTCCTGAGAATTTTTTTTTAAAACATTGAATGAGTTCTCACTTCATTTGTTATGTCTGGTGGATATTTTACAGCCTCCACTATCCCAGTAGCTGCAAGTGTATTCTAGCTTCAGAAAAAATATACTTTCACCTGACAGCTTTCAAATTAATCTTTGACTGTGAGGAAATCGGGCTTGTTGCATTTCTGCAATTCTTCTCCCTTGAAAGGCAGCAATGAGGATATAATGAAACTCTCCTCATCTCTCTAATCAACCATCTTGTGACCAAACAAGAGAGGGGCAGGAGTGGAAATACCCAACGCAGTTAGGTAATTGCTGATAATCACAAAGCTGCTTGAAAAACTGCAGGCTGAGGGCTCCGTACCTGAGCGGCCGCCCGGGGCTGCCGGGCCCGGTTATCTCCTCCGCATTCTGCAGCGGGGCCAGGGGAACCACCAACCTGCGTGCAGCAACACGGCCCCGGGGCACAGATCCAGGCATCCGGGCGGGGAAAAGCCTCCGGGGAAGAGCCGTGGGAGCTCAGGAACGCCGGGACGCGCTTGTGTTGCCCGCTCCGTGCTGACCACCCATGGGGCTGCCAAGGGGATGGGGAGCTCAGCTGTAACTTTGCAGGCGGCCGTGTGGTTCCAAATGATCCCACCTGCAGGAATTTGAATGGCTGCGGATCTCTGTCACAGAGATCTATAGCGCTGCCCAAGTGCTTTCCCAAGAAAGGTGGCTGGGTTTGGGGGCATTTGCAGCCTGTGGTGTTGCAGTGGGACACTTGGCTCTCCAGGATGGTGGGACAAGGAGAGGTTTGGAGATCAGTTCATGGCTTGCGGCCAGCAGTGACCAGGAACCAGATAAAGGGACAGACAGTAGTGCCCGCGACACATCATTAGAGTGAAGCAGCAAACAAGTGACAGTATCTTAAGGGACTCATTAAAAGAGTATCTCACTGAAGAAATGGATGAAGAGATTTCACATCAAAATAATTCATAGTTTTCTCCAAACATTTTATATCTTCAGGCTGAGGACAGCATGCTCACCTAAGGTGGGAGTAACTCCGTAGGAGTTATGTACAGACATTCTGTAAATAAACACAGAAAATTACTCTAGATCTCTATCTTCCTTTTCATAAGCATCTTCCTGTTTTCCATAACTCCATTAACAGTCACATTAGGAGGAGTCGCAGCTGTCCAGAACAATTCTGCAGTGCCCTTAAACATCTTTGGGAATCCTGAAACAGAGCTGCTAAACCACACAGAGCTGAAAGGCCGGTGCCTTGTCAGCCGTGTCATTCTTTGAGATGAGCAGGTGAACCTTAGGAAAGTCAACCCCTTCCCCATAATTTCCGAGCATTTCTGAGGAACCTGTGGCATGGAATGAGATACCACTGATCCCAGTGAGGGAAGGAAAAATATTATCCTCTCCGGGGTGGTGTTGTAGTGGGGCTGGGGAGGCAGCTCTAATCTTCTGCATAAATCAGTGTGGTCGTTAAATATATCACTCTCACCGTGTTAGTCTGTGAAATACCTTTAGTCGAGCACAGAAACAACAGTGCTTGATGTTGGTGAAGATGAGAAAATACCAAAAGTAATAGTGAGGGGGGCTTTTTGTTTTCCAGCATAAATCGTTTTCATCGCACAATTGACTCAGAGTCACTTCATGGACTCCTTTATCTTCAGAATTCCTTTAAAGTTTAACAGTGCAGAACTAATTTTGATGACTCAGTAGCTCGAAAATTGTTATTTTAAGTGCCGAAAAGGTATTTTCCCTGTGGATTTTCTAGCGCTGAGGCAACCTTCTGAATGTTTTAACTGCTACTTTGTCTGACAATGTAAACAGACAGGAATAATTTAATGATTAACTCGTTATCCTTGATGCATGCCTTGATGTCTCATCTTGTTATTAACAGTTTGCCCATGTTTTGAAATATATATAATGTGAAGCAGAGCTAATTTTGCTCTGGAATGCTCTTTAACACCATTCCACAACTTTTTCCACCCACTGTCTGAGCTTGGTCAGCAAAGACACTCTCTATTAACATCCCAGCAACTCACCCCAGCACTTAGAGTTGTATAAAATGAAACCCGCTAATAAGAAACTTCATCAAAGAGCTTGAATATGTGCATAAGTCCATCCTTATTCAACCTACTACTATTTGAGCATATGCTTAACTTTACTATGCACTTGCAAATCTTGCTGAAAGCAGCTAGACTCAGTTTTGCTGGCTGGGTCTTTAAACACTTCCTAGCACCACATCCCGCTTCTGTCACCTTTAATAGTTACCTGTCTATCATTGCCACTTCCTCACACATTCCTCCTCAAAAAGCCTTTTGCAGAAGATAATAGATCTTGGAAAAATCACGTTTGTCTTTGAGCACAGGGAGAGCCACCTTGCTTTCCATACAAACTGGAAAGCCAAAAACTTACAGAATGCTTTTGTCATCAGAGAGAATTTTTAATGCATTTTCACCCAAACTTTCAATGTGATAATATTTATATGTGCTGCTATTTTTCTCTTCTCATGTCACATTTGTGAGATGATGTGTGCGCTGCCTGTGAAGCATTGAAGCCATTTTAAAAAACATTAGTTCATCACATTAGCAACCAAACAGCAGCACTAACAGAGCCTACACTGTCACTGACCCCACAGAGCAGGAAAATCCTAAGAATTTCTTTTCCAGGTCCTTGGAAAAACATTTTAAAATTGCATCCTCTGCTAGTATTATATGAACCGATGCACCTGAAAGCAATCAGGATGTGAAAAATGGAAACTCTGGCATTAAAATGAGTAGCAAAATAATCATAAAACGTAAAACAGGCCGAGTCCTAACACACATCTCCATTCCCAGCAGATGGTGGTGTCAGCAATCCCTGGTCCTGACATCAGCTGTCTCACTTCACGTGAATTCAGACTGGTGAAGCAAATAATGGTAGCACAGTTATTGGCACGTTTCCTCCAGAAGCCACTAATAAAAAAGTGCTTCCCCTGACATTTCCATTCTACACCAACCAACCTCACAACTGTTACAGTAAGTCAGGGAAGGAAAATGAAAAGCAATGACCCAGCCTGATTTAATTCCTACCTGGCAACTGCCAGGTTGAAAGGTAGAAAGATAAATGCCACTGAAATGTTGAGAATGTGCAGCATCTTCTCTCCAAACAGATATCAGTATCTGTTGCCAAAGCAGCACCTGCTCTTATGTTGTAATGTTTCCACTTAGTGCTGCTCTTATGCTGTTAGGATTTCCCCTTTATTTTGATTTTCCTATAACTCAGGTTGGTAAAAGTGTCTTTTGTACATCTGCTAAATATCTTAATGGAGAGGAATAGGCTCTGCAGTTCTTTGCTGTGTGCAGACAGTAGCATTGCACCTTGTGGGTGGGATGGGGACCTGACAGAGGGAAACCCAGGGAGGGTGCAGAATTCATTATTTTTAATTTTCCCGTCGGCATTTTGGAAAACTCTCAAAGTGAACGAGAAAACTAAACAGGCAGTGCCAGCCCCTCCATCCACAGGTATTGCCTCTCATCAAGATGAATGCATGAATATGAATATGCATCTATTTCTGTTTGCAGAGTTTGCCCCATCACCCTTGATTGGGAAGCAGAAGTCCTGTGTTCCGAATGTACTTTTCCATTGCAGATTTCAACATCTGCTGCAGAAACGTGGAGTCACTAAAGCTCTCTTGATTTAAGATGAAACATGAAGTCTCGGCTACCTTTTGGCAAGAAACCATCAGAGAGACCTGGTATCTTTTAGAGGACTTTAAAGGTGTTTCAGCTTTGTGGGAAATTTAAAGGAATGTAAACTGTGCAGGAACTGTGGAAAACCACATTCAGTGCATCTCCTTCAGACACGAGCTGTCTTCTCCAGTGTTAGGCTGTAAATAGAGTCTCATCCCTCTTGCCTGGTTTGGGAAGTGCCCTGCTCTGCTTGGGAGAGGGATCTGGGCCGGGCAGGGGAGCTGAGGTGCTAAAACTGAGCCGGTGCCAGCTGAAATCCGCCTGAAGCGCTCCTCTCTCCGCAGGTGGGAAGATGGTCTGTCACAGACAAAGCCAGATGAAAATGCATCTGGGGTAGCTCAGTGTTTGTTCTGCATTAGCTTCTGGCACGGCCTCTACTGTATTTATCCTTCCGCCCACCTACCTTCCACAGAATGGGGATGTACTCAGTCACTGATCTTATCAGCGCCACACTTTGATCCAGCTGGGATGTTAGAGCCTTCGGGAATTCCCCACGTTTGATAATTCCTGATAGTTACTTTTAAGAAAATACCAGCTGAAGGATGGGGAGGGATTCTTCAAATTCCAGCAGCTGAGTGAATGGTGGAATTTATCAGGCGTCCGAGCCAGATTTCCTTGGAAAGAACACATTTATTTTCAAGTGTCACATTTTCATTGTATTCAGCGAGCAATATCACCTAAGGCCAGAGAAAGCCAGAGGAACAGGACATTACTGGGATTTTTAATAAGCACTGGAGCTGGCCCTGATAAAAAACACTGTGAGATATATCCAAACTATGAATAGCTGAGGGCTGGCTTTATCCTGAGCAGTAATTCATTACCCCTTCATGTTTAGCTTTTGAAATACCACCTCGCGAGAAACTTGACCCCAAGGAAATCTATTTCAGGAATGTGCGTGGCCTCCATCCCAGCAGGCTGGGACTGTCTTTCCACCTTTATTGGTTTTTTCTCACCACCCCCCTGCGAGGTAGAGCCCAGCCATTACCCCGACTTTACCAAGCACAAATGGAAAAATATTCATGCATCTCACGCCCATTAATATCCAAATTGTGGCACTTAAGTGACTTTCCCAAGGCTGAGGAGGAAGTTTGTGGCAGAGCAGGGTACCTGGTGCTCTCTGTGCCTGCCTGAACACAGGAGTAATTTTCTACTGGCAGGGTGCGGCTTCCCACCCCCCAGTAGTAGGCAGGTTATGGGGCTGTCAGAAGGTGTGTGTGTGTTTGTTTGTTTTTCCATGGGGAGCATCAGGAGAAAATATCCATCATCTCCTGAGACCAGAGGCATTCCTGAGTGAAAGTGTGGGCGGCTGCCATGTCCCGCTGTGGCTCTGGGGAGGTGTTTGCTGTGAGTTGCTCCGAGGCTGTGTCCAGCTGGGCCCATGGCAGGTTGGGGCTTGCAGAGGTGGAGAATCTTGCTGTGGCTTTCTCTGGCTCTTGGTGGGGAAAAAAGGGGTGAAAATCAGCTGTATGGTTGCTTGTAGCTGGTGTGTTGATTTTGCTTGATAGACAAGTTCAGTTCCTGATGAACTAATTCAGAAGATTTGAGATCCAAGAGGATTGTTGGGAAATCTGTTCTGACCTCACAAGAAACACAGGGCTTTCTGCCTTGTAATTCCTGGGTTAAATCTCTGGTGCCCAGGGTGGATTTGAGTTGGTGTCCCCACACCTGCCTTTATACTCCTGTCTGCTTTGTGGATTTTTCCTATATCCTAGAATGTGGGTACTGGATATGAGGGCAGGAAAACTTGATTTATTCTGATAAAGGCAATGTGCTATTGGTAAATAGTATAATTGAAAGAGTTGATTAAATACCACAAACAAGGGAAAAAGTTTTAAGAATAAGCAAATGCTGTGAATTTTTAAGTGCTCTTTTTAATGTCTTTCTTACCATTGTTGCTGTAGGAGACTTTCAGTGCTGGTCTAAAGGCTTCCCTGAGAGTCAGTGCCTTTTTTTTAGACGATAACTACATTCAAGCTATTGAAAACATTTATTCCTTCATGCATGGCAAACGAGTTAGGGGTTAGAGACCCAGCAAAGGGAAAGAAGAGCAAGTTGTGGTAAAGTGGGATGGGGGGATAGGTGTGTGCGAGTCACTTGTTGGTTCCAGCCAGACCAGAAGGCAATAACTGGAATATTTGCCTTTGGTACTTCGGTCATATTCACCATCAGCTCCTGTCTCACCTAGGGAATATGTCTGAGAAACTCCTTCTTCCCAGCAGGGAGCAAACACCCATAGTCCCGGTCCTTAGCAAAGAGCAAACAGAACTGTTTCCCTTTGTCTATTCCCACGCAATTTCAGCATTACCTGTTTATAATTGCTTGAGAAATGTTTTACAAGCACCTGCATCAGGTGAAGCATCTTTATTGTGGGAGACTTTCCTGAGGAGACTTCATCAGCTGCTGATCACAGGCCCTGCTTTAAAGCCCACCGGAGTCCATGGGAGAGATGCACGTTTCCCGTGACTCCAGCAGCCTTTTGATCACAACCACTATGTGAAAATGTTGTCCAGCACCCTGGAGTTGGCTCCTCCAAGGCGTGTTTTGTGTATATGCTGGGCCAGGCACTCCCAGCCCCCCACCATGTATGGGCAATGGTCTGTGGGACACTCAGGAGCAGCCACATCCAAGAGAACAATGGGTGACATGGGCACGAGAGGGTGAACCCACACACTTACATGTTGTAGTCCTTTCCAAACGTGCGTGAGGCACTGCAAAGTGCCAGAGCTCCATGGATGGGCAGTACCAGCCACGCTGCCAGGAGCTGGTGGCTCAGGAGCCCACATTTTCTTGGCTTCCTGTTCTTGCTCAAGACTCCCAATCACTGATAGATACCGGGTCAGCCTCTGGTGTAGCAGAAGAGGGATTTTTCCGCTGGCATATTTCACTATGGAGCCTTGGTCCTGCTGCAACTGGAATCAAGGGGGCATGGAGGAGTAGCTCATCTCTAGGAACATGGCCTGGATGTGGAGAGTATGAGCCATTGCATGCTTTTCCATGGTCTTGGAAACAAGCAAAGCATTCAGGATATTCCCTGAAAAGCTAAGGCACTGAAAAGTCCGAAGCTGAGGTGACACTCACCTGGTGTAAATCAGCAAGGACCTGCTGGTGTGGATAGCACCCATATCAAACACACCAGGATTTTTTTGCAAATACCACAAAACTCCTTTCCTCAACTGGAATTACTCATGCTAAGAAAATGTGTGATGTCCCAAGGACTGACTCATTTGGCATCCAGAGCTTCTAGCCCAGTATCTCTCCTGCCAGGACTTTTTTATTATCAGTTCCATTCATTCCTCCCGAAGGCTGATGGGGTGCGATAAAGCAGATGGCCAAAGTCCCAGACAAAGGTCAGGCAGGACAATTAATGACAAGCCGACAGCCCCACAAAGGCTGTGGGCCCAGGATAATGCTGGCTCTGGAGGGCTGCTGACAATAACATAAAGCTGCTCCCCTCACAATGGGGAGATAAGATACAGTGCTGTAATAGGAAAGCAATCATCACAAAATGCCATCAATTATAGAAAAGCTGCACCAGCGGGGGACGGGTTCAATATTGGCTCTGTTGATGCCTCGACATCCCTTGGCTGCGCTTTCTGCGTGGCTTCTCACGGCAAGCCTGGTTGGGCACTGCAGCAGCTGAGGCTCCCTCACCCCAGTTCTTTCATCAGTTTTTGGCTCGTGAAATTACACCGAATAATATGCTTATTCAGGGTTTTATATCTGGGCACCTATTTTATTACCTTTTATAATGCATACAGGGTCGGATCAGCTTGCAGCAGAACAAAGCTAATTACACCTTTCATTACCTAAATATAGCATAATGACAGAGTGTCATTCAAGTGTGGCATTGAGCTGAGAAACCTCATGGCAGGCCAGGACAATGACAGAGGTTATTGAGCTCCACCTGAATTGCTGCTGGTGCAGCGAGAGTGGGGCAGGGTTAATAGACAGGTCATTCCATAAATTACAGTATTGAATGGAAACTGCGAAGGGTGAACACTGCTCCCATCAGGCACTGTGTCTCCCAGAGTCAGGAAACTCCAGAACCAGCGTTAACCTCTTGCCTTCCTCTTGTTACCTCATAAATTGTGTGTTGGTAGCTGGGAGACCAGAGAACAAACCCACCTGCTGAGGTGTAAGAAGTGCAGCAGGGCTACACTGAACTCTTTAGTTTTGGATCATCTTATCAGGGAGGCAGGATGGTTGGTGGCCATTTCTAGCATGGTTGGTAGCCGTTTCTGGCATCTGCTCCCAGTCTGTTACGGTACTCTTGACACTTAGTTAAAAGCTCCTACTCCTGACGTGTAGCGCTGCAGGAAGGTCTGGGACTGAACATGCTGCCACCTGAATGTTGTCCCCAGTGACATTAGAGGGTCTTCCTATGACTTTGGTTGGAAGCCACCTCCTCTACATCTCCACTATCCCTTAATGCAAACAGAGAGGGGATTTGCTTTTAGCTTATTCCTTTTCATGTCTTTTAATAAGAGGCTTCCCTAGATTTGAATAAAAGGATGGTGAGAGCAAAGGCTGGTAAAAGCAGTGTTCATAAAAGTTATTATCAGACACTGTTTAATTTCTGCCAAAGTAAGCAAATCACAGAAAGTTTCTACTTTCCTTGGAGTGTTTCTGTGTTTCATCAAAACCAGAAAATGAGACGTTTTAATTTGCAGATTTGTTGAGGAGTTGAAGAATATTCATTCCAGTTTTCTTAGGTTCTTACTGAGTACTTGTGTTGCGGTTAATGGGGGTTTTTTCCTTATCTTTTGGCTGAACAAAAAATATTTCTATCACAAGTCATCCTGTCCCTCCCTAGTTTCTCCCTGAAAGGTGAAAGGCATTGCTGGGCTGTAATTCCACTGTAGCAGTACTGCCTACATGAAAAATTAGTAGGGCCAAAAACCTGCAACAGGAGACAAATGAGATTGTCTTAAGCCTTGGATGAATTTCCAGCTACCAAGAAGAGACACATGATCTCCAGTACTTTGAAGGCTGAGGCTGATACAGGTTTCATTTCTGAGTGTAGCAGAGATGTAGTTTATTTTCTTTTGAGAGACTGATAGTTTTTGACAAATTTCTTAGTCTCTGGTTTTCTTTACACTGGTTGAAGTCATCAGTTCCCTTTTCCTGTCTTTCCAATGTACTCACACTTCTCTTTACCAGGAGTTTTATGGGTTGGGAGATCCTCGAGTCAAAGGAGAGCTTGACATGCTTAAATAGGTGCTCTTCATCCATCTCCTCCCTTCACCAAGGTACTGGTGAGGTGCTTGAAGAGTCACAAGTAGAGATTGAACTTTTAGAAATGTCTTCAATCCTTTGGTCCAGAATATCCTTCCAAAAGATGGAAGATAAAGTTTTCAGTGGCCACAGGATTATTTATTAATATTGGTGTTACGCCACATTTAGTGTCCATCAGGATAGACCCATGACCCTGGCTTACGTTGAGATTTTGCTTCTTGTGCAAGTTACATCTTCTTAGGCCTCCTTGGCAGTTTTGTTCTTTCTCCTCTCCAAATTCCTCCTTTTTACTCAAGTTGCCTCTTTGCTTAGGGCTGGACACAAAGCAGCTCCGAGGCCAGTGCAAAGACTCTTGGCTCTGTGGTGGGAGCACCAGGGCCACAGATGAAAGACTTCCAAGGTTTGGAGGAGCCGAGTGCTTTGAAGAAGGTCATGGGGAAAGTGTCTGATGGGATAAAAACTGAAAACAGTTTTCCAGAGCTGTGGATTAGCAGCCCAGCAGCTGCTCCCATCTGCAGGAGGTGCCAGGGCCATATCTCTGACCTGATCCAGCTCAAAGCGTTGCACAAATCAGCCAAGTCCACATCTGGATGCAGTTCCTCCCTGTCCATAGCACTGCGGCCTCCACCCTCCCCAGGCTGTTTGTGAGGCCCTGGGAAGGATCCAGCTTGACAAAAGTAGAGGTTTATCTCCTTTGGTGACTGCTCTCTACAAACCAGCACTGTTTCACATTCACTCACCTCAGTGCTTCCTGAGGGCAGCAAAGAAAAGTCTTACGCACATCCTTACAAGTGAACTTTGAAAGAGCTTCAGAGACCCTTGAATTGTTAATTACCAGGCACTTGGGCATTTTTATTCTGGAAAAACAAACTGGGAGGGTCCTGCTCACCCCTGCTGCACGTCTGTGGAGCTCAGCAGGGTCTGGCCCTGTGCCCCTGTGAGCAGGGCAGAGGCACCTCCACCCTCCAGCCAGTCTTCCTGAGATGCTGCTCTCTCTGGGTCCCCTCCCAGTCCCTCTGGCTCTCACCCTCCCCTGCTCCAGAGGTCGCAGAGTCCCCTGTCTCCATTTCAAACCAGGACCTACTTTGCAGTGGCTCTTGTGTAAGCCTGGCTGGATCAGGGCATGCTGTGGGGTTGACAGGTTTCCACTGTCACTCTCTGAGCTTTAAATCAGCCAGGGAAATCCCAGCGGTTCTGAAAACACACATGTGCTCTCTTTTTGCCCCTTTCTTTCCTCCTTTTTTCTTCCCTTGGTCTGCAAAACCCTCCCAGCCTCCTTTTTTCATTTCCCTTTCTGCTTTCGCCTTTATCTCTCCCCACTGTTGTGGTTACATCCTCTGGTGATAACGGGAGTGACCCCATGGGGTGACCCTGGAAGATTATTACATTAGCTGTAAATTTTGAGCCCGGGCCAGCCAATCCAGTCAGGGTTGCAACTCCCATCCTCTAAGTGCAGGAGGATTAACGCTCACGAACATAAGTCCCTTAAAGCACTCCACAGACACCAGTGACCATTCCTTTCTCTGCATATCTTTGTATTTCTGCCTTTAAGACCAGTTGGGGAATAGAGCTTTGCTATTCCTGTTGAGGTGGTGAAGGGGAGGAAAAAGACAGCATTCATGACAGTCGGGGCAGAGCTGCATTAAATAAAGCCTCCATCTTTCATTCTTAAGCTCAGCTCCAGGTCCTTGATGAAGACAGATTTTTCAATTAGACAGGCAATGTTTGTTCTAATATTTTATATATGAACAGCTCAACTGACATCTTACCCAGATTTATGAAGGAAATCGAATACAAATGGGAGGTTTAATATAAATTTATTATTCAAATTTATCCCATATTTCCGCAAATAAAAATTATGGTCGCCTCAAAGAACTCGTTTTCTTCCAAAAGAAAGAAAGAAGTTGATAAAGTTTCTTTCCACCCGGTGAATAACAATATTGTACGTTAAGAAAGATCTGTCATAATATAAATTATAACACACATGGAATACATTTCCCATTGAAGACAATATTTCTTTCTTATACAAATGTTGCACTCCTTCGTTGGACTGAAAGGAAGTTCAGGAAGGTTGGCAAAACAAAGTCCCCCATTTTTAACACTATACAGAACAAAGTGTATTCTGCTGCCAATTACCCTTAACTGAAAATGACTGCAGCTTCTGGGAGACACAGCCAAGGGTCAGGGGGTGCAACTGCTCCCCAAAGGAACAGAAATGTCAGGCGACATTCACACTCCAGCTATTTAAAGAAAGGATGAAGAGAATTTAGAGGAATAAAAGACCTTGCAACATCCATTTTAGCCATGGGGAAATTACTGCAATTAATGCTAGGCCATTTATAGCCCATGATTCCATACTTTTATGAGGGCATATCTAATTTAGGAAGGGATTAATACACCACAAGTTTTCATCTCCAGTCAGAAGGAGAAGGAAATATGGGAAAACGGGTTTTTTGCTAAATCAGAATGAAGTACTAGACTGAAAGATTTATATATTTTGGTTTCTCTTAACCAAAATTTTGCTTCCTTATTCAGTTGTGGCATTGCCGTGGTTTAGCTGCAATTCCAGCCTCCTATTTTTCATTTAATTGTTTCCTGTTTACCCGCTTTTTTGGACTGGAAACAGTATGAGATGTGAAAGGTGATCAAAACACATCAGAATACTTCCCATGTCTCTCCATTTTCAAGCAGAGGAAAAATAAAAGAGGGGAAAGCCTGAAGGGTCCTGGTAGTAATGTCAAAACCATTTGTGTGTTTAGGGTTTCAGAAACCTAAAGAAAATAGAGGCTCTCCAAAAATGTTTTTTGATTGTCAATGTGTTTCACTGGATTTCTGTTTTTCATTGAATTCTGTTCCAACATACTCACTTACATGTGTAAATTTACAAGTTGTTCAGGTATTCCCATGAAAAATTTTGATGTTATTTGGTGTCCCAATAAACCAAACCCCAAGCAGATGCATACAAAGACAAAAGATCATATATTAATGCATATATGAATTAATGTATATTAATGAGTATATAAATCAATGGCAGAGACTGGGGGGATATCCAAAGCATGGGGGTGGCTAACCCTGCATGATTTCAGTGGGGTATGGCATCCCTTCAGGAGGGAGAGCATTTGTCTCACCTAGGTTTATCCACCTACACAGGCTGATGCTCAGAGCCACATGGGAACCAGTCCCCCTGGTGCTCCCAGGGCAGAGAAATGGGCT
Organism: Machaerirhynchus nigripectus; assembly: GCA_013397975.1. NCBI lineage: Eukaryota > Metazoa > Chordata > Aves > Passeriformes > Dicruridae > Machaerirhynchus > Machaerirhynchus nigripectus. Next base: position 853,554 of record VZRQ01007592.1, on the reverse strand, counting down.
CTGAGCCCAGAGCTCACCCTGAAATGGGAAAAATGAATCAGCCCCTAAAAAAAGCATCTCTAGCTGGCTGTGAAGTGGGGTTAGAAGGTGAGCCCAGCTGCAGAGGTCTGGCCTGGGGGATGTGGCTCCCATCTGATTTTCCTATCTCTAATTAGCTGTATCAGAAGGCACTTAAATGAATTAGCAGGCCCAAAGTTCCTGTTCCAAAGAGTCCAGATTTTAGGTCCAAGTGAGTGTTTTCTCTTTGTTGTTTTAGCTGTGCCCCCTTCAGTACCAACAGGGGAAAGCCCATTCTAAGTCCCTGTGTCACATTTTTGGATATTCCCTGCTCAGTGCTGCTAAGCCTGAAGACCACCTTTCCTCACTGGGCAGAGGGAGATTTCCAGAAGGCACCCAAGATCCTTCCTGGGACGAAATCTTTGAGCTTTTTAAGCCAGTTCATTTCAGGGTTGAAGTCTCCTCATTCAGTTGGAGGAAGCACTCTCAAGTCCCTGTTGATCTGGGTACTAACTCCTACCGAGAGTAACAAAAGCATTGCTTGAGAAGCTTTTGAAAATCGTATTTATCTTCAGCTTACAATTGTAGTAGGTCAAACACCTTTAAAAACACCACCTGAAATACTGGGCAGCATAGAGCTGAGCTGTGCTTAAATACCTGTAAAGCCCAGAGTGTGCTTGACTTAGAAGCACAGGACTATTCCCAGGGCAGATTTAGTGGCTTTAAATTAATTTCTACTGACTATGCCACGTTTTATCATGTATTTTTTTGTACAGGAACCACTTCTAATGTCAGTTGCAGCTGTAAATCAGAGGAAGCTGTTGCTAAATCAATATGCTGAGGTGTGACATGTGGTGTGTGGCTGCAGAGCCAGCCCTTCTGCCTTGAGATAACAACGTAGGAGCAGCAGTGAGGGGATTAGGGACCTCTGAGCTGTTTGCTTTCATGCTGAGACGTGCTGTAAGGCAAAGCAGGCAAACAGAATCAGAAAAAACAACCACAGGGAAGTTGACATACGTATTGCAGAGTCTTTTAGATGAGTCTTTAAATGTCCAGTTGTTTCTGCTCATGGCATTGCATGGCCTTGGGGTTACAGGCTTGGCTGGCACAGTCAAAGGTCTCTGTTTAGCTCAGACTGGGGATTCAGAGGGCTCTCTATGAACCAAGGAGGAGAATACTCTGTGAAGAAAAGGTCTGTAACAGCACCCAGGGCATCCAGCTGGCAGGTCGCGTTCCTGGCTCCTCATCCCAATCCCCAAGATTATTTTGCTTGGGTTTCATTTTGTTTTGGTTTGTTTTATGCCAAGGTTGTTTATTGTAAAATACATGAACACTCCTGGGAGAGCTCCCCACACACAGCTGAGAGCTCTGACCATGGGATGGTTGTGCAAAGGGCAGGGCGTTCCCACCTGTGACTGTCTGCAGCTGGGACGAAACCAGCCATGAACACTGACCTTCCTGAGAGGGCTCTGGGCACCAAGGGGATGGAGGCACCTCCCCAGCTGCTCTGACTCAGGTGCCTTTGGCACACCAGCCGGGTGGCACCTCACACACAGCTCTGCACAGCACGCTTCGTGCACCAGTGCCACAATCTTGGAAGGGCCTCTGGACACCCTCCTGTCCACTCCCTGCTCTGAGCAGGGACAGTGGGAGCAGTTTTCCAGGGCCATGTCCACTCAGGGTTTGAATACCTGCATGGGTGGAGACTCCACAACCTCTCTGGGCAACCTGCTCTAGAGTCTGGTCACCCACTGTATTCCTGGTCACCTGTACTTGCTTGGACCTCTTGTAGGCTTCCTTTTCATGGGTCAGTTTTGCCAGGAACTCTGTATTTATCCATGCAGGCTCCTGCTGCCATTGTTTTCCAGATTGTCGGCATGGACTGTTCTTGGGTTTGGAGGAGGTTGTCCCTGAAAATCTGCCAGCTTTCCTGGGCTCCTTTTCTTTCCAGAGGCAGATAAAACCATCACTGCTGAGACAACAAGACAATTACCTTTCTTGACTCATTTCCATCCCCAAAAAATCAGGGTTGAAGTAGTGTTTTCTAATCTTAGGAAGGATCTAGTTCGCCCCTGAAAGACATGAAAATTAGGAACCCATTGGTCTTGCTTCACTGCGCTGATGCCTTTGTGCTTTGGTGGCAACTATTTGTTATCCAGACAAATGTAATATTTGCATGTGTCATATTTACCAGGCAAGACCAGTGGCTGAGAGAGGGCTGCAGGCGCTCCCAGCTCCCATCTCTCTGCGGGGCAGGAGTTGTTTACAGTGCTGGTTTGGCTGCTGGCACAGCCCCGGCTCTCACAGAGCCATATTTTACTAGTGCTGGATGAATGGTCTTCAAAGCTGGGTGACATTCTGTGCTTTGCCAGGCTGCTCATCTGCAGGGTTTTTTCAGTGTCCATAAAATTCATTATCATTGTAGCGCTGCCTAATTAGCCCATAAATGTTCCAGTGTAGTCCATAAATTACCCTGGCCTTAAAGGGCTTATCTGGTTGGTGTAATAAGTAGGTCTGTACACTGTTTTTTTTCTGTTATAACAGGCAGAGTATTATTTATATGACTGGGACTGAACTGTGCCTGAACTGGGAAAGAAGCACTACACTATAAATAAAGAGTATTTTATTGTCCAAAGACTTTAAACCTACTTCAGGGCATGTTAGCATCTGCCTAAACCATCTCTTTTTGCTTACTCTCTCTGCTCCAAACAAGTAGAGAGTGGACAGACAAAGTATATCCAGAAATACTGAAGTACAGTGATCTGCTGCACAGATAGTCAGTGTTAGAGGTTCTGAGGGCATTTTGTGTTTTGACAGGTCAGTGGGTGCACAATAACATGTTACAAGAGCTGTTGCTGGAGCTCAGCAGGAGGTGCTGAATTTTGTTGTGGAGCTACACCAGGTATGTTTTAACACATACATATTTTGCCATGTTGTCTCGGTTGATCTGTAAAAAACATGGGAGGAAAAGGAGTTTTGTTTCTAAAAATGTGAAGGAAAAAATTATCAGTGTTTTTTAAGCAGACTGTTCTAAAATGGACACTTGTTAAGTGGTTAAAGTATAAACTCAGGTCAAGTACGGAATACAATGGCATTTTTTTCTTTGCAAATTAGCACTTCCAGCCAATTCTGTTATTTTAATGTTTTGGTACTTTATTGGGAGGTCATTTTAAAAGGCTTTCAATTTTTTATTTGTATGAAAACAGCCTTTCAAGGGGAGTTTCTCTGAAACATTTAGGGCCCCCTCCAAAACCCAAATCCAGGTGGATGCCTAGGAAAGCACTCCGGGAGGGAGGCAGGTCCGTGGTGCCCTGGCTCCTTTCTGCTCTCACGAGAAACACCTGCACACACTATGCAAAGAGCCACCCACTCACCACAGGCCCAGGGCACTCATCTGCACACTAAACAGGGCTGAAGGGAAAGCTTTGGCCACCAGCTGTGTTGCTGTGCCTTTAGGACAAATGACCAGGGTTCAACCCAGCAGAACAAACGCCCCAAACTCTGAGATTTGGGGCTTATTCAGCAGCTGATCTCAGAGCGGTTGAGAAATCACCAGCCAAGGCTTGTGCCTCGTTAACTGCTGCAGGTGATCCACATTAAGGCAATTAATTGGCCCAGAGCAGGGAATGCTGGGAGGCTGTGCCCTCACAGACCACCTGCAGCAGTACCTGCAGCCATTTCTCCTCTTTGTTCCTAGGAAGGGACTGGAGACCTGTCCTGTGCTGCCAGCAGCGTGGGGAGCAGACCCTGCAGCTCAAGGTACCGTTCTGGGGAGGGGGTGCCACTAGTCCTTGTGCCAGGTGTGCTGTGGGTGCCCTTCTGAGGCGCTGTGAAGGATAAAATGGGGAGACACAGCCCTGGCATGTGCAGTCTGAGAGTAAGGGGTGCTTTGGTGCCAGATCAGTGGTGTGAAGAGAAGTTTGCCTGGCTGTGTTGATGTCGCCAGAAGGAGCTTTACCTCAGCAGCTGGGAGGAAGTTGGGGGAGGCCTGTATTGAAATATTGGCCCAGTTCTGGGTCTTAAATACAGGAATATTGTCCTGTGTTGTGTGTTGGAGGAATATTTTTCACTGTACGTGCACCAGTAATGCAAAGAGATGGATTTTGTGTGGACACAGGTCTGACATCTGAGTTATTTCCCTAGCCAGAAGGTATTTGTCTTCTGTGGTGGAGACAATTTGATGGGAAATAGTGGGGCTGGGTTTTGCTCTTGTTTCTGCCAGAAGCTGCATTTTTGACCACAGGTAAATTGTTCTTTATCCTGTTTCATTTCTCCATTGATAAGCTGCAAACAGTGGTGCTTCCCTGCCTGCCTGGCTGCTTTAGGTGGTGAGGGCTTAAGGTTACGTGTTACCTGTGTTCAATCTGCAGCAGCACCCTGGGCCCTGCTCAGCCGAGGCTGGGGGGTTGGGGTGTCTGTGCACTCGACGCAAGTATCAGCAGGTGTCCTCACCACCTGCTGGGAGTTACAACTCTCCTCTTAACTCAGTTTTTAACGGCTGAAAAAATGTGGTTTGTAGGAATATTCTTGTGGAGGTTGTTTTGCTCTTTAAAAACAAAATCAGTTTTGAAAACAGCTCAACTATTGCTTCCTAAGTGTTTTTCCTTTCTTTCCCTCCCTCCTCCTGAAAAATTCACCCTCAGCTAACCCAAGGGGAATAAGTTTCACAAGGAAAATCTTTTTTTTCAACTGATACTCCAAAAAATGCGTATTTTTGTTGCTGTGTGCACAATTATTTTGCAACTATGAGCACCATCTCTGCACCCAGGGTGACTTGTGGTCACACAAGGCTTGTGTCATGACATGCCCAAGCCAAAGTCTGCAGGGAAAGCTGTATCCAGCCTCACACCTGCATTTCCTGTGCTGTTACCACTTAGCTGGGTGCCTTTATCCCTGCGCTAGGATAGGATGGGTATGTGTAGTTTGAGACTCGTGTTGGGGTTTTGTGGGTTGTTTGTTGTTTTTATGCAAGAAGCTCGGGAGAAAGATTGACAAACACAGAGTGCTTCTAACAAGCACCACTGTGAAGAATCCACTTCAGGGGTAGAGGGAACTGTGACGTGTTTCTCACCATTCTTTTGCTGGGTCTAAGAGTGCCAAGTTGTTACTGGTTCAATTCAGCAACCATCCTTTCCTCCAGTATTAACTACTGGTATTTCTGAGGAGCATAGGATCATTCCACTGTTCAGGAATAATTTTAACGCACTGGAATGTGTTTTCTGGTCACATCTATTAGCATTCCAGCATCTCCCACCTTGCAAGATGAACTCTGATTCTACATGTTCTTGCCTGTGTGTGTGTTGGACTAAGGTGATTGTAGATTGTATAAGGTCTTGGGAGTTGATGATTGTAAACATGCAGAACTTTTTTTACTTCAGGCCTCAACACTACAAAAGAAGTTTGGTTTGGAGAAAACCATTTGAGCAATGTAAATTCACCAAGGCAGATTTTACAGGTGGGGCTTTTAATTATTTGTAAACAGAATCAGGCAGCATATCCCTGTTCAAGTATGCACCAAGTAGTGAAGATTCATCTGTGGTTACATAGATGCTATTTAAATATTTGGTGCTATTTAAATAGCTGTGATTTTTGGTAACTAGAAAGAATTTATTTTCTTGGAGCAAAGTCTGGATTCTTCAATGAGAGAGCACGTCATGGCTCATTCAAGGCTTGCTGTTGTCTTGTCTAAGAAGTTGGTAGGTGTTAAATTTTCTCATTTAGGAATGAGGAAGATTTACTGGGGTATGTTTAATATTCTCCACTCCAGGGATGTGAACTATGAGATGTATGGTTTGCAGTTTACATGCTGGATTTTATCTGCTCTCTGGCGGTACTTTTCCTGTTTGAGCTGAACCAAACATTAAATTTTCACTTCAAGTACCTGAATAGGATTATAAAGACAAAAGTATTTATTCTGTAGGTGATGTGGCCAGCTTCTGAACTGGCTTGACTGGGAGAAAATTATCCTCTTGGTTTACTTTTTTCCTGTATCTTGTTAGAAACCCCAAACTCTGTGTTTTCCACCCGCTGCTCTCCAGCGGATCTGTTAGCAACTTTTCCCAGAGAACTGTCACCTAAAAGTGGTTCAAAGTAGATGTTTCCCAGCATGTCTTCAGCAGTGAATAGGTGTATGACTTAGAGAATCTTACTTCCTAGGAAGTGTTTTAGCTTTAAATGAATGGCAAACCAATACATTAAAGCTACGTGCTCTGATTGTGGCACTTAAAATCACCCTCACTGACCTCAACAGAACATGGACAAACCTGTGTGTTTTTGTCAGAGGATTATGAACTGGCTTTAGTGCTTTTCCAATCTTTGGATTCTTGCAAAGACAGTACCATGGGATTGTTCTGTAACAGTGTGGATGGATTGATTGCCTGGGTTTCATTTCCCTTTGTTATTGCCTTCAGTATATCTTTGTGCTGAGCATCTCTTCTATCTGTTCTCTTCAGATGCCATTGTGTTGTCAAAAGAGACTTCACACAGGACAGTGAGTCACTCAGCCCCTGCAGTGATGAAGTATTTTTGTTTTCAAAAGCCTTCAGCAGTGTCCCCACTGCTCCCCACCAGGCAGAGTAACACAAGAGTTGCTCTAAGTTATCAGATTTCTCTGTCTGCTCTGTTTTGGGTGACACATTTATGGAGAGTCCTCCAACCTGCCCACCTCCCCCGGCCTCCCCAGCATTTTGTGAGCCTGCTGGGGAATGGATTGGTGCTCTGGAGTGGTCACTGAACCTTGACAAGTGGCTCCACGCAGACCTGGGAGGCTGGAATGAGAGCTGGTACTGGGTTGCTGCTCTGACATTCAAAAATATAATGGGTGAAATCCCTTCAGGACCTGCCTGAAGCCAATGGGAATTTTGCCACCGACTTCATCACAGCCAGGATTTCACCCAGTTTATTTCCCAGCCTCCTGGTGCACGAGTGTGCAAGGTCGGGCTCTCATCGTGGTCCCACTGTGCCACGATCTGGAAGCCATTTGCCAAGTCTTGTGGAATTGTTCCTTGTTCTCAGTAATGAAATTTAGTGGGAATTCTGGCCTGTGCCTTCATCCATTAGGAACCAGCTCTCAGCCGATCAGCGCGGCTCACGCTGTGCTCGTGGAGGGTGGATTGGGAGGCTGTGGAAGTGTTTACTTCTTGCAGAATGTTTGCTCCGGTGGGGATTTTTTTGGGGTCTTACATCTAACAGAATCTTTTGGAGCTTGTCCTATGTGGGGAATGAAAATTTGGCATTTACCACAAGCCTTAACTCTTGCAGGGTTGTGTGCGTGTGTTAATGCCTTTTTTTCTATAGGTACATGTGATCCAAAAAATGTGGATTCTGGAATTTGGATGCAGCTGTAAGTGAAGGATCTGGCTTGGGAGGGGGTGTTGATCCTGTCTGCTCCATGAACAGCCCTTAGCTGCCTCTTTCCTTGCCTCTTGGAGGTGTTCATGAGGCCCATTTTGTAAGGTCATTGTCCAGGTCTCCCCGTTGATTTCTTTAATAATACTGAAAATGCAGTTTAAAAAATTGTTACTTTGTCCAAGAAACTAGAATCAAACTAAACCAACAAAATCAGGGAAGTTCACTCTGAATTTCTGGGATGAGAGCCAGTTCTCAGCCACATGTTGTAACGGTGTTATTTATGTCCTTATTTATTGACTACATTGGCACTTAGAGCTCCCATCTCGGCCTGAAGCCCTGCCACAGTACATGTGAGAAGCATAGTAAGGGTGAGTCCCTGGCTGTGAAGACCATACAAGACACAACAACAAAAAAAATCTTCTGTAAATCCCATTTTATGTAGCAGGGACTGAGGCTTCTCTCTGGCAGAGTTGCACAAAGAAATGAGAGAGCAGAAGAAACCAGGAGTGTCCTCCCGCATTTCAGGTAGGGGCTTTAGAGGCAGTTCCAGCTCTGATAATGCTTCCTTGTCTCTTCTCCTTTCATGAGTAAATCTCCTTTCAGTTTTTTTCCCTGGATCCTGCTCCATTGTCAGAAGCAGTGCCACCTCTGGCACTGAGACTGAGAGGATTAAGGGAAGGGACACGTCCCATTCCACATTTCTCTTGCTTCAGTGGTTGAGGGAAAATGTTAGTATTATATAAAAATAGTTTCTGGAACCAAAGCAAATTTATTTCAGTCAGGCTTCAAATACATTAGAGAAAAAGAAAAGATGGACACCAGTTATTGTGTATTGCAGTTTGGATTAGTATTTCCTATTGCTCAGGTACCTGTTGTTTCTTCTCCCCTCTCTCTTCCCCTGAGCTTTCAATCACTTTCAGCTCCAATTAAGGGTATGAACTTGGGTTTTCCCTAATAATGAAACACAATACCAAACTGAAGCTTCTTGAAGGGCTCGTGAGGGAGGTGCGCAAACATCTGGTTGACATTTAATCTAGAAATGTCAGGTCTCAGCATTTCCAACCCAGGCTGACAGCTCCTTGAACACCAAAACATTCTTATTGAGAAAATATAGGGAAGAGGTGGATCAAAGACCAAATACTAAACTGGAAAAAGGTGTTTGTTTTTTTTAGAAAAGCGGGTGTAAGCTCCATGTTTGGAAACCTTTATGGATTCCTGATTGTAATCAACATTACCAGTGAAGGAGAGCAGTTTGCAGTGGAGACAGCTGGGCTGAGGCTCTCTGTGAAGGTGGGGATGACCTCCAGCAATCCTTTTGTCATTTGAGTAGGTCAGACCTTGCAGCAGCTGGCCAGAGCTGACTCCAGGGCAGGAGGTCTCCAAATCCTCTCTGCTACACCCAGGCACTTATCTTCGTGGATGTTCCTGTCCCAGAGGTACCACATTTGCGTCCCAGAGAACATTTGAGTTCTCAGTTTAGCAAAGAATTTGAGAGGGATGCAGGCTCCCAGGATTGTCTAAGCCCAGCCTAAAGGAATATTCCCACTTTCCAGATGCCAGGACATGATGCTTCCCATGGGCTGGCTGTGGGCTCCTTGAGGCACATGGCCAATGTGGGGCTCAGCTCTCTCAGTGAGACTGAGGACATTTAGTCACCAAGTCCTGGAAAAGCCCAGGCTTAAATGCATATTTAAACCCCAGTTAAATCAATGAAAATTAAATATCTGCCTAGAAAATGCACCTAGAAACTGCTTTGGAGACCTGGCTTGGACTAAGAAAGTCAGGCTTCGGTTCTGATTGAAAAGTTCAGCAAAAGTTTCTCTGTCCTTTTCTAGGACAGAGGTTTTCTCTTCTCAAAATGTAGTATAGAAGTGAGAAACAACCATTCCTAGGAAGACACTGTTCTTAGCAGAGGTGATGGGGGCTTTTTTAAGGCCTTTTTCTTTTCATATTATCTAGTCTTTTAACTGCATTCTTCTAGTTTTCACTTTCTTTATACCCTTTCGTGCCTTAATTCCTTCTGATATGCTTCATCTTAAGGAAAGAGCGAGCAGATGTTCACATGTTATTCCAGGTGAGGTTCCACCATCTGCCCATGACATAACCAGATTTGTGTTACTTTACTCTCTGACCTCACATTCTCCTGGCTCTTTTCTCCCCTGCAGTCATGGCAGAGCTGCTCCTTGTGCTGCAGGCAGGGATGACGCACACAGTGTGCGGGTCTAGCGTTGACTCTTCATCCCCTAAGTCAGGCCCCCTGAAGTGCTGTATCTAGCAACAACCATCAACACTTCTCCTCTTCCACTGCTCATTCACCCTCCTTCAGAAAAGCTTTCTGTTTAATGGGGTGTCCTGGTCCTGAGTGAAATAAATGATTTCATGTCTAATTTTCTTCTGCCCAGTATCCTGCGATGTCATGTCATGTTTCTTATATCTAGCCGTGGTAAAAACAGCAGGAAGGCTGTTTTGGAAGTAAAGATATAGGATCTGATCTGGTTTTTATTGGAATCAGTGATCAAGTTCTCACTTCAGCAAAACTCATGACTCACACATGGCTCAGAGCATCTCATTTGCACCAGTGAATGCTCTGGGTTAAAACAAAGGTCATTAGAAAATGTACCCAAGAGGCTAAGACCTGTTTAAATACACATTAAGGGATGTTTGAGGGGAGGGTAGTTAAACTGAGCAAACCTGACAGGAGACCATGTCTCCACAGCTTTTAGAGGATCCATCAGCCTTTCTGGGCCTTTCTTCATTGTTGGCTGATCAATAAATGAGCTTGGCTTTGCCCTAGCAGGAATAGTGGGGTGGAGAGGGAATGGGAACAGTTTGTTTCAGGAAACAGTTTCATGTAAGCTCAGCTTGTAACAATCTCAAATTGAAAAGTTCACATGACTGAAAGGCAAAATCTTCTGGCTGAGGGCCAAGTAGGGAAATGAGTGGTGTTGGCTGGGGGAGCTTAACACCACTAGGGGACAGGAGGAGTGGCTGGTGGGGGAGATAAGCGGGTGCTCTCTGCACCCCTCTGAGCGTGTTTCTACCTTTCTGAACCCGCTTTGCCTCTCATCCTCCTGAGGAGCCTGGCTCTGTCGGTGGTGATCCCAAAGGGCTCTGTTTTCATTATTTGTGCCCATGTGGAGCCTCTTCTTAGGAAAGGTTCCTTGAGTACAAGCCATGAATGTTTTTGGGTTTTTTTTAGTTGCTTGAGAATCACCCTTTCCAGGTGGTGTAGGCCACTGTGGCCCCGTAGTGTTCCTGCACATCTGAGCCAGGCCTGAGCAGGCAATGGGGTGATGTTTCCAGGTGTGCAAAAAGACTTTTCCCTGGTCACAACTGTCCCCTGTTGCACAATGCATCTCATTCTGCTTCTCTGAGAAGGAAAGGCTCAAAGGGCTGGAGAACAGAGGGACTGTTCCCTCTCCTTGTCCCTTGGGGGGCGTGTTACAGAATTAGGTACAAAGGCTGTTAAAATCAAAAGATTAAATTGGAAGTCTGCTTGATTTATTACAACCTCCAGCAAAAGGAGGGAAAGAAATTCTGAAAAATGTTCCGTTTTAGTTTGTATCTTTCAATCTTGGATAGAAAAGAAAGAAAGAAGCAAGAACTAACTTTCCGTGTAAAATTCAGTTTTTGTTTAAAATGTTCACTTTGGGATTTTGTTTTCATTAAACTACCAAATTACTGGGTTTAGTCAAACCTCTAAAGTGAAAAGGAATTAGAAGCCAATTACAGAACATGGAAGAAAATGCTTTGTTGTTGGGGTTCTTTTCTTTATATCTTCACTAACTCATTAAAAAAGAATTCCAAAATGAGATGTCTCCTTTTATTCATGTATTTGAGAAAAATTTCTTTTGAACTTCCACACAAAATAATTTTAATTTTCCAACTAGTGATATTCCAACTATCGAAAGCATTTTTTGCTCTTTTATCCCAAATTCAGTGTATATGTTAATACTCAGTCTGCCCTGTAAAAGTTGTGTAGACCCAGGTTTACATTTGTTTCCAGAATTTGGATGTATTTTGGTGGGGAGCCAGGTTGAGCCCCAGCTCCAGGCACTCTCTGCCATGTGGAAGTGTTTGCAGATGCGTGCCGGGGAACGCGGAGCTGAACCATGGCTCCTCATCGAGGAGCACTGCTGCCTGCTGAGCATGTTTGGAAATCCAGGGGTTTAGTTGAGCAGGATATCTGTTTTCTAGGTCTAAAAGGGCATAATTTGGCACTCGGCTCTGGTGGAAAGTCAAAGAGAACTGGCTTCCTACCCGCCCTTTGTGACTTTGAAAATGTGTTTCTGAATGACTGAATTCAAGGGTTTAATGTTGGACATATGGGGTTTTATGGTCTTGGCCCAGACCTCTTGCATAAAGAAACAGGAGGGTGAGTGTCCTGGGCCAGACAACAACCTGGCAAGATGTCACAAGGAGCTGGTGTGTCAGCACTGGTACAGCCACAGCAGAGAGAGCCTCTGCATGTGGGCGTGTCCCACATACCTCCTCCTCTCCATGCCCATCTCCATGAACTGCACATGGGAAATGCAGCTGTGGCACGAGGAAACCCCATCCTTGCCCTCCCAAAGCATCCAACTTCGTCATGTGCTAAGTGTGGTATGTTATCAGGCCCTTTATCTGTACAAACTCTGTGCAGGCACATCCAGAGAGTCTCCCTCCAACCCTCAGCCTCCCCAGCACTATTTACGAGGGCATGTGATGACAGGACAAAGGGGAATGGCTTAAAACTAACGGAAAGTAGGTTAGATTGGATATTAGGGAGAAATTCTGAGCTGTGAGGGTGGTGAGGCACTGGCACAGGTTCCCCAGAGAAGCTGTGGCTGCCCCAGGATCCCTGGAAGTGTCCAAGGCCAGGCTGGATGGAGCTCTGAGCAACCTGGGATAGGGGAAGGTGTCTCTGTCCATGGCAGGGAGGTTGGAACAAGATGAACTTTAAGGTCCTTTCCTACCCAGGCCATTCTTTGATTCTGGGGTAGAGGCCTTCTTGGTTTGTGAGTCCTTTGAGATGCACAGACCGGAGGTTCTGGAAGTACTACCTATCAGTATTGCTGGACAGCCTAGGGAGACTTCTTCTTTCAGTCCCTTTTGTGGGCTTCAAGTCTGGGAATGTGCCTTGGCTGAAGAGCTGCTGCTTTAGAGCAGTGATATGTGGTGGTCTGGGGGGTGGGGGGAAGGGCTTTTCAGGAGTCAGCTGCCTTGAGTACACAGTTCTTCATCATTTTGTTTTCTTAATTGAAAATTACCTTAGAAATACACAGTAAATATTGTTAATGCTACTGTAAGAATGTGTCCAAGTTGATTCAATCCTGAAACCAGCGTGGAGCTGGAAAAGCACCAGCACTTACATCATGCTTGCTTGTGACATGCAATCAGAGGTGGTTTGCGGCAGACTTAGCAAAAAGTAGAGTGGGGAATTCAACCTCTCTGGCTAAGCTGGGTCTGAGCAAGGCTGGGTCTAGATACAGCACTGAGGTCTGAGCTCTTAAATGCACAGAAATGAGGATTTCATAGAAGAGCCCCACGAGTTTTCACACTTGAATGTAAAATTTCCACCCTTCTGGAACACTGAGGCTCGTGCTGTTTGACAACACACACACGTGCAAAATCAGCCCGGACTGGGCAGAATCAATCAGGGGATGCTGTTTGTGTCTGGAGAAAAGTATTTAATCATTTTCCCAAAGATATCCCCCTGATATGAATGGTAACAGGATGTTTATAACAGAGATAAGGCTGGGATGAAAACCTATCCCTCTCTGGGAGCTAATAAAAGCAAAGATTTGGAATTAAGTATCACTTTCTCTGAGCTGCACACGAATGAGGAAATGGGGTCAGAAGGGCAAGCTGCAACATTGTAGGCACTTTATCTAAAACATAAACATTACTAGAGTGCATTCTGGCCAAATTAACTCTCTCAGATCTGCCATGTTAGCATTCCTGTAGTACTTAAGCCTGCCAGCTTTACTGCTCTGCTGACGGAGGGTTGAACTCCAAGTTGGGGTTGACACTTGCAAACAGGGCTCTGAGTGGGGAGGGTCTGTTGAACCCTTCAGCAATTAAATATCCTCCAAAGAAATGCCAATGTCATTGTGAAAAAGAAAAGGGTAAAAAAAAAAAAAAGGTGGGGTGGAGTCACAGAAATACGATCTGCTCTGCTCAATGCACAAACCCCTGGAAAGTGGAGTTTTCTTTGCACAAGCAGTAAAAACAGGAGTATTTGCTTTGCTACTGTTCACTGCAAAGCACTTGGATCAAAGAGGCAGGGCTTGAAATCACAGCCTCCTTCAAGTCCAGAGTGAGCCTTTTGATACCACACTGGGTGGTTTAGCCCTGGGTGATGTCAAAATCTTCCGAAAATCAGGATGCAACTTTGGGGTGGGAACACTCTGCAAAGTCAACATCATCTCTGTTTGAGACATGTCACGCGATTGCTGCAAGAGCTGCTCACAGATGCTCCAAGCAAAAGCAAGATCCCCTTGTGCCAGGCAGTGTCCAGATGTCTCTCACAAAAAAAGGAAGGACAAGAAGCACATGTTATCCCCATACGTGTCACAAGGGATTGGTGGAGCTGGTGCTATCGCCACCATGAAAGCAGAGGTGCAAAGGCCTGCAAAGGGGAGGAATCGTATTAAAATTAGCACCTTCCCAAGATCAGACAAGCGCTTGGGAGCTAAATTACTTCCTTGCTGTGTAAGGAGGAAGCAGAGGAGAACAGAATGTGCTCCACACCTTTCCATGGAGCAGATGGCTCCCCACAGTAGTTATGGACCTCAGCCAGGAGGGTTGGGGAGAGCTCTGCCCCAGGGTTCCATTCAGGCCTGGCTGCAGCTGGTTGAGTTTGGAGTATCTGTTCCACTTGAAATGCTGCCTTGTTTTAATATTTTTCTTAAGTTTTCATCGTGATTCAAGATTAAAGTAGTATTTTCAAAATGTACTGGGCAAGAAACCTTCTGCACCTTTTGCAAAAATCAAGGCATGCCGACTTCTTGGAATGAAGGGACTGCTTGGGCTTGGGGCTTTTTTGTTTCTGTATTTTTTTGAAGGCATATATCCTCAGAATCTCCTGAACACCTCCATGGTAGTGACCACTTTTCTACCTTCAATTCTGCAAAACCATGAGGTGGTCCTAAACATCCCATCTTTCTGGGATCCCTGGGAGTGTTACAGCAGGGAGGTTGGTGGGGCAGGTATTGCCACCTCCAGGGCTGTGTGTGTACAGTGAGGGCACCCTGGAGGTGCAAGACTGAGGGAACCTGGTGTGCTTGCAATTCCCCTAGTAGGAACCCAAAACCCACAGCAGATCCCCTCAGCCCTGCAGGGTTGTCTCCAGTGGATTATCCCAGAACCTATCCTGAGTATCAGAAGAAGGATATCAGTTTGAAATTCCTTCTGTAAAATGGCCTTGTGTCAACAGAATGAGACTCTGGAAATTAGAAAACAGTAAAATAAGAAATGCTTTTATAATCAGAACCACCTCAGTTCTCACAGCACTGTGAGCTTTAATGCTCCAGAGTTAAATGGATTGTCCAGAGTCTCACAAGTAATTGGAAGGGACACAGCCCAGACTCAAAGTCCCAGCCCTTGCTTTTAGGACACCCAAACTACCTTTTTCCCCAGTTCCATCCTGAGAAACCTCTTGAGTTTTTGAACTGCCTGGTCGGGTGCTTTTTCTGTTTTTATTCCTTTTTTTCTTGCTTTCTTTCTTTCTTTTTTTTTAAACACAATCACTTGAATTCTTATCATAATTCCTTATCTGTGGCAAAGAGCAGTGTAAATACCTCAAGTAAAATCTCAGCTGTGCTGGGAACAGCTAGTCCTTGTTAGCTGATGGTGGTTTATGTTGCAGATAGCAGTTATCTGAGGAGGCTTTGCACAGCAGTGTCAAGCCATGCCTTTGTCAGCTGAAGTCCACCAAAGGCCTGTGGATGATTTGGCCCCTGGAGCGTCCTGGTAGGGCGCTGCCGTGGCATTGCAAGGTGCCTTGGCAGGAACTGAGGCAGCCGTTCCCTTGAAATCTGAACTCTGTGATGCTGTGAATTAGAGGGGAGTGCTGTCTCCAGCGGCAGCTGCCAAGGGATTGGACTGCCAGCTTACTCCTTCCCTCATTTTATTTCCCAGTGGACCAGCTTCCAGCTGGATCCCAGCCCTTCAGAAAGGGGAGGAGAGTGGAGGCTGTGATTTGCTAGAAATCATTCATATAGGGGAAAATGGGAGTGGGTAAAAAGAGCTGGAAGAAGTTCTTCAAGTAACTTAAATAAATCCACATTGCTGTCTGGAGATGCTGCTGAGCATCCCATAAACCTATCCTTTCCCTCCTGCTGTTCCCTAGCACTGTGGTACTGGCATTGGACACTGAAGCCGTGTCAGATAGGTCACTTCACTGTGGCCTTTTATTTTTTTTTAAGTGCACAATGAGTTCCTAAGGTTTGAAATCATGCAGTGAAACTGCAAAGCTTCCTGGGCTTGTGGGGAGCTGTGTGACAAAGCTGTCAGTATTTGGGAGGAATTGCCAGCAGTTTGTTAATCCCAGCACTCACACGGATCTCGTTGGGTGAGATCTGCTCCCCTTCCCACACGTTCCTTCCAGTTTTCTTTCTAAACCACAATCAAAACTCTCCTGTATTTTGTTTGAGATTTGAAACAGCCAGTGGTTCATTGATTTCACATAAAGGGCTTCTGTGCAGGGGATTGTGCATTCGTTAAACTACTTAGGGCTGGTCACCCTTCCTCATCCAAATCCTTGGGAGGAGCTGGTGGGGTTTCCATTCCAGGCACCCTGCAAGGGGAGGGGAGCAGTGCTGATGCTGCTGACTGTGCTGGGGCTTTGTGGGCTCACTGGAGAGCTGGATGAGGCTGCTCGAACAGGGAGAGCCAGCCAGGCTGGGGAAAAAGTCTTTATCCCTTTAGCCCTGTGGCTGGGGCAGAAACCTGGACTGCAGACAGACACCTATGGAAGTGTCCACCTCCTGCCTGTGGCTCCTCAGGCTGTGACATGTCTGGTGTGTTCTGTGCTCAATATCTGGTGCTCTAAGTGAACCAGGGACTCCAGTCCTGCGTTACATCAGTTGTCTTTGTTAAAGTATCTTATATTTTGCAGCCCCCCACTTTAAGAGGGGATTAAAATAGTCCAGTACAGCTTCCCAGCTTGCCTGGAAGTTGTGTGCTTAGTGAAGTCCCTGTGCCTTCATCTCCCTGCTCCCTGTCTTTTCCCAGGGCAGATCTTGTTCCCCATTTGGACCCACGTGGCTTTGAGGTAGCACAGCCTTGCTGAGCTGGGGTCAGAAACACCCTCTCTTCTCCACCACCTCTGAGGAGCTGTCAGAAACTTGTTTTAGAGCTTGGCAGTGCCTTGGGTAGGAAGTCAAGCTCTGTGTCTGAAAAAGTCAGTACAGGATCCTGATAAATAGGTCTGTCTGATGGTGCTTCTATATTTGGGGTTCTGTTCCTTGTGGTTGCACAGAAAGGTTTGAAAACATGCGCTGGAGAGACCAGCGAAACATAAATCTATCTTATTTCAAATTTGCAGTTGGTAAGGCAATCTCATCCCTCAGTGGCCTAGCAAGGATTTTTGAGTGTGTCGTCCTGGCAAAAATTAATACCTTATTATAGCTTCAGGGATAAGTTTGAACCAGCTTACCCTGAGTGACTGAGTTAACATGCAGGTCTGCAACAAATACTTGGATTTTTAAAAGTAACTAAAACCATTGTGCAAACATCATAATTTTATTTAACTGAGGCTGTGTTACATGACTTCCTACCCCAGCCACCTTTTTTGTTGGTTTCAGTATGACTTGCAGATACGTTTTTCTCTTTTTGAACTGCATTCATGAACAAGTTTTGTTTATCTGGGTGGAAATTATGCATGGAAAGCTCTCATTCTAAGCAATGTTGGAAATCACCAAATTATAAATTTTAAACCATATAGGCACCTTGGATATAATGGAAATTGTGAGAACAGTTGAGAGATCAGGCCCTAAGTTCTTACGCTACCGAAAGAGTTGAAGACTCAGGTGGGCAGGAGCATCCAATAAAGGTGACCTGGGTTAGTCCCAAGGGGGACCTGCTTCTCTGTCACTTCTACAGGGATCAGCAGGTGGCTTGTGCTGAGTGCAGTTATATCCAGCCTGGGGTCTGTTTTATCCCACTCCCTTGTGGACATTTTCCCTGCAATATTTAGCTAGGTCCTCATTAGGTCAGAAAATGAGGTTTGCCTCCCTGGCCTTTGGTTCTCTTGGTGCAAGAAGGGGCCTCCCATCCAAAAATGCTTTTTGTCTGTACGTGCAGGAAAGTGTTGGCGATTTGTCTCTGGATTTCTGTGCTCACACAGAGCCTGGCACAGAAGGGATCTCATGGGAGCAGAGAAAACTAGGTTCTGCCACTAACAGCAGCAGTAATGATAACATGGGAACTGACAAGTTACCATTTCCTCTTCTCCTGAACTATTTCCAATTCTTCTGACTAGGAAAAAGTCATTAATGTGTACCTATTCTGTACAGTTTTGGAGCCATCACTTCTCTTTGCCTAAATGCACGTTTCACTTAAAGCCAAGCCCTGACGTGTGTTCCTACTGAATGAGCTTAAACATTTCCCTACTATTCTCCAAGGTGCCTGTCTATGAGGACTTTAGGGCAGGTAAGCTTCCCAGAAAATATTGTAGTCAATGAATTTTACATCACAGGCTCCCTCTTGCACTCTTTTCCTGGTCTTTTTTTCCTTTTGAAGTGGAAACTGTATTCATTTTCAAAGTAGACATGTGCAGTCAGCAAGGATGAAAATGAAGGTAACTGTCAAAAATCCTGCCAGGAGGGATGTCTCCACTTTAATTCCTGCTTACATTATTAAGACAAGTAAATTATCTTTTCATGGAATGTTTCCTTTTTTTCTGGAAACACTACTGATAAATGATGTAATATTCAAGGCCCTTCTCCACAGCTGTTGGAAGCCCAAAATTTCTATTCCCTTCACCACAAGAGGTGCAGATGCCAAGTAAAACCTTAACCTGACTTTCATGATGAAATGCGATGGTATTGCAGAGGGAAATGAGGAATCTACAAATATTATTCTGAAAGTAATGGATTGATTGAGCTTCTGTATTTTTTCCTGGGTATTTTTAGGAGCCTGCTCTTGTTGCTACAGGGATTAGGAAGAAGCCAGGCAGAGTTCTGAAATGGTAGCTGAGAGGGGCTTTCTCTGGCTGTGACCCGAAATACTATTTTAAAACCACCTTGACAGGAACAAGCTATAGCTGCTGTGTCAAAGCAGAAAGCTGCTATTTTTATCACTGAATTTTTAACCAGTTCTCAGGAAGGGCTTTCTTTCTATGCTGCTTTCAGATTGTCACTTTCAAAACCTACAGGACTTCTTTGGTATAATTTAGGAAGATGGAGTAGCTCAAGCAGAAAAAGCTCATCCGACTGACGGGATAGAACAGTGCCTTTTTGTGAAAAGGGATCCCTTTTCTTCTGGTTTTTATCCCCCCCCTAAGCTGTCCACTGAAACTTGAATAGCAGAGGCCACTTTTGCTCCATATCTAAAATAAATTAGGGCAGTTGTTGACATTTTAGCACAAGTAGCTTATCTTAGGGGTAAGAGCTGCTTAACCCATTGCAAGGGGGAATGAATACTTTTGCCCCCACCCCAACATAAACAGTCCCTGGACTTTCCAAACAGTGTTTGGGAAGGTCTCTTGACATCTGACACTGTGCAATTTACTACTCTTGTCAGGTGAGTAGGTTTGTCTCTGGTGACCAGTGCTGGCCCCTGCTGCACTGGTGATGGGTGTTCTGATACCTCTGCCTGGCACCCATTCCTGCTCCTTTCCTCCCTCCACGGACACAAGCTCCAGCTGCCCATGAGCCATCTCTGACCTGCTCAAGGGCCTTGCCCTCCTGCTTCAGAGATCAGGGGAAAAATTACACTGTTTAATCATACAATTGCTTGAGCCTCCTTGTTGGGCTCTTTTGTATCTAAATGAGCAACCTTGAAGGGGAAAGTTGCTTTGTAAACTTGTGGCATTTTGTGCCTAGGAGGCTATGGGTACAGAGGAATTCCTAGGTGTGGATCACCTAAAAATACTCATACTGACATGAGGAGTCAGCCCATCTCTGGCTGTTGTTTTTCATGCTGAATATGCCAACTTCAGCATCCCATCACTATGTACACAGCTGTGTATTGTCAAAGGGGATCTGGCAGAACAGGGAATTTTAGACCAGGATTAAATTGCATGAGTAGTGTGAATTTTGGATAAGGACCCAAGTGTCCTGTACCTAGTACTTGGCTAATTTTTACTGTTGCTGCTCTTTGACTCCATTCTTCTGGGCAGTGCTTATTTTAAATGTGGATATTAAACCTGAGGGGAACACAGAAGGAATAGGTGAATTTTAAGGGCTCAGGGCTAGATAAATTTTATCAGGTTAACTAACAAAAAGAAAAGGAAGAAAAAATACTCTTTTTCTCTGTTATATGCACAAAAGACCTGCAGGTTCCAATCCAAATACCCTGTTGAGATGTGTGAATGAGAAACTTTGAGAGTGCAGAAGTATCTTTCAGAAGTACTCATTTATCCGAGTGCTATTTTTCAGTAAGAAAACATCATTTATATGGGTTCAAGGAGGAGGCCACAGGTGGTTATTGTGATCGACCTCTCTGGAAATATTCAAATCCCATTTGTAGCATTTAATAGCCCACTCAAAAAACCCCAGTGCTGCCTGAGTTCAAAAGCGAGTAGCTGCCTTCCCAAGGCACTGCAGAACCACCTTCTTACCAGGAACACCCCTGAGGTCCTGTGCCCTGGGAAGCAGTGGCCTCCAAAATGCATGGTCCTGTGTGAGATGTACTCAGGAGGAGTTAAATGCCGGCTTCTCCAGAGGCAAAGCAAGAGAAGCTAAACATGACTGATTCACTGCAGTGAGGGAGCCTGGCTTTAACTTGGGCTTGGAGGCGGCCGGCGTGGCTTCCTGGTGCGACCATGCTCCCCAAGAAATCCTTACGTATTCTAGGTGGAGGTGCTGATTGCAGTGCGTGAAGTCAAGCCATGTTTAGCAACAGCCTTTGAAGAGAGCCCCATCCCTTCTGTCGGGTCCTGAAGACATTACCTAACCATCTGTGTTCTGAGTTCCTGGGAGCTGCCCAGCTCAGGGCTAATGGAACCAACCAGACACATGCACGCACCAAAAATGAGTTTTGCTGTTTAACACCTGGGGCCAAGCCCTCAGCTGATGTAAATGGGCAGCAGTGACACTAAGCTAACTTATGGCAGCCCTAGATTTGGCCCAGGAATACTATTATTTTTCTATTTAGAGAAGTGCTAGCAGTTTGCAGGAGCTTGTTATTAGGAATGGGCCAACTACTTCAGAGGAAATTATGGAGTAATAACAACCACAGAACCTAAATGAGTTGTTTTTAAGTTATGAGAGCATAAAATAATAATATCTGACACCACTAACCACTATTCTTTTTTGCACTCCTTAAAACTTCAGCCGCTCTTTGCCAAACCAATTGTTTCCAAATTCTGTCAAAAATATTGTCCTTGGGCAGAAAGCTTGGATGCTAAATTTCAGCCCAGAATGATTTTTATGGCGGAGTGACAGAAACCTTGAAAAGGGGATTTATAATGAACACAACCTTAACTACTGTGGCGTGAACGGTGCTGCAATTCCCATTAGCTGAGCTTTTTTTTCCCTTTTTTCTCAGAATTTCAGAGGGTGGGGCTGGCTGTAGGAAGTAGTCGACTTGTGTGTACACTTCTGTCATGGCAGGAAAGGAACTCCACGGCTTAATTTCCCCTTTCATCCCTGGACATCTGTCTGGGTTCAAAGATTCTGAAGCAATAGGATTTTGGGATGGTTTTTCATGTTGTGGCTGTGAGTGTAGGCAGCTGGTGTGACTGTGGCGTGTGAGCAGAGGGGTTTCAGTGTCAGGAGTTGACTTTTTTCCTCCTCTTTAATAAGGTTTTTTCACTGGCACACTATGGAAAGGCTTTGAACCTGCTGAAAAGAAGCTTCAGTAAATAAGGAGGGAGAGGGACCAGCAAGTAGAGGATGTGCCAGGTTTGTGTCCTGCTCAGCTTTACTGTTCAAGTCCAGATTTTGGGTTGTGGGAGAAGGTGAGAGACTCCTCTGTGTATGTTAAACACCAGGTGTGCATGGTTGGGAAAGGGGAGTGGAGAGCTGGCTGGAGGCTTTTTCTGTTTCCCATGAGCAGAGAGTTCCAGTCACCAAGCTCTTGCAAAAGTGGTGTAGATGCACCTTCATTTTAAGGTGTTTCCTCAGCATGGCACAACACTCAAGGCAAAAAACCAAACCAAAAAAACCCTTAAAAACCAGTTTGTTGTAGAAACAGGGAATCTCTGTGACTGCACATAGCCCTGAAGCAGCACTGTGACCCTTCTTTGAAATGTCAGTGTAAATATCACTTTAAGTATCCAACTTCCAAACTCTCAGGTTGGGATCTCGGCTGTGGTGGTGGAAACCACAGGGAAAGCAAAAGCCCTAAAAGAAGAAGTGATTTCTGTAGCCCACTGGGTCTCCTCAGGATGGTCTCCTGGGGCTGGAAGATGATACATGTGGTGAGTCATGTCATAATCATCCCAGAGTAGAAAACAAACCCAAGTTAAAGGTCTTAGAAGTCTTTCATCTCCACTTTCCCAAGCCACAAATGGCGAAATCTCCACATGGCTTGCTCAGATTCCTTTTGAAAGATGAGAACTCCTGTCCTCCATGGGAGAGGCAGAATGGGACTGAAGTTGCCTTGTTAATGAAGAAACCATTAATAATAATTGACCCTGCTAGAAGCTGCTCCTTGTGGTGCCTTCTCTTGGTGTCTTTGGTAGGGAGGGGGAAGATTTTGATGAACCCACGAAATCTCTCCTGTCTGCCTTTGAAGCTGTTGAAATTCACTCAAGATGAGGAAGGAGGGTTCCTCCGAAAGGAATATCCCAGTTGGCAGCTTCATTGGGCACGTGCTTTGCAGCAGATGGTTTGAAATGCTTTATGTGCCACTGCTGGCACAGTGGCTTTTAGGAGCCATCTTTTTTTCTCAATTGCTTTTTTGGAAAAAAATTG
The DNA here is from genome assembly GCA_013397975.1 of Machaerirhynchus nigripectus. Lineage (NCBI taxonomy): Eukaryota > Metazoa > Chordata > Aves > Passeriformes > Dicruridae > Machaerirhynchus > Machaerirhynchus nigripectus. Next base: position 831,142 of record VZRQ01007592.1, on the reverse strand, counting down.
AATTGATTAATTACATATATATATGTATGTGTGTGTGAGGATCTTAACTAGTTGTTACCTGGATGTGGAGGAGGTGGATTGTGTTTGAAGATGGTGAGTTGAGTATCATCACCCAGCCCTGGATACCTAAATTCATTAGAAATACTCAGGAGACCGAGGCTGGGGTGTGCTCTGGCAGCCCACTGGAGGTTGTGCATACTCTGCTGCCATCTGGCTAACGTGGAATCCTTCCTCCCTGCCTTGGCAGTCCAACCAGGAAGCATCCATGCCGCTCTTTTGCGAGTGGCTGGGATATCACTTCATGCAATCACGTGAAAATGCTTGCAAATATCACCTCTCTGCCATAGTGAAGCAGCTCCCAGTACAACACTGATGCGCTCAGTTCAGTAACTGTGATTTTTTTTTTTTTTTTTTTTNNATTTGTTTTTTTTTTTTTTTTTTTTTAATTTTTCAGCTGGAAATAGTTATTTAACACATAGTTTTCAGCAATTTTCTATCTTCAGGGCCTGACCTGCCATTTGGAGGGTTTATATGCGTGCTTAAATCTTCATAAGGGCAGCTTAAAAGAAAGCACCTGCCAGCCCAAAGTTGTCAGGTACATGCACTTTGTCTGGCCTCTTCTTCAGGATCTCCTTTTCCATCTGCTCCATGTTTGTGTAATCCAAAGCAAAGGCTGCACCAAGCCAATGCAGGGCAAGGGGAAGGGAATAAACAGTCATGTTTGTTTTCCATCCTCTTGCTGTCGGATACAAAGGACAACTTCAAAGCAATACATAACGAAGTTAGGTGATACACCAACCATAATTAAAACGCCCCTGCAGGAAGTCATGTCACTGAAACAACAACTGCTTCAGCAAGCAATAACAGTTTTGTGCCAAAGGCATGCGAAACTACTGTGTCTGGGCTGGGACTCCAAAAAACAAAATTGCCTCTTGCTTTAATCCATCCCTATCCAGGACAATTGAACTTAATTCTGAGACTGCACTGGTTGCAGTGGGGCCAAATTAAAGCGCAGGCTGGCCATGGCCCAGTGTCAATGAGCTGCCTCTGAGCAGAGGGGCTTGTGTTAAGGAGCAGAGAGGTTGGAGGTGATCCCTGTGGGAGAGCTGTGCCTGGACAGAGCTCAGCCTCTCCAGCCCCCTCACACTCTGTGGCTTCATCAAATTTTGTGTCGCTCACTTCCTGCATCCAGGTCCTGCCCTGAGTGAAGCAAACCAGGGCATTGCACTGCTGAGTGCTGTACCCAGCTCCAGCACAGGAAGGACAGGGACCTGTTGGAGCCAAGCCCAAAGGAGGGCCAGCAAGTTGACTGTGGGATGGAGCAGCCCTGCTATGAGGAAAGACTGAGAGAATTGGGATTGTTCAGCCTGGAAAAGAGAAGGCTTTGGGTGACCTAATTACAGCCTTGCAGTACCTGAAGCAGCCAACAAGAGAGATGGAGATAGACTTTTGGCAAGGGCCTGGAGTGACAGGACAAGATGGGGAACAGCTTCAAATTGGAGGAGAGTGTGTTTAGCTTAGACATAAGGAATTCTTTATGGTGAAGGTGGTGAGGCCCTGGCACGGGTTGCCCAGAGGGGGCTGCCCATCCCTGGAAGTGTCCAAGGCCGGGTGGGACAGGGCTCTGAGCAACCTGGGATAGTGGAGGAGTCCGTGCCCATGGCAGGGTTTGGAACCACATGGTGTCTAAGGTCCAAACCATTCTATGATACTATGACATGCAGGAAGAACTCGGGGTCAGCAGAAGGGCGGTGTGACCCCACCACAGAAGGGAACATCTGAGGTGCCCTTACGGTGCTGCCGAGTGTCTGTGTTATAATTCAGTGACATCCAGGTGGAAATTGTAAATAGTTGCCCACCACTAAGTGCTGTGTTGGTGATGACTTGCACAGAGGCAGAGGCATCCCCATCTGTGGCAACACTGGTCGCTTCAGCACCGTACTGACTCGTTTGTGTCTCTATTACAAACAAGGCCCAGAATCCACTAAGGCCAGCAAAAAGACTCTACTTGGCTCTGGGTGATGCTTTTGTGCATTTCTCATCACTAGAAGAAACGCTCCTTCTGTAGTTATTGTGTGGGGGTTTTTTAGTATTAAATAAGATCATTGTGGAGTTTTTAAGTATTAAGTAACATCTGTGGTTCTGCTTTATGGCCTGCGTAGCTTCCATCCTCTGTGATGCTGCACATGTCAGTGCTTTCCTCAGTGCTCTCCTCAGTGCTTTCTTCTTTTTTTCCTTTTTCCTTTATAGTCAGGATTGGAAAGGATAAATGCTGCTGAATGATTATGAAGTTGACTTTGGAAGACTTTATTTTAAAAGTCAAGTTACACTCCTTTATTTAGAGTCGTAATTCTGAAGTGGAAGCAAATTGTTGAATAGATTTATCTGTAGGAAAAAGGGAAAAGCAGCTGCTGCTTTCTATTTTATAGAAGTAGCTTAAAACATAGACGGTTAAAAAAGCCCTAAAACCCAAACCAAAAACCCCCAAAAACTCTCAATGCAGGTCACTTTGAAGAGAGAAATTATTCAGAGCTTGAACAGTAAGCCCCAACAATGAAGTTAAGTTACAGACAAAACTCATGTTTTATCAATCAACTGCTACTTTCAAGTTTGACAACTTTTGTAAGCAGGAAAATGTCAATTACAGAAGATATTTGAACCTGTGGAAATAACCCATGGAAACACAAAATGTCTGTTCACACATCAAAATGATCCAGACTCGAAGGAAGTTAAAAACCAGAATGCACTAAGGAATTATCTGACGGAAAAATGGAAACTTTGTTATGAATTTTCAAGAAATATTGGCTAATTAATTTCTTTGGTGAGTTTATAAGGTTATTTAGGATTGGAGAAAATGAGGTAACTTCCGTATTTTTCCTGATGTGTAACAGCTATGGAAACACTTTGAAATGAGTGTCCCATCATTATGAATTCATTTGGTTATCCATTTAATAACAATGATCATACTCAGGCATTTTATATGGATCCTACATCCCATCTCCTTCAGGTGCTGCTTGGTCACTTCACTGAGCACTTGTCAGCTGGGTCTTATTAAATTCCCATTAAGGAAGGAAGAGCTAAATACCCAGTAAAGAAGCTGAAAGGGGAAAAAAATCTAAAAAACACATAGGCTCAGGCCTGGAAAATTAGTTTGTGCAGAGCAGAAAATGTTCTTTTTAAGCAAACAAAACACTGAATTTTACTGTTTTACATCCACTGCCACGAAAAAAAAATTGTCAGGAACCTGGTTCTACAAAGCAAAATTAAATCAGTGCTCACTTTCTGCAGCAAGATGTGATCTTTGGTGATGTGTTTTGTTAAATGCAGCCGGTGTAACTGGAAAAAATAGACACAAAGTTCCAGGCCTACAAGCTCCTTGGGTCTGAAATGTGCAATTTAATGTAATGAGTTTTAGAGAGCCTCTTAAACCAAACACCAGCATTTCCTAGGGCCGAGTAAGACCATCCCTGTGGAGGTCTGCTAACGAGTAGCAAGTTTGCTTGGACTTGAGTTCAAATGTACCTTCATGTTGCCTTTAATTTCCAAGTTCAGCAGAACAAGTTAGGATGAGTTTCTATCTGCACAGATGCCCATATTGAGTTTTGATGCTGTTTTACTGGTCTGATGAAAATAAGCATCTCCCATTAAAACTCCAGGCATGTGAGTGCTAAATTAGAGCCCAAAATTATATGGTCAGAGGAACGTGTTTCCAGCAGCGAGGAACACGGCTTGTTTCACAGATATGTTAATAAGCAACGCTTTTTTTTTCCATGGAATATTTAACATGGTCATTAAAGACTAAACATTTTAGTCTAACCTGGAATACTTTCAGTGTGGGGTTAAAATGGGAAAGTTTTCAGTTAAAACCTTTTGAGCAGTAAAATTTTACTTTTTGCCTTTTCTGTGAAAGGTTTCATTTAGTTAAACCAGACATTTTCTGTCTAAACCCAGAAATATTTGATAGCCTAATTAGGATTAGTTTATGGAGGTAATAAGCTAGATGGGCTAAGGAACCTCATGCTGCATGGAGGCCAAGCATCACTGTTCACCCAAATCCAGCATTCTTGCCTTTTTTGTTGTTGTTTTGTTTTGTTTTGTTTTTTGGGGGTTTTTGCCTCAAATTCCCCTCCTGCCAAGGGAGCAGTATTACATAGCCAAAATCCTTGGAAAGCCCCGACAGCCCAATGCTGCATGAGTAAGTGAGCATTAAACAATTAAAATACCACGTTGTTAACACCAAATACCATTTCTCAATGAAATTAAGACATTCCTGGAGTCCAACCCTGACTGCCCGTGACATTCTTTCTTTCATGCAGAGCTGGGTGTTGCCTGGGGCATGTGCAGTGCCCCTCCAGCAGCTTGGGGCCAGTGTGGGTTTGGGTAGGTGCTACCGGGGTGTAACACAGTGGGCATCAGTGCTGTGCCCACCTGTTTCTTGGGCTGTTGGAGATGGGGAGGTCCCAAAGGCTCCATATGGGATATTCCTGTAGCTCCCCAGAGAGTCTATTGGAGCCCCTGGGAGAGCAGCAGCAGCCCAGCCCTGTGCCCTGTGTCAGTCTTGCTGGAAGGGGGGTCACGGGGCCACCCTCAGCCTCTGGGTTACTCGGGGGTAACTCAGAAATCATCCAGGGAGCCTTAGGACAGTCTTAGACAGCCTTAGACACTGCCACTCTGGGACCTCTCACATTATCTCTTGAGCCCCTTTGCTCTGTTCCACAGGTGCACCATCTCCCTCGCTGTGGTCCCGGGTGTTTCAGTGGGGAGCGAACACCCAGGGCCACTTGCTGGGACACTCAGGCGTGTGAGCAGACCCCTCCTGTGGAGCAAAGCAAGAGCTGGGCAGGTGACCTCGATGCCTTAGGTTTGAACTGTTACATTTTTCAAACCCTGTACTGCCGAGTGTGTAACTCTGGAGTTTTGTGTGGCCTGTTAGCTGCTGTTCTCTCATGCTGGTTAGGCATAACAAGCCATTCTAGGTCTTCTCTCTAAGGACCTAGACTGTCCCAGGCCCCAAAATATGTCAACTAAGGCCTCTGAAGAGGAGGGCAAACTTGGGGTAGTTACATCATCAACCTGGGTTGTAATTGGAGAATTGATTCTGATATGCACATCTGCCAAGTGTGAAGAACTCGTGACCCGGTGTCCATCTTGGGTGTAGCCTTTGACTCCCCAGGGTGGACCTTTGCAGGCCCTTCAAATAAACACCTACCTTTATTCCCTTATTCCTGTCTAGCTTCTGTTTCTAGGTGGCCTCTCCAGGCATCAACCTGATTAACTAACCCATCAGTTCATGAAATATTCCTGGTCCCTCCTGCTGTCCATGGTGGCATTAACTACACCTCAGTGTCTCTGAGATGGATTCACTGGGAGGCTGGAACTTCCCAGGGAAGCGCCTTTTTATGATCCCAGAGTGCCAGCTTGGATGGTTGTCTTAAAATGAATTCCAAGCAAGTGGCCTGACATCACTGGATAGGATTACTGACACCTGTTTAGTAAACAGCAAAATTACATCACATCTTTTCAGCACCAGGTTGTTAAAAGAGAGCTGGAGAGCAGATGTAACCTCCAGAATGAATGGGAGAATTCATTAGGCTTCAAGGCCTTTAAACTCATCAGGGTTAAACAGTGATTTACCTCCCACCATAACTGTTAGCAAGTGATTTAGTGACAAGGGATTGACAAGGTACATTTCTCTGGAGGGCACAGTAAATAATTTTTTCATCCTGAAGTGTTTTTGCAGAAATGTTTATGTATTTGAGTATTCAAAGTTAATTAATTTCCAGTAGTTTGACAGAAGGCACTTTTTTTTTTTCAATGACCAACAAAGTCTTCTGTGAGTTCATCTCTTTTTACAGTAGTATTTGGTGAACTTTTCCTGCATGATCTAATCTCACAGTGGAAAACCAAATAAGAAGGTGTTGGTAAGCAGGAGCGAGTTCACCAGCCTGCTCAGCTGGTGTTATGGGTGAAGACAATGCTCTCAGATTCTTTTCAGCACAGTATTTTTCCTTGGACTAAGAAACCACAGTGCTCACTCATAAGGAGCGAACCTGTGCCATGGGTGTCCTTAGGCACACCATCAATATGATCTTAGCTGACTTTCAGACCCACTGTTTCTATTGTAAATGGGAAAAAAGACACCTTCAGCTATTCAGGTTGTCTCACAGTATCTTTCCATTAGCATTCAAAGTTGTTCATTTCCACCTCTTGGAGTTCTCCGGGGTTTTTTCTGCTTGGTCTGGTGGGGATTTGTTCAGGTATGAGTAATAATGAGAAGCAACCATCAGACAAGAGGCACATTCCTCCAGATATCTTCCAAATGGCTCAAGGATTTTGGTGTTCTGGGTAGTGCAAGGAAAGAGCCCAGCTCATAAAAAAGAGGAAAAAAAAATAAATTCAAGGTTTTAGCATGTCATTAGAGATGAACATACTTGTGTGGGGTTTTTCCGTTACTACTGAGCTGATTCAAAATGAAATATTTTGCTTTAAGGTGTTTTTCCATGATTTTTAGAGTTAACAAAGCGGAAATTTTCATGGAGAAATTTTTGGAGCTTTCCTCACTCCAAAATTTCTCCCAGTGGAGCATTTCCAGCAAGCTCTAGCTATTAATACATGTTAAAGCTAATGGCAGATTGAAGGGTATTTTAAACAGTCATGTCAAGTTTTCAATGCTTAATTAAACAGCCCTTTACTGTGTGCCCATTAAATTCAAATAATGCCACTCCAGCACTGATCTAAGGCTTTTAAATGACAAAGGGTTTGGCCTGCAGCTTGATTTGTGGTTTTTAGTGACTTTCCATGACTTTCCCTTTCAGAGCTGTCTCGAACTTCAGAATTCAAATGTTTTGGGTTTGCCTTTTCAGTTCCATTTTCCTACCTGCTCATGCTCCTGGCTAATATGTTAAGTCCTTTAGGAAAAGGACACAAATTCTTCTGATTTCTGTTACTTATCGCACTGATTGGGGTTGTTATCCTTTCTGCCAAGGTGTAAGCTATGCTGATTTTTGCTAGGCTGTTGGTATAGCAGCTCTTCCCATTCCTGGCAAAGGATTTCAGCAGTTAATTTCTCTGAGTTACAATAGCAAGGAATTGGAAAATGTAAGAAGGGGTCTCTTGCACATGGCTGGAGTTTTAGTTGTGGCAAGAGCCTTTCTGAAAATAGTTGCCTTGAAACATTGTGTGGATTCCATATTAGAACCTTTAGACCCAGGGCAGGTCTAAAGCTGTTAAATGGCTTGAACAACATGCAAGGAAAGTCTGATCTTGTTTAACCAATTTTAAAGCATCTAATTCTCTCTAGGACTGGTTGTTGAATTGAATCAATAATTTTCTTGTATTATGTGAATGTCCTATTTTTTTTCTGAGTTTTGTGTACAAGTTCAGTGTTGGGGGTTGTGATTTTGTGGTGTCTTCCTGGGCAAAGACTTTGTGTGTTGATTTTTTTGTGCACATGCAGTAAGTTACCCCATCCTGACGTGACCACTCCATCCCATTATTCCAGTCTCATTTGGGATCTCCACATTTCCTACCTTTGTAATCGTTCCCAGACCCAGCTACTGCTGTTTCAGCCCACTCTGTCCAGGAGTGGAGGTGTTGGGGTTGTGCTGAAGGACATGGATTTCACAGGAGCTTTAGTGCTCCTGCAATATCTGTGCAGCAGGAATTTCCCTCTGTGAAATTCATCACCAGCGACTCATTTCCACGGAAAGTTGCACTTCCAAGGGCCAGCCCCTGAATGTACCGAGATACTGAAAATCACTTTGCGGTGACTAAGCTCCTTTGAAAGCAGGATTTAGACCTTTTAAGCCGTGTAAGTGTTTCTGCAAATCACATGTTGGTTCATGAAGTAACGGGTGCTGATGCTTTCTTTGGCAGTCACGCTGATGGTCGTGTTCAGAAAGCTTCAGCCGGGTGTTTTCCAGTCCTCGCTAATATTTCGGGTCAACAGTCATATCTGTCAAGCCTATCCTATAGCACTCGCAAGCCTGAGATACTTTGTACAATGTTAATAAGGATGGGAGAGGACTTTTCCTGGGAACAGGCTTAGCATAATAGTTTTCTTGTGTCTGTGTAAGATTTGTTCTGCCGACAGGGCGGAGAGGAAAAGGCCTCTGTAAAAACAGTGGTTTGGTTTTGCTGCTCTCTCCACACTCATCCCGATGGCAAATGACTGCTCTCTGAGTGAAAGCTCCTGGTGAAAGAAGAAAGCAAGAGAAGCGCCGAGGTAATTCAGAGCTGGTGAGGGAGGCATTCCTCCTTCCATGAGGAATTCCTTCCCCTGCCAGCCTGTCCAAATCTCCAAATCCCTGCTGAAATACGGTGTATCATGTTTTAATCACCAAAGGCTTCCTGCACCGTGTTACTTGTGTAGGCTGGGTTTTTTCCCCACCCACAAGAAGGAGGCAAGAAAACACAGGCTCCAGCTCTTACACACTTTGGCTTTTCCCAAGAGTTTGAAGGTTTTGATGGGACAAACTTCCCGCTGGGTTGACAGCCCTTTATCTGCAGGCCAAGCATTTGGGTGGTGGGAGAAGGAACTGGCAAGTGAATGCAAATCCCAGCACTGCACAGAGTGGATGCTCTTGCTCAGCTGCCTTCTGGGAGTTATTTAATGGCTTGTTTCCCAAGTGGATAAAGGCACTAGCAGTGTCCCCCCATGCAGGTATTGATGAGTACCTGTCCCACGATAACTGGCCTAATTTGTTTTCCAAGGCAGACAAGCCCCAGAGTGAGAACTTTTGAAAGCCTCCAAGGACTTTAGCAGCATGAGCTGATTTCCAGCAAGATCTGTGGTCCTCTAAAGAGCACCTGTAAAGATAACCAGAGATGACAAAGTGAGTGAGTGCAAATATTCTTTCCAGTCCTGGACAGCTGCTCCAGCTGTGCACTCTATGCCTTGGTTCTTGCCCAGAGAATTCCATGGAATTCCCACCTAAACCCTATGCCCGTGGTTCTGTGAGGCCGCTTCCTGTGGTGGCCAGCCAAGAATCAGTAACTAATAATGAATGGCCAAAGTGAGGAGTTCACTAAAATCCCATAAGGTGTAATAGGTGAAATATCTGATAAACTTGTCAATAAAATAGGATTTATTTTCTCACTTTTTCTAAGACGGATTAAGAAAAAAATAACAGAAATGAAATGTCAGAAATTTTTCTCTTTACTCTGTGTGCATTTTTTGTCAAATATTTGAACCCTGTGTGAATTTTAGTTGACATTTTGAATATTTGCTTAACCAAGCTGGGAAAAATCATGTCTGTTTTAAGCAAGTTGTTTCCTTTAATTGCTTGCTTTTAAAACATACACAAATTTATATTTTGAGAAATAATAGGTGAAAAAGGGCAGAATTAACCTGATTTTAAAGGAAAAAAAAATATCCGGCTCTGTTAAATGCAGAATTGATACTATGTGTTTAGGAAATGATGTTTAGGTATATTTTTGCCTTAAATATACAAATTGTATTTCTTTCTCTTTCATAATAACATAGTTACAACATGTTTGCAGTTATGTGGGGTGGCAACCAGTTCATATCCCTGGAAGTTAAAATCCTGTGACTGAATAACTTAACATTAGATTTGCTCTTCATAGACATAATTTTGGAAACCTGGGCCATAACTGCAGTGCAGTCAGGCTGTCACCTCCCTGTGCAGGACTTGGTGGCCCTGGCTTAGGCCATATCCCCAGTTTCTCTGTACCCACACAAGCACAGTGTGGTGCCTGGTTGACTTTAATATAACTGGGGTCATCAGCATTACAGGATTTAATGGTGCTTTTCACCTCACGTGCAATTTCCAGCTCAGTTGCAGGCAGCAGTAGCAGGATTGAACAAAGGCCAAGTAGGCCTGCAGATCACACAAGCTAAAGGATGCTGGGTTTGAGATATGCATGCCTGTAAGTGAGAAAAGAAAGGGAAAAAAGCCTGAAGAAACACCAAGCGTAGATTGTTTGCTGTTTCTGGAGCAGTATGGCAAAGGAGCACCATAAATACCTGGAGTATTGGCCACACTGCCTGCATCCATCAGGCCTGGGCCTGTGTGTTTGACTCTGGGGCTCTACATCTGCTCTGCCCTCCCTTCAATGATCACTCCATGACAGAACGTGGTTTAATACAGCAGGGTTTGATTGTACTTACTTTTATAAGGCAAAAATTGTGCCATAAACAGGTTTCAATCCTTGCTGGTTCCAGCCACAGTCGAGCATTTGCTCAGCAATTGGCTCTGCTGCCTCTCAGCTCATTTTATCCAGCACTGCTGAGGTTCAGCCCTCGCCTGGGTTATACCAGGTCAGCTTTTCATTTCTTTCTTTTTCTTTCTTTCTCTCTTTTCCTCTCTCCTTTTTTTTTTTTTTTTTTTAATCAAAAAGATTTTATTGGTGCTCTGGAAAAATAAACACAACACACCACTGTGAGTTTTGTAAGTGAACCAATAAAAAATGAAGTTCACTGATGGATTCTTTAATAGCAGCGAGTGAGCCCAGGTTCCAAATGGATTTTATATTGTGCCATTGTGTATAAACAATGTGCAATGTGATAGCCCTGGGCTGGGGGGGCTGCGCCAAGGGGAGCACCCTGAGGACAGGAAGCCCTTCCAGGCCTCTTGTTCCCTGTCCCACATGGTTCAGGTGTGTTTTGGGGTTAAATACGCTGAGGAAGGGGAGCTGCTGAGCCCGGGTGCCCTAAGCCTGCCTCAAGGCTTAGCAGTCGTGCTCAGTCCCATTCGGTGTTGCCTTTAGCAGCTGCTTTCCAGTCGCCCTGCTCCTGTCTGCTCCAGGTATTGCTTTCAGAGCCTCAGCAATTTTTATAAAAGCAGTTTTGAACACTTTCATTTAATGCAAGAGTCCCAGGGAAAACATTCAGAGCAAGGTTTTCAATTCCGCTTAGGAACCTCTAGGCAGGCAAAGGTGCCAGCTTGGACTCCTGGAAGCATCGTAGCTTTGTATATTCCCCATCAGTTCTTTGAGGCCATTCCGAGAGCCCGGTGAGGATGAGGGACAGGCTCAGTCTGACTTCAAGGGGAAAATCCTTGGGACCAATGCAGAGCAACACCAGCACTTTGTACTGGGCCTTGTCTCTGACCAGAAGGAGCCCCCAGTGAGCTGGTACGCCCAGGGGCCCTCCTGCTTTCCCTGTGTTGGAAAAGGCACTTCTGCCTCCTACCAGGCACCAGGACGTGGAGCACAACAGTAAGTTCCTGAACATGTGTTGTCTGGCTCCAAAACAGAGAGATTTTTGTAGCCTTTAAAAACCAGTGTAAGACCTTGCTCCACAAAGTGCAGTGGAAGCTGCAGAAAGCGCTGGCTGGCTGTTGGCAGGGCTGGTTTATAGGAAAATAACCGGGATAAGTGCAGCTGTGAGTCCGTCTGTCAGTCCTGTGGTCCGAGGCTTGGCAGCATCGCCCTGAAGTGCAGTGTCAGGGCTTCTGTCTGTTCCCTCTCTTGGGTTTTCTTCCCCTACGTGTCTTGTGCCGAGAGGTGCTGACAGGGAGCTGGAGGAGGCCTGGAGCAGGGCTGCCCCTCCTCTCCAGCACACCGGGAAGCAGGTATGAAGGGGAGAGGGATGGGCAAAGGGCAGTGTGCGGAGTATGGCTGTGTCAGGTGGAGGAGAAGGGCTGGGAGAGAGAAGAGAGGCTCATCTCCCCGGGAGCACACACTGCCAAGAGGAGCAGAGGGCCCTTGATTCCACAGCCCTGATCTGCCCAAAGTTTGGGTTGTTATCTGCACTGCGTTTTGCTCAGGCTTGGTCTGAAAAAAATCCACAGAACAGCTGTGGGGCTGTGAAAATTATTTTCATCTGTTTGGCTTTTAAAAATGAATTTGCATCAATCTTTCCGTGGGTCCCTCCCACCCACACCCTCCCCTCTTGTCTCAGCTGTTCTTTGACAGAGGTGAAGCAGAGTTGGTCCAGGGAACATCCCCATCCTGCTCTTTTTCTGTGTCCTGTGTCACACCCAGGAAATGCCAAATGCTTTACTGAGGTGGTTGAGGTGGGAGCTGTGCACAGGCTCTGACAGAGTGGACACTCTCCTTCCTGGTGGGATGTCACAGCTGGTTTTGGTCCTTTTCAGTTTCCCCTCTGCAGAGAAGAAAGCAGGGAATTTGTTGAAGACTTGCTGATGCTGTGAGTGAGAAGAGATGGGGGAAGATGGTGCTGCATCTCCCACTTCCATCTCCCTTGTCAGCAAGGAGATCCAAACAATGCCCAGAGGAATTTGTCGGGTCTGCACCTCAGGAGATGTTTTTGGGATCCATTTTGCCCTGATGGGGTGACATATGAGCTCTAGTGTGTTACCCTCCTTCCTCCGCAGCACCCTGGGGGCTCCCAGTATCTTTCTAAAGGAAGGTTCTTGTGGCTTTGCTTTATTTCACAACAGTTATTTATCTTTTATTCTTAACAGCATATTTTTCTTTGTGCCTTTAACCCAGTGAGAGCAGAGCTCTTCTCCCAGGCTCCTGTTAAAGCTGGCTGTGTGTGCATGTGTGTTTACATGTGTGTTGCACATAAATAATCCCAGCCTGGAGAGGTTCTGCTGGCTTCAGGCAAAGCCATGTTGTTGCTCGTGGCATTATTGAAATTCATCTCCTGTGGACTGTAATTCCTGGGGAGGGAAGAGAAAAATAGTATCAGGTGTTCTTTTTTTTTTTTTTCCTTGTTAGAAGACTATTTAATCTTTGTTGTAGGGTGAGAAGGTGAAGCACCAGACCTCAAAGTAGGCTGCAATAGGATCCTGGCAAACTTCCCACGTTATAAACTCTGTCCATAGGCAACACTCGTTTTGTGCCAAGTTTGCTTAGCTAAAAATGACTGGGCCCGAGTTTCAAAAGTGGATATTTGGCAACAACTAGCACTGTATTATTTTTGTCCTAGCAAGGAAAGAATCAAATTGTGAATGACAAGGGGAAAAGTGTTGGGGCAGCTCCTTCTGGGTTAATGGAGGTGACTTCATTTTGGTAGTACTGACTTCCCTTATGAAGTGGTTTTCTGTCCCCAGATGAGATGTGTAAGGTGACAGCTTGGTATTGCTATCACAGGGCAGTGAGAGGAGCAAGCTCGTATTCTTTATGCCACGCTCATCACCCTGCTCTCTAGGATCAGTTGAAGTCTGTGGAATTGTGCCAGTTTTCCTTGGCTTATCTGTCTTCCTATCTTGTTTCTCAATTAGAGGAAGTAAATGATCCTTTTGTTTTCGTCTCCCCTTTCTTTGGGGAATGTTAAAGAAGGGTTCGGATTGCAGTGAAGCTGCATCATCGCCAGGGAACCAGATGGTGGATGGGGGACCTGGAGGCAATTCAGGGGCTCAGAGCTGATGCCTGGCTGGATGTGCACTGGGGTTCATGAAACTGGGATTTCTTGCCTGCCCACTTCACTGCAGGGCTCCAGCTTTGCAGGCCTCCCCTGAGCCAGAGCTCTGGAAGCAGAGGAATCAGGTTCAACTCCCTTACTCTCCCCACAAGAGCTGTCTATGATGTTCAGCAAGCTCCAAGAATTGTGATCTAATTAATTATATGTTATCTCTAGTCTACCTTTGCAAGTGTTTTTATTTACTTATTAAAATAAATGAACAAGAGGAATAAATAAGTAGTAGGTGCTGGCCCTTACCCCACATCACCCTCGGGTTATGCTGTCTTCTAAAGCATTCAGTACAAGCCTCTGTCAGAGAACCTTTTGCCAGGCTTCCCTGGAGTGATAGGTGAGCTAGGGGGAAGGAATTGAGAAGCAGGATAAATTAGCTCCAAGTTTCCATGGTGAGATTGCTCCCAGTACCAGAACCAGGCCATCTGAAAGGAACTGATGTGCCCGGTCACTGCTCACATTGCTGAACAAGGCACTTCCAGTTGTGGTTTCTCCTTATTGCTAATAATAAATGATGTTCCCAGGATGCCAGCATATTTTGGTGGATGCTGGGAGCTTTCCCACTGCCTTGAGTGGGAGTTGACTCTCAGTGTATGGAAAGGGATATGGAGGCCAAGACTTTCCATGCCTGGAGATGTGGGTTACTTTAATTTTCAGGCACCAAAACTCCAGCTCCTTAAAGAGGCACGACCTGGGGGAGGGAAGGCAGTTGTTCAAGTTTTGTTAAAACCTCATCCTGCTGTAGGGTCTCAAGTCTGGCATTCAAAATCATTAGCACTCTTTAAATTTGGCCTAAAAATCCCTATGAAAAGTTACAGCACGTGCTGAGTAACTACTTTTCACAATGTAGTAACTTGGCCTTTTCAAAGAGTAGGTTTTAGAAGCACATATTACCGACTAAAGGCTTGCCAAATTTCTTTTTTCCTTTCCAAACTCCACATAATGATTCATGGAGACCCATCGATTTTGTTTCTAATAAGGTGCTGTTCTCGGGTACGTGAAACTGAGGGGAAACAGAGCGACATTTTGAAGAAATATGTTTTGTCTGGGAGCTGAGGCATCCAAAGCAACACAAGAAAAGCATTTTGAGATTAAAAAACCCCATGTGGTGTTACGTTAAAAATGGAATTTTAATGCGAATTTAGCATTTGCAGAAGTTTAGGGCTGATTGCACTGAGGTCTAATGTGCTCTAGATGAAAGTAAATGAACCAAGTATTTGCTAACATGTGTGTGTACACAGCACTCATCTGACACTAGCAGAGGGCTGGGCCCACTGATGGGAGTCATGGAGTTCTCAGCCAGTGAGTTCATTCATGGTTAGTTCATTAGTAAGAAGTTACTCATTAATAAAATCACTGTGGCTTCTGATAGACCCAAGGACGTGCCCACCCTGAATGAGGATGGCAGCACTGCTCCTTGGTGCCAGCTCCTGGCAGCGCTTACCTGCTGGGATGTTTCTTGGAGGCATCAAGGGTTGGAGCATTGCATCCATATGGGTCAGATTTGTCTGCTCACCTGGGCTGGGTTTGGTGCTCAAAAAGAGAGTCCAGAAACACAGCTGGGCCAAAACTCAGGGAAAGGCAAAGTCCAAAAATCCCTTCTAGCTTCTGTGTGAACCAGCCATGGCTGTGGCAAAGAAAAACTCTCACCTCTCCCAGTGCGTTTTCTGATCCTCTGAAAGTGATTACTTGATCCAACAGCTCAGCTCATCATCTCTTCCTCATTCCTTGCAAGGTTCTGTTAACAAAACCTGACCCGAAGCTGTGCAGCTCCCTCCTCTCTGCAGTCTGCAAAAGGCCAAGTCTACCTCTTTAACCATCTTTTTTTTTTTGTGAAATCTGTGACCAGCCAGGCAGTTTACTTCAGGGTATGATCAGATTCCAAGCCACAGTGTGAAAATGTCAAAGGTCCCTGGAAAATATGTAATTACATTTCGGATTTGGAGGAAACAATTAATGAAATGGAATTTCTTGGCCCTTCGCTCGGTCAGATGATATGTAGTGGCTTGCCTGTGAGCAGAAGTCTGAGTACACTTACAGCACAGAACAGTTTTTATCATTTTAAAACTTAATTATATAGGCTGTAATTAAGCTATATACAAAATGTCTGGTTCTTTGAAGTATATTAATTTTGGGGAAGTTCTCAAGCACCCAGTAGCTGCAGAACAATCATGAAAGAAGACAAGGCTTGAATAATGATGACAGTTGCAAGCCACAAATAATAGGAACAACCTTTCCAAAACAAAGCGTTTCACATTTTCCAAAAGTATGAGCATTATTATTTGTGTGTATTTGCAATTTGTACATGCCTTGGAGGGACTAACCTCAACTATAGTGCTCGAAATAATTGTGGGATGACATAAATGGGCACTTCTCTATTGAGGCAATCGCTTTTCTCGCAGCACACCAGTTTTTGTTTACTTTTTAAACAAAATTATTTCTGTCTCAGTCTGCAATAATCAGGATGTGATATGGGGCATAAATTATTTTTTTTTTTAAGGTGGATTGGTTTCCAGAAGATGTTTCATGCACGTGTGGATGGTGGAGGGGCTGCCTGTTGCTGTTTGTCTGAGCAGTACCTAGCAAGAGTGATGTTCTGTAAGTGAAACAAATATCTCTAGTGAGTTTAGCATTGGAAACAAAAATACCTTCTGAGTTGTTTCAGCCTGCACTGTGTGGTCTGTATTTTAATAATGAGTTCCCCCACAACACTTTCATGCTTAGGTCTATCTGCAGTTGGAGATGAAGGTTTTTATTTCTTCATTTAAAGGGCTGCTGTGAGCTTTAAAATAAACACAACTGTCCCTGGGAATTTTAACTATTTCATGTTCTCTTGGCTTGTGGCTGTGGCACATCTGGTGGGTCACCACGCCTGGCCCAGAGTCAGGATTTCAGTGTCTCAGTTTTCTCTGTCACCTGCTGCCCCCGGGTGCCAGCACCCACCCAAGCACATCTTCCCTTTTCAGCCTGGCTGACACCAGAGCTTTGCAGTCCCACAAATCTGCTCATGGAAGAATTGAGATGTGTTTTTCCTGTGCTGCTTCAGGCAAAATCCTCAAGCTTAACTTGTGTGGCAAACAAAGATGGTTTGCAGACTCTTGAATTACTCCCCCTGTGTGAAGAGGCTTTCCAAGTATGCCCAGGATCCTTCCAGGGATTCAGTCTCCTGTCATCGACCCTCGTTGTGGAGCCTTCTCTTTACCTGCTTTTCTCCAGTAAAGTTGATTCAAAATAACTTGGTTTTATTTGACTTCCTCAGAAACGACAGGAAAAGTTTGGTTTAGCTGTGGCTTTATAAATAGTTCCCACTGTAAAAGTTTTTTAGTCCAGTGGGAGTCTCCTTAAAACTGAGGCAAGGTGTGGAGTGGGGAATAATTCCCCTTCCCTTGTGTCTGTCGAAACCATCACTCTCCTGCTTGCTCCCAGCAACAGGGAAGTTAATGGACTGGCTTTCTCAGCCACATTTCCTAAAGGCAAGTTATAGCCTGGGAAATTGGCTGTCAAGCCAATAAAACCATGTGGTTGCATTTCACCTTTTTGCATTTACCATGCTTAGAAACAGAGATAAACCTGGAGAAATGGAGAACTCTGCATTTTAGAAACAGCCATTTATGTCTCGTTATTTTTCTTTCTTCCTTTCTAAGGGAATTTTCTGGGGTCTGCCTTGATGTAGGAAAGGCAAAATCCTACCCAACACTTCAACTTTAAACTAGAAGGGGAAGATGCTGGGAACACTTATGGTATCTCAGGTCATTGCCTTAATGTGCACACCTCCGAAGTGCAGGAATATTCTCAAAGCAGCAACTTAAGTGATCTGTTCATCCAGAGGTGCCCTTTAGACATAATTCTAAGGATTTCAAACCCATGCATGTTAGCTTTAATGCAAGGAAGCCTGCAGGACCACGCTGGAGGTTTATTGTACATGGAGTCACATCAGGGCAGCTGTCTGCATGTGATCCGAGTAGGAATGCACTTTGTTTCCAATTACAGACAATGAGCAATTAATGCCCTCAGATGGAATGAAAAGGAGGGGCTCTTTGCAAAACCCCTGCTTTTTTCTCTCCCTATAACCCATAAATCACTTTTTTAAAAATTGAGGAACAATTCAAAAATTGCCCAGAAGCTGGAGGAGATTATTAATAATGGGTTGTGTGCATTGCAACAACCCTCTTGTTTTCATGGCAGCAAGCAGGAATTCTTCAAGCTGGGTCTATGTCCACCAGCTACATCCTGCCATGTGTCACTGGGGCTGCAGCAACTAATCCAGTCTTTTAGAGGAGTGTATAAAAACCTAAACCTTTTTAGTTCCCTTCCTAATTGGATTTATGTAATTTTAGTTTCAGTGGGGGAGGTTTTGAAAGGGACAAATAGAAGCCAAGCACCCTTTTTTAAAAAATATTTTTAATTGCCTCCAGTATGTTGTTACTTCCAGAGGTAAAACTCAAGCTTAAAGTCTCGCTGTGCCAGGAATGTTGAAAAGCACAGTTAAAGCAGTGGTGCTGCAGGAGCCTGGACTGTCTGTGGACATAAGGCAGACAAGGCTCTCAGGTACAGGTAATCTTCTTTGTTAGGTACAGCTGGAACAGTTTTGGGCACACAGACGCACACAGAAAATGTTTGTGTGCCTGAAAATGGGATTATTTTTTCCAGCCGTTATAGCTCATCTAATTAAGGTTTGTGGGCAGAGTTACCTTCTTGCTCTGGCAAACAGAAAGAAAAAGCAAATAATACATTTTAAAACATTAGGAAATACTTAGGTGGACAATCCATATTTCTGGCCTGCAGAATTTCTTTAGATGTTGAAGCACAAGGTTTATAACAGCATTTGACTATGGGGTCCTGTCCAGAAATCACCTCCGTGGTCTTGCTTCCAGATGGGAATTTCTCAGCCTGTGGCAGGGAATCCTGGGCCCTTGGTTATTTGTTCTCATCACTAAATATCCCCATCTCCATCTGAATGTGTCTGGTCTCACCTCCAACCGCTGCCTCTCACCCATCCCACTGCAAGGATTAGTGCAATGCCATCTTCAGCTGGGGAGCTGAGCCTATGAAAACTTGCCCCAGAATATGTGTGCTGCTTTTTTGGGGAGGAAAATAGGTTTCTGCTGTCCTAAATTTCCCTGCTTTCTTAATTTTCCTCTGCATTTCTTGTCATTTTTATTGAATGGCAGAAACTTAACATGGCTCCTCAAACACCTGATCTCAGCTTAGAGCTGATTTTGATCAAAAACAGTACTGGTGCCTAGGAAGAAGGAACTATTTCTAATGGCTCTACAGCAGATTAATTCAGCACTTTTGCAAAGACTTGTAGGACTGGTTGCTGACTCCATGAAGTAGGAGACTTGGAATTGATTTTTCTGGGAGATGGCAGCTTGTGTGCAGGATAAAGGGCTTCTTGGCATGTGGAAACCTGGTATTGGATCTATCCTTAGTGATCTCAGAGCTTGAAAAGAGCAAGCAGAGAGTAAAAGTTCACAGGGACTGTCCACGTTGGATGAATTTTTTTCGAAGTGTGCTCTGGTTGGAAAATGCTGATGTGTCAAATCTGAAATATCTTACAAGAAAAAGCTCCGTTTCAGTCAATTTTTCATCTGAAGAAAAAGCAAGGTAGCAAAGCCCATAATTGTCGAACAAAGGTTTTTTGCATTTTTAGATGAATTTTACAGCTTTGCTGTCTAAAACAGTATGGTATATAAAACATTTAATTCTCACTGTAATAAAAATATTGGAAAACGGTTGTGTCCCAATCCAAAGGAAACATTACAGAAATGAAACATTTCAGTTATTCTAAATTATTTCTTAAACTTCCACAGCACACAAAATTGCCCGGGTGGGGGTGGAGCTGTCGCTCACAGCAGCCAATTGCCCTCCAAACTGGCGAGTGGGATTGAGGCAGGATGGACCTTCAGAGGCAGTTCCTCTCTGTTGTACCTGGTGGGATAAGTGAGCCTTGTTCCCACCAGGAGCNTTTTTCTCCATGTCTGGATGACCAGGAGAGGGGTGTTTGTGTTCCACTGATAACCTGGGAAATCAAGAGCTCTTGATCTGAGCCTAAAACAGTAAAGGTTAAGTAAAAGCGTTGGAGGGCGAGAGTGAGTTTTGGGGTTTGCTTGCTTGCTTTTTTAATGCCAAATGTAGTTAGGAGAGACACTTAGTGGTTGTCTTAAGGGAAAATGGTCTGTTAGAATGTCTCAGGAACATTGTTTCACTGTAACCAGTTGCACGAGTTTAATAGCTAGAAGTTGTTTCAATATCACATTTTTTATTTAAATAGTAAAGCCATATGTGAGTGGGATAGCATCATGAGGAGATAATTCTGTGCAGGGAACTGTTACTTTGTTTTGGAATTAGATTAAGCCATAAATAAACACTACTTTGTCTTTAAGTTAGAAAATCGTTCCCATCCAAACAGCCTCCACAGACATTTTCCACCTGTTAGAGGACGTGTAGTATTGGGAGTCTTTCATAACAGTGGAAACTGGCTCAAACTTTCAACGGGTTTGTAAAAAATAAACCGGCCTTGATTTATGAGTTGAACTACGACAGGGAACATGTAAGCAAATAAAAACAATGAACTGAGAAAAAAGCAAATATACTGTTGATTTGGCACGGCATGAATCATGCAGGCAAATCTGAGAGGAATAGGAGGAATGAGCTTCAGAGTGATGGATTGGGAAAGGGGATCTGATCCCTGGGTAATGAAATGTGAGGGGGTCTTGCCTTATGCTGTTGACCCAGAGGTAGCCTGGAGGAGAGTGATTCCTTCTGACTATACAGTGTTAGTTAAAACAATCCCCTGGGCTCAAATATCAGCTATTAAAATAAATTCAGGAGACAGAGGAAGCGATGTTTATAAGTTGGAAGTTTGAGCTGCTTTTTAAACAATTGTGGATCTACAGATTCTGAACTGGAAACGTGATACGGCGGGAAGAGGGCAAGAGGAAATGACAAGAGGGTAAACTGGGGGTGAGGTGGTAAAGAGCATGGAATTGGGAGGGAAAGCAGGCTTTTGGGGGTGGAAGGAAGAGGAATTCTCACAGGGCCAAGCAGAGAAACCCCCTACACATATTCTTGCTTCACCTCCTCCGTTCGAGGTGCCATGGCTGTATATGAAGATGCCAGAGAAACTCAGACATCCCAAAGACAACAAGGGTTTATGGCACCTCTGGGTGTGTTTGGATTTTCAACCATAATTATAAGAGTTGGTCAGTATTTTTCAACAAAACATTTTTCCTCCAGGAATGATTTGCATTGAAACTGAGGTCTTCCGTGGAAAAATTGATGTGGCTTAGTTCTGGGGAGACAAAAAAGTTGAACTCTTTATTTAATAAGTAATAAGACCAAGGATGTTAATCATCTTAATAGAACCCTTTCAACTTAGTTGCAGCAGCAGCGATACCAGCACCAAAAGAAATCTTTACCAACAAAAGAAATTTTTCAGTTGACCACTGACCAATTTTGGGTTTGGAACAAGAGCATTTTTTATAATAGCGACATTTCCCTTAAGTAATCGCTTGAGTTTCTGCATTTCTCCAGAGCATTATTGGAAAACTGAAACTCTAATTTTGGTAGCAGCATGACCCAAAGATTACAGCAAAGCACTCGAAATGGCTTTGCCTCTGCTCTCTCGCATTACTCCCTGTGATACTAAAACAGGATGCTTTTCCTGCTGTACCTATTTCTTTAGCCTGGAATTTGGCTGAAACAGAGGATTTCTTTCCTGCTGAATGAATGTTACACAGAACTGGTTTTGTTTTGGTTTCTAACTACCATAGTTATTTATAAGTTTGTTTCATAAGTTATAAAACTGTAACTAGGAAATGCTACTGGTGGGTCTCTAGCAGGTGGATTTGGATGTTATTCATATTAATACAGTGAGCCTCCATGCCACAGCTTTCTTTTTCTTCTCCTTGTGCTGCTGGAGGTGTCCTGTGGCTTTTCCAAGTGACCTTTCACCATTGAAGTTCTTGCTCGTGTCTGATGATGACACACAGGCAAATCCCCATCTGCTCCCATGCACATCCCTACTGGATCTTTTCTTCTGCCTAATATTTCCACAGAGCTGCTCCAGTAGGAGAGTCTCATGCTGAGACTGTTCCCCTGCAATTTATGAGCAGGATTGGTGCCTGGAATTTCCCGAAGTGCCGGGTGAAAGACAGGCTCAGAGACCCCTTGTATACAATTCTGGAAAAAAAAAATGTGAAAGGCAATGAAATCTGAGCTCAGGCTTTCAGAGACAACTTGACAAGTCAATTGCCCTGTTAGGAGTTGACAACAGTGACCCTGATAGTAGAAATGATCCGTTTCCTCTGGTTTAATTTATCACCAGCAGCATTCTGAGTAGCTGCTCAGTAGCACAATTTTCAGATACTGATATAGCATCAATCCCAAATGGGACATTTTGTGAGGGGAGAGTTTACTTACATTCAGAAAAAAAAAACCCAAACCAATCCCCAGGAAAAAAAGTGCCCCAGGAATGTTCAACGTGTTTATTGTTAAGGGCTGAACCTGATATATGTGAAGCCTCGCGTTTTAAAATTCCTTACCCAATATTGGATGCTGGTCCGTGGTGTTGCTCTCTTTTTTCAGGCATTTCAGTGTTCTCAAATAATTTCATTCCAGAGATGTAAGGCACAGTGTTTTCAGTCATTCAGAATTAAAGGTGAACAAAAGAAGTCCTTACAGCATATGTCTGGGGAAGGACAAGAATAGAAGAATTTGAATTTACTTCAGCAATATACACAGTCTACCTTTTTTCATTTCAAAAACACTGACAGGAATGATGTTTGGGTTTGGGGGCCCATTCATGAAGTTCAGATGTTTTGTGGCAGTATTTTCACCAATGTCACCAGAAGTACTTTTGCAGTGATGCTGTGTTGTCAAGATCCTAGGGACAACCATTGGAAGACGGGAAAAAAAAGGGGGAAAAGCAAATTTAGAAAAATATACTTGAAATAATTTCATTTTATATCTTTTTTAATTTGATAAATCACAGACAACAATGAAAAATTTTAAATCCAAACTTTGGTCCTGCCTGGTGCATCTCCTGCATCTGTGCTGAGCTCAAGCTCGGTTTGGGTACCACTTTCTTCCTGTCACTAGTCCAGAAAATATTTCACAGGTGAGAAACTGAGCCCTAAGGATGGCAAGAGGGGAGAGGTGATTTAGAGCTTTATGGTCTTAAACTGGGAGCCTGTGCTCCCTACCCAGTCAGGGAGTGCAGCTCTCCTGGAAGTGCTCTGGATACCCCCAGCCCATCTCACTCCTCTGGCTCTAATGGAAGCCTGAGCTCTTTAATAGAGCCATTGAAATTCGATGTTTTGAGTTAGGTGGGTGAATTCCCCCCCGGAGCAGCGCGTCCAGATTTATACAGGAAGTCTGTGGCAGAGGCAAGAATTGAACCCAGCTTTTCTGTGACTAT
This sequence comes from Machaerirhynchus nigripectus, assembly GCA_013397975.1. Taxonomy (NCBI): domain Eukaryota; kingdom Metazoa; phylum Chordata; class Aves; order Passeriformes; family Dicruridae; genus Machaerirhynchus; species Machaerirhynchus nigripectus. Next base: position 808,376 of record VZRQ01007592.1, on the reverse strand, counting down.
CTTTTTATTCCCAAGCTTCCAGTTAAACTGTAATCCATCTTGAACCACTTACTGGAAATAGTTCCCTAAAAATAAATTGAAAGTCTAAGTGATCAGGAAGTTTACCTAAACTTCAGAGGCAGGTTAATATGAGAGTACTTTGGACTGACTCCTTGGAATGGCTCTTCTTGGAGAAGGCAGAGCATTGCGGGTGCTCTCCACTCCTCTGTGGAACTGCCTCGTTAGTCTGCTCCTGCAGATCAGTTGTTCGTACCAGATACATCCTTCCAAATCTTATAAAAAGCAGGCACTGGGGAGATTTGGGCAACTGATTAAAAAATGGAAATAGAGAGTCTCAGATGGGAAAGGGACACTTTGCATAAAGTACTGAAAACCACCTTATCCCAACACATTGCAAACTTGGATTTAGTTATCCAGGAGCTGTAGGAGGGGACAGTCCCAGCTCCCTACAGCCAGCAGGAGGGTGATGTTTCTCATCAAGCCCTCATGACCAGGAGGGAGGCTTGCAGCCTGTCCTGGTCTTCCTCTGGCAGGGCTGAGTGGGGGCCAATTTCCAAGGCAGCATTTTATGCCAGTGGTGTTAACCATAAGTGGCTTTGGAGCGGGTTTGCTGGGAGAAATCAGCCCATGTCAGAAGTCTGACAAACTTGAGAAGTAATTTGGCCTCTTATATTTGAGCTGAATTACTCCTGAGCACAATAAGGGTGCTGCTAACGAAGATGAGACTGTTAAATAAGGTGACAGGACAAAAGTTAACTGACATAATTAAACTGCTACAATTTTGACAGTTTAGGGTTTTTTAAAAAAAAACCCTCAGCTTGCAATAGTCTTGGAGGAGATGCAGGGGGGAGGTTAGGAGCAGCAGAGCAACCTGCTCTGATGTGGAAGGGACTGGGGTTGCAAACATGCAGTTTAGGTGACAATATTATTATAATGCTTTTTTATATGTATTGCACATGCATCTCGATAAATGGTTTTGTGCACATGTGTTGGTGCAATATATTAAGATTGGTGAACATGGAAATACATGAAAATGTTTAAATTCCAGTAGGGTTACTAATTCCATTGCATTTTGTGATTTCTGTCTGAAGTAGCACATTTCAGCTGTAGAATGGGGCAGAGGGGCACTTGTGCTTCATCCAGAGGCAGAGCTGTCCTTTTGGAAATGAAAATCCTTAAACCAACTCCATCCGGTCTGAGTAAAGTCCAGCATTGCTAGAACTGGTCGGAAAACAACCAAAGGGGTTTTTTCACCCTAATGCATGTAAAATCTCCATGGGAATGCTTACATTAGACAAGTGCCTGCCAGCTTTACAAGGACAGCTAAATCCCACTGGGGACGTTGGATACCCCTGAGCCTACAGGCTGAGGTGAGTTCTCACCAGAGCATGGTGCAGAGCCTGTTTCTTAAGTATGGGGAGCAAAGAGGTCGTGTTTTCAGGGATGCTCCATCTTGGCATCCCAGGGAAATCTCAGGGCAGGAAGGTGGGTGATTTTGCAGTTTAAACACTGCACAACAAACCCCATCCCGACAAAATGCACACCCCACTGAAGGTAGCGTGAAACCTGCCTAAGCTGGAAACCTCTAAATCTGGCCCCAAAAAAAAGCCATTCCCTGTGTTACCTCTCCAGGGACAACATCCTTTTTCTCATCCTAGGCTCCCTATGGAGATCTAGATACCTGTGTGTCTGTCTGCACAGGTATCTGCACCAAACAGCTTTTTAACTAGAAAAAGCACCCCCAGCACTCACTAACCTCTGTGCTGAGGGCAGCTCTCCTGTAGGGTTTAAACCTGCCAGTGATAAATGTGCTGTTATTCTGGCTGCAGGTTTTTATTTCTGGGGATATCAATTGGATTCTTATTATGAAAGCAGAAAATTGGAGTTACATCTGGTGGCTGACGCATGTGACAGTATCACTGCAAGGAATTCCAGTTTCCTGAAGCTTTTCAATTAACTCGGAGCACTTTTCCTCAGGTGCTGCGCGCTCGGGTTTTCAGCATGCGCCTGCTTCCAAGTTGTAAATCAAGGAGTGGGTTATTGTACTTTCCTAGGAGCTCTTGTGCCAGTAAAATGAAACAGCAAATAATAAACCCCAAGGAGATTTATATAGCCCGAGTTGATGAAACAATTACTTTCTCATTCCTAGGCTTGCTCAGAAAGGTGGGTTAAAAATAACTGAAAATTTACAAGAGCCTAAAACTGAATCTGAAAAGTACAACCTCAGCAACTTATTGGGCTCAGTTTAGTGAGCACCAGATTTACTGTTTGCAATTTCTTCAACTTGTTCGGTCATTTTTATTATTTTTAGGTTTTTTTCAACTGCCCCCTCCCCAGGCTGATGACAAGCCTTGGCAAAAACATCTGTGCAAATAAAGCAGGGGAAGAGTGGAGGGACCCGGCCAAGAGCTCCCTGTGTCTGCTATGGCAAAAATGTTTGCTAAAAGCATCCTTTCCCCTGAAGCCTCTGAGGTTGCATCTCACGTGGCAGGTGAAGATCCTGGTTGGGTCATGGGTGCCAAGAGCCTCAGCTGGGCTCCCCAGGCTGCTCAGAACAGGGCTGAGAAACCTCCACTATGCTTTTGGGGGTGAGTGAGGAGTCTATACCTGGGCAGCGTGGTAACATCTCCCCTGGGGCTCCAGTCTCTGCACCCAGCACTGTTAATGGCTTATTCACAGTGATTTTTGTCCCACTCAATGCCTGTGCAGTGGTGGGAGCAGAGACCAGACCTGGTTTTGCAGAGCTGTCACCAGCTGAGCCTGACCCGTGGAACATTTCTGCCGACAAGGACCCTGTGTGGAGGGTGTGTGTGAGGGTTTAGGACAGGAGCCTGCAGCAGTGAGCCCAGCACATGCCAGGGCACCAGCAAAACACAGTCAGTGTGTCTGGGGGCAGGGCAGAGAGAGACCGGCAGGGAGCTGGGACTGAACTGCAGTGCTCCAAAGCACAGGCACTGTTTTTATCCCAGGCTGATCCATTGGCTTGGTAAGTGCTCTGCTGACAGCATTGGGATTAAGGTGACAGCACTTTCCAGTCAAGACACATGGGGAGGTCCCACGTTCAGCTGGAGCACTTGGAGTAAGAAAGGAACAGGTCAGCAGTCATTTCTCTCTATCCGTGGTGGCGGCAAATCCTTGAAATAGTGCGCTGCCCCTGCTTTTTGCTCTGCTGGTACTGGTGAATACACTGGGAGCATCTCCTCTTGCACAGCCAAGATGCCATCGTGTCCTGGTTGTCCTCTTCCTCTGTTTGAGCTCCCACGAGCCTGTCCTCTGTGTGAGTCACTCCTGACTCACTGTCACATCGAGAACATGCCAGGTCCCCACACGCCTGGGGACAAACACAGGAGGCTGTTGCCTCTGTGTGACCCTCAGCCTTGACCACGGGGGTTCAGACCCTTTGGCAAGCATCTCGCTCTTTCCTTCCTACCGAGACCTCCCGAGGGAACGGTGATGTGCTCCAAAACCCTGATTCAGGGGACAGCTTGGAGTTTAGAGCCTTTAAATAACATTGTTGTCCTGCTCTTCCTTTTCTCCTGGAATATGGGCAGGTGAGTAACATGTTCCAGATTGGAGCAGCGAGTCCTGCCCCTTCAGCTGTGCATCACACTGTGTCCCACCTGCTTCCTCTATCCCTGCAGGACCACAGTGGCCAGCTGAGACACTGGCACCTCCTTATCAAAGGCTACTGGTGAAAAAAGCTTTAGCCTACATTTTCCTGTACAACTTTTGTAGAGTTCATTCCAAAGGCGAGGTGGGATGAAGAGATTTGTTTGGTTTCCAGAGATGTTTTTGTCATAAATCAGGAAGAACACAAGAACATAGAAATGGGCTGTTAGATGGGGATAGGAGATTCTGTTTTCCTTTTAATGCAAAGTCCTTTCCCTCTACAAATATGTTGGGGTTTTTAAAAATATTCTTCTTCTTTTTTTTTTTTTTTTTTTTCTTCCAGGAAGGGAAGCATCAACATGTTGCTTTCAACTGGTCCTGTGACATCCCTGAGACACTCTCCCCAGTGAAACTCGGCTCTCCCCAGCCAGAGGCCATTCCCCAGCCCCTATCAAGCCGCATCTATCAGTGCCACAAATCCTCTAATTAAAAATGGTGGCTAAAATAATGATAGGCATTTTAACGGGCCAGTTTCCCCTCTGAAGGTTGGCATGTGATTCTTATTTTCTATGTTATATAAATCTAAGGGTGGGATTTTTCAAAACCACTTGGTTCTGCCCTAATTCTTCTCCTGTTGAAGTCAGTGGGACTCTCTTACCCCTGGACTGTAATCAGAGCAGTTAAGTCAGTGCTGAGAGTTTATGAAAACCACATCCTAACTATGCTCCCAGACCTCACCCAGTTTTCTGCTTTCATGGCATGAAATTTGTTTTCATCCTATTAGATGTGCTGGAATGCTGATGTCCAAGGGAAGCTCCCAGGGATTGAGTTGAATATTAATTCTGGCTGGGCTTGGCTTTGTGGGTTACAGCTGAAGTGTTTCCGTGAGCGCGGCGGGGCCTCTCCTGGCACAAACAACGTCAGCAGGGTCAGGACAAGTCAGAGCTGGGCATACCCTGCTCATCCCAGGGCCTCAGGGTTTAGGGAAGGCACAGGAAGCACCTTGGCCTCCAGGCTGACACCTGCCTAGACCAGATGACTCCACCAGCCATCCCAGTACCTGTGTCCTCAGTGCTGGAGATGAGTCTGCTGCGAGTGGGTTTGGGGCAATGTGCCCAAAACAGTGCTTGCTGCCACTCTCGTGGAAATCAGTGTCCCAAATCTGCTTTCTTGAGTGAAGGATCTTGGCCGTAGGTCCCTGGAACTCTGTCGGCTCAGGGCGGATCCAGCTTTCTGAGAACAATGCTGAGCAACAGCTTGTGTGGGGATTTTTTAAGGATTTGCACTTTCCACACAGAACCGTTTGGGTTGAAGATACCTGCTCATTCTTCAGAGAGAAGCGCCAGATTGCTGCTCCCTGGGAGCTTGATCAGTGCTTTTCTTTTTGATGCTTTTTGGGTATATTCCTTTTTTAATCTTTTTTGTTTTATTGATTTATGTGTCATTTGCAGTTGCTCTAAAAGTTCTGCTTTGCTTCTCAGATTCTTGGTAGAAAGTTGACCTCTCTCCTTTTATGAAAAAGAAGCCAAAAACCAAACCAACCCAAAACCAAGAAGAAGTTCCCTAATTTTAGGGAATTTTTGTCCTCTTAATGTCACTGTACCACCTTGCCTGTCAGGCATGCTGGCAAAATCCTGTCTTTTGTGCTTGAGTTAATTTGGAAGCGACCATGGAGAGGGAAAGGTGGCCATGCCAGGTGATTTGCTCGTGCTCAGCAGCAGATAGGATGTGATGGATCCCGTCCCAGGGACCTCTGCCATCTCGGGACTTCGTTGGGAACCTGGTAGAGTGTAAAATGACTCCAGCGGTGAAAGTTCATCATAGGGAAAAGCTTCCACCCCGGTCTCCATATCCCAGAGATGAAACCAACTGGAAAGAGCTCCAATCCCTTTCCCTGTAGCCAAGAAACTCATTTTGTGTTCCCTGCACAAGCTGGACTGAACTCTGCCCACAGATGATTGCTGCTGTCGATCCAAATCTCCCAAAAGGCTGGTGTATTTTCCTGCTAATAAATGTCCCACAAATGTTTTGAATTTCTGCACTCATTAGGGCTTAGGGAGGCTATTTGTCAGGACCAAAGACGTCTTCCACAATAAACCAGCAGCTGTCTGCGAAGGGTGAGGAGACGTTTGTTGCCGTGAGCTGAGCCTGCTGTCAGCAACCAGGCCCCTGACCAGCTCAAGTAAATGTTTTATTGATTTAATATTAAATTAACTGCCTGGGCATAAGGAGTGCATTATTTTTAATGGCATTCTGATATTAGGGACTGCAGTTTGCTAGAATGCACCTGTAAAATTAGTATCCCCCAGTATTCTGCAGGAGCCATAAAACGTAATGCTCGTGGTGCTCCGGAGCTCGACGTGGGTAGGGTTACACGGGACCCACTTCCACCCTGATGGCTGCACCAGTCCCTGCTGCCCCAGGAGGAGGAGGGCAGTCAGCTCAGAAGGCTCATTCCAAATTCATCTCCTCTTTGCTCTGAAATGGGGTAAGTGGAGCCTGTGAAGCCTGAGTCCTAATCCCAGAGCATTGTGTCTGACACGGCACCCTCTGTAGGGGGGCAGTTCCAGAGCAAATTATTTTCCTCAATTTTTGGTTTTTTTCAGTAAATAGAATAAAGGAGAAAAAAATTACAATTAAAAAGCATCCCTTGTTCAGCCCCAAATGTTTGGAATTTACCGTTTTAGTGAAAGAAAAGGCATTTGGAAACAAACAGGTCTTGACATTTAAATAAACAAGCACATTCCTTAGTGTAAGAATGAAAATACGTGAATATTTGCTAATTTCAGAATGTCTTTTTTTTTTTGTTTTGTTTTTTGTTTCTTTTTTTTAAGAAGTGGACTGTGAATTTAATATCGAGAAAATTTCAGCCCAAACAAAAAATAGTTCAAATACAAACTAAAGTTCAAATAAAGTCCTCCATAGCGACCTTTTTCTTGTCCTTAAAGTGTGTACCTGGTAAATTCTGCCTTTGGGTTTATTAAGGTTGTAAAAATGCCACATTTGAGCTGTTTATATTTTTTAACTCCCTCAGAAAATGTTAATTACAGAGTCATATCTTCTTAAACGGCCTTCAGTGGGGGATTCTGCGAAATCCCAGGATTTCTGGGAAGTTCCTTTCACATGGATTTCACAGTGATGAATCACAACTCCAAAACAATTATGCATCCAGGATACACCGACAGGCACAAAACCATGATCTTAATACGTCCAAATTATAAAAATGAGAACCTTAAATTAGAAGTTGACAATGTCAGGGGATGAGGTATGATACAAAAATTTTGTGTATTTTGTCACTGAAGTTACTTTAAAAACTGGAGAGCTGCGGGGTTCACATGTGGTTGAGTGACCAGGTTAATTCCAAGCAGCAGCCGTGGGTAAAACAGCAATCCAAGTGGATTGGGATCAAAATGGGCACCCAGCAGCATGTGGTACAATGCATTCTTTCAACTGCTTTCAGTAAGATCACTCTCTTCGTACACCTTATTTGATGATCTCTCTTCTGCAACTGCTTTCTTGGACATATCAGTGAACGAAATCCATGTTTTCTTACTCCTAAGGCAAACGTTGATAAGAAAAGTGTATTTTTTGTCATGACTTTCCAGGTGACATCTAAGTTCCCTTCAAAAAAAAGTTGAAAATTTCACTGAACTTAACTTTTTCCAGAGTTTTTGGCATCAAAATTCAAATGTCTCTGTTCTGGGGAAAAAGAGGGAAGATGGGACAGAAAATGGAAACATAATTTAGTAGAGATCAATCATTGTAAATATTGTCAGTTCGACAATCAAGGTTTTTGTAGGACCAAATAATGAATTTCTGAGGTGAAAAGTCTACCCAGGGCCTGTCTCCAGCTCTGAAGCTCGTGAGTGCACCGAGGGCATGGAGGAAACCACGGAGAGAGGATCTGGGCAAAGATTTCTGTTGGCTTTAGTAGGTACTAAATCTTGACAAGCTCCTGGTTTTTATGACATGATGTTGATGTTGTTCTTCCCTTCTTTACCCGCTTTCCCTCTCGGTGTGTGACACTCCTTTGCCACCTTTCATGTGGCATTCAGAGCTGAACACAAAAGGGGGGTCACTGTCGGGTGATTGCTTTTTGGTTGACAAATACAGATAATTCCTTGCCCAGGCAACTTGAGCTGATGAAGTCAAGCCATACTTTTTTTCAAAGGATGTGGTGGATTTACTTATTCCTGTTTCTGTGTTTGATTTACTACCACATGATTTCATTAAATAAGAACTTAAAATGGGGATTTCTGCCAAGCAACTTTAGGCAAGGCCTGTATCCCACAAATCCCTAAATTTGAGGGTGGTGGGTGGGGAATAATCGTATTTTTCTAGCAGATGTCCATTCTGCCTGTGGACTGGAGTTTGGGGTGGTTTGTTGTTACTGTTGTTGCCTTAAAAACCTTGTAAAATGATGTTTATTTTCCTCCCATAAGATAATGAACTTGAATTTTTCAGGTCCATGAAGTTGCTGATAACTGTAATGGCTATTCATTCTCTAATTAATAACAGCATTGGAGGGAATAAAGGAGAAATCTTCAAACAGGCAGCAGTTCAGGCTTGAACTGGTTTCAGATTCAGACAGGATTTCTTGGAGCTCTCCCCTGCCCTCCTCCAATCTAAGGCCATGCAGCCCATGTTTGTTGGTATTTTTAAGTGGATAAAAGCATGTAAGGAAGTTCCTCCCTTTAACTACTGGATAGAAAATCAATATCCTGGTAGCTCAACTGTCCACATTATGTTAAACTTCAGTGGAAGAAAATAAGCAAATGCAGAGAAGAAAATGCCAAAGAAAATGCAAGGAGGGAAGAAAAAGTGATGTAAGGTGGCCAAGAAATAAGTTGCATTTCCTGGCCCAGGCTCTGCGGTGGTGTAAATCATCACCACACAGCTTCGGTGTAGCCATCCCATCTCGCTTCACCGACGTTTTCAGCTTGACCAGTTGTGAACTTTCAGCAAAAGTGATAACAGTCAAAGTTACACCGGTCCCAAAGCAATTTTGCTCACTTCTGAATGCTGATGTTCACCCTCAAACACTGCTTTTGTCCCAGTCCTCGGCATTAGGATGGCTATGGATGCAAACTGAGGTCACAAAGTGATGCCGTTGCTGAAAGTTGGGCTGGGGAGAAAGGCACACCTGGGCAGGTCTTGTCTCCATTTCTGAGCTGGGTATCCACTCCTCTGCTTGAGAAGGATTTCTAGGTAACACCCAGCACAGAGAGGTTCAGGGCATTTTGGTGGTCCTGGTCCACTGCCCACTAAACATCTTCAACACACTTCTATTGTTGCTTTGAACTGTTCCAGATGCAGCTCTGGAGATGTTTGGGAAGCCACTCCTTGGAGCTTGTGCAGCTCCCCCAAGCTCCGGGTCCAGGCCAGCACACGCGGCCCCTCAGCAGAGCAGGCTGGCTAGGCAACCTCCTGTGGGTCAGCCTCAGTGATTCCTTTCACTTCATTCTGCTCTTTCTTGGCCGGTTTGGGTTTGGCTTCAGGTGCCACAGACCATCAGCCATCTCCCGCCCAGCACCTGATGCCACTGCTGGCCTCTCAAACATCTGAGGCGTTCTGGCCAGTGGCACAAGGAATTGTGTTTACATCTTCTCTGAGAGACATCCAGAATTGAGAGAAAAAAAATGGCCAAGACAGCTTAGTGCTTTTGGCTTATTGTTTGAATATTTAAAGATGTTGCATCTGGAAAGTATTCCATTAATTTGTGGCTAGCACCCATATATCAAATTCATGAGCTTCCAAGTAAACAGCTGTCACTGAAGCTGCCACGGAGGGAAATTGGCACTGCTGGCTTGTGGTGAGCAGAGAGGGAACACACTGGTACTGCCTAATCCAAGGAGGAAACATTAACCCAGATGTGTAGAGGACAATGAATGAATTGTTCCTTAGAGCTCCTCAACTTCTCAGCTGTAGTAACATGAGACACAATTAAGGCCTCAGACTATTCTGTTCCCTCCCACACATGCCCAGAACTGCACACACCATCACAGCCAGGAAGATGGGGTTGCATCCTATAGCTATAGACCATAAAGCAGCCTCTGAGTTGTGTCTGAGGGACAGCTGCCATCCGTGCTGGAGGCAGATCTGTCTCCAGGCTGCTTGGATCATGTAGTTGTTGTTAGATGTTCACACAGCTTGGAACACCAATGTCCATGGCTTCCTCAAGGAAGATGCCAGGACCCATCCAGATGTTGGTGTATCAAGGGGTGCAATGGGGTGATTGTCAGAAAACTTCAGGTACTGTGGGGCTGTTGGCAGTGCCAGCTGCACCTGGGATTTCCCGTAGGAGCAGCTCAGAGCACTGCATGGAGTTCTACCTGAAAGAACCAAGGTGAGGGCTCAGCTTTGGGTTTCAAGTGCCGCCGGGGTTGGCAGAGCTGTTTGTTGTGCAGCCCAGGCCAGCAGGGTGAGGGCCTGGTAGTTCCAGTTGCCTGTTTGATCCATCTGTTTCCCATGAGGTGCTCAAGTAAATGAACCCATTAATGCAGAGGATTGTGGACGTGGAAGTGGGACAGAGATGATCCCACGATTCGTGTTTTCTTGTGAGGGGGATTACAGAAGGGTTGGAAAACCCCTTGGGTGCATTGGGGCACCTGGGGAGGCTCCAGCTGAAATGGAGGAAATGCAGCAAGCAGGGTTTCCCATCCCCTTTGCAGAAGGGAGGGTCTGGGGCCTGGAGAGAGGAGGTGAGTCCTCCAATGAGGTGGGTGCATCAGTCTCAGGGGAAGCATGGATGACACGGGAAAACCCTTTCCCACTCCAGCCCTAAAGCTGCTCTGCAGCTTTTTGGGCATCTACTCTGGATGCTCTGGCACCCAACCGGGCTCGGGATTTACCTTCTGTTTACTAGCCAACCCAAAGTGGGTTTGAACTGGTGACCTAGAGGTGAAAGGCTCTGCATCTTATTAGAATTACTGTGGGCTGCTGAACGAGTCCCCCATGGCAGTTAAGATTTGATTATGGTTCTAGAAAATGTTCAGCTTTTACAATTAGTGTCAAAGCAGTGGTAAGCCCCTCTTTGATTCCTGGGTGTAGGCTCGTGCTTTTCTTAACCTCACACGTATGCTGGCATATTTACAGTAAGTGCTCAGGGGTTTGTTTTTTTAATTATTATTTTTTTATTTTTGAATTAAAAATGAAAGTTCCCCAGGGAAATTATGCAATGGGAAATAGCCACTTCAATAAACTTGACTCACACATTTTATTGATTATGGTAAATTTAATTATTCCATTTAAGCTTTGCTTACACGCACACAAAAAAACCTTATCCTTTTCTTCCTACATGTTTTTTCCTGTTTTTGCATCCCTCTCTGCAGACCAAAACTGTGCTACATGTTATTTTAAACTTTTTAGAGAAGAAATACTCAAGGCTAAGCTTCTTCCTCATAATTATAAATAAAAATTAGAGAACATACCATAAATCTTACTCAAAACATCTTCAAATAGAACTACTAATTGTGAAAGAGCAGTAATTATGGCTTTTAATGTAGCTTTTTTGCCTCTGCCATGTATTACGTGCACCGCTTTCGCTAAGGAAGACAATTATTCAAGTGCAACGGATGTTAAGAAACCCCAAAATCACAACAAAACATAGAGCAAAATCGGTATTTCTCTTACTCAGGACTTCACTGTTTGTTCTCTTGATACTCAGATGCTACCCGGAGAGAGAGACCACTGCACTGAGGTTTTTACAGGCTATTGCCAAAAGGCAGTGGAAGAGCTGCTGGTCCCTGGGTCATCCCTGGGTCTGAAAACTTACTTCCCTTTTTCTTCTCTTTTAGGGAGCTGCTGCTACTTCTTCCAACCTGCTGAACTGTGTTCAATCCAGGTAATCACCTTTTTTCTTCCTAAAGTTAAGAACAGTCTCCCCTTCCTGGGGAAATGTGTTTATTCATTACCTTATGATTGTTCCTATGACTGGGGAATGTTCCTGTGGATACCGGTCTGTGGGACTGAGGTCAAAGCAATCCTCCATGGCTAGAAATTAGGGTGTGGGAAGTGGAATTGTCTGTAGAGATGAAGAATCAGAATTCCCAATCTGTGCTCCTTTTAGAATGAGGGGCCTGTTCAGAACCAGCCTGTCACAGCAGTGAGACAAATCACAGTTCCTCCCTGGGTCTTCCTCCCTGACACTCTAAAATTGTCTGGAGAGGGGCTATTTGGGGTTCTGGAAGCTGAGCTGACCAGTTTTGAAAGGGGAAGAAGGGCCCAGTGTTTGTTCAAGGCTTTGCTCCTTCCAGATACATCTTTCGTCCGAGTTCTTTGATGAGACTGTCAGACCAGGGCTTGTCTGAACCCCACGGCCAAATCCTCATCTGGTAAAATCTGAAAGAACCCCATTTATCTCAAGGGATCTGCACCCCCTCAGTTTGTAGGGAAGCCTGGAAGCAGACAGTGAGAGCACAGGGATGCTGAAGGTGAAGAGATGGGGCTGGGATGTGGAAGGTTCTGGAGGCTGCAGGTGAGCAATGTCTCCTTTGCTCTCCTACGGTTTCTCTCCTGGTGGCACATTGGACTGCCACCATTCTGAGCACAGTGACCAGCCTAGCACCCTCCTGGGTATCCCTTCTTGGCAAAAGATGGACCAGGGAGATCTTGATGCTATTTGCATCCTTGGGTTTCCTGCATTACAGTGTAAGTGATTCATTCATCATATTTGTCCCATGGCTTCAAGAAGAAAATATAACTGGAATGCTCTGTATCCTGGTAGGTTTCAGATGTATTTTCTTTATTCATAAAGTGTAGCTGGAAATAAGTACTTGCATATTTCTAAATGACCTGCACTTAAATATAACCACAATCTGAGGTGAGCTGGCAAAGCTCACATGAATTAAATGGATTCACTCCAGTTTGCACCAACTGAGGATTAGGCTCTGAGATTAAAGCAAGCCCTGTTGTGATGACCATGAAAAGAACTTTGATTAAAGATGAGTTTGGAAGCAATCAAACCAAAGCATAAGCCCGGCTGATTCCATTTGTTTTCCTGGCAAGCCATGGATTTCTGAGAATACAAACTTGTTGCAATATGTATTACACCAAATCCCTCAGCTGATGAGCCCATTGCCACAGAAGTCACTCTCTGTGCCGTAACTCCCCAAAACATTTCCATTTCCCTCCCTGTAACTGTCACCACACTTGCTCTGGCCACCGTGGTGAGGGAACTTAGCCATGTCTGATCCCAGACTCAGCTTTTGGCCTGGATGACACTCAGAATTATTTTGCAGATGGGCCGGCCTGGGACACGTGTTCCCGCTGGGATCGGCGCTCTGCTCCCCCGTCACTGCCTCCTTAATGAGACTGAGAGAGCCTGGACCAACAGCCAGCTCCTCAAATGGCAACAAAAGATTCCTTGTCACTACCCTGGCTCGAAGTGGAGTAGAAAAGGGGATTTTTTTGGCAGAGCTGCAGCCTGCAGTCACAATATACAGCTCATCTCCTACTGCTGCCAGTGATGCTCTCTGCTCTGTTATGAAAGTCACCTCCTTGCTCCCCTTTCCACAGCTGTGGCCGTGGGCTTGGTGAGGACTGGCACACCAGGAGATGTCATGGGTGGCTCCCGTGGTGATATGGAGAGAGACATATGAGGAATACTCCAAAGGGAATCCCTGAAGGAACCAATCCAAGAAGGAACTTTGAAACCTGACTTAGGAGTTCAAGAATAACCCCAGAAGAAAATTTCTTCTCCTACCTTCCCTCCTGAAAAGTCAGTTGTCTCCTGAGCCTGAGTCAGTTGTCTCCATTCCTGCTTTCCATGGTCTTGTATAAAACAATCTGCATGAAAACTTGAAGGTGAAAAAGCCAAAAGCTTCGTGCTGTAAATTTTGAAATCGCACAATTGCAGCGCTCTTGGCATTTTTGTTTTTCCTCTGGATGTTTTCCTCTCAAAGCAAAATGCAGTCAAAAAAAGCAGTCTTTTTTGCTAAGTGATTCCCTTTTGGCATATTTCAAAGAGGTGTATTCCTTATATTTAGCATGTTAACCACATACACACATGGTTATTCTGAAGTTTCACCAACCATTTCTATTTACTACTGCTTCAGACAAAGCAGGATCCAATTTTGGAATCCTTGCTATCCCAGCACACACAGACCCCAAGGTTGGAAGGAAGCTGCAGTACTATTTCTTCCCTGCCCTTTGTTATTGTCATTATTGTTAGTGACAATAGTAAGTGCTGTCCAGTGTGGTGCTGCACATCTTCAGCTCCCGTGGGAGCCCCTGACTCCATAAAGGATACCTGCCTGGGATGTACTGGCACTGTGGTCAGTCCTGGCCACCTTCTGGCCTGTCTCCAAATGCAGGAGGAAGAAGGGCATTGCCACAGAGGGATGGTTCTGGGGTTAAGGTGCTCCTCACAGGCAGGGGGTCCCAGGGTGCTTTGGGAACATTTTCTGTGGTGCCTTAATCCTGGTTAGTGCTGAGGATGTGCCCAGACACTGTGCTGACCACCTGATTTGTTTCACAGCAGCACTGTTGCATTTCTCAGAGAATAAATATTTCTTCTCCTGCTCTTCACAGGAGTCCCTTGATTTCATGGGGGTAAAGAAGAACTTGATTTTTCCACCTCTCTTTGTATTCCTTTAGCCTGTTGGATTCACCAATTCAGTTTGTATACCGGAAGCTGCATTCAATTTTTAAGCTTTGTTTCCCTTTTTCTGTTTCTTTTTGTTGGTACTGGTTAGCTCCAGAAGGAGCAGCCTGGGTGCTTTATCTGCCCAAGGGCACAGGCACGTGAGTTTCTTACTTTGCCATCCCTCCCCAAGATTTCGTTACATTCCCCTGGAATTTATCTGTAACGCGCACTGCAGAGCTGCACCCCAGGAGAAAAGGCTGAGTCCTACATCAGTAACGGAGCTGAAGCAAACCTGGTGAGGACAGCCCTGTACCCTCAGAGCCCTCACCCAGCCCCCTGGGCCATGGGGACATCGTGGCTGATTTTCCTGCTGGCCAGGAGCCCCGTCCATGTCACTGCAGAACCCAGGCGTGCCCGAGACAAGAGCAGCTGGTCATGCCCCTTGTCTCCTACTGCTCTTTTCTCCTTCCAGACTTTACTACGTTTATCCTCTTAGCACCTCTGTAATTACCTCTCTGTAACAGGTGAGAAACAGAAGAACATGGAGGTTTTGCAGTTTGAGCTGGGCCACGCAGGAGCTCTTTGGCAGAGGAGGTGGCCTCCTGAGGGGTGAGTAATGTCCTTTTGTCAATCCCATTAGACTCCTGGTTGTATGCTCACACACCTAGAGACAAACCCAAAGTCACTGAACCTGACCCTTGTGGGACTGATGGCAGCCTTTCACCGCTGTCCCCCCCAGTCCCCAGCACAGCTCCCAGAGAACTACAGAGTAGTTCCCCTCTGGTTCACTTTGAAGGCTCAGGTCTTATTTATGGCAGCAGTGTAAACATCGCTTCAGTTTGACAAATACACAGAAAATTCACAGCAGCTGTAGCCATGGTGTGCAGTGTCCTGCAGAGCAAGTTTGCCCTCACAGCTATATTTTAACCAGTGTGACTGGAAAGGGGAGTCATATGGTGCTTGGCTTCGAATGCATGTGTATGGCCACTCTGCTGAGCAGTTAAACCCAGGAGACTTTACCAGGAACCTGATAATGGCTTTAGACTCTGAGTCAGCAGCAGGAGCCGAGTGGAGGCAGCTGAGGCAGCTTCAGGGAGGCTGAGCTGAGCTGAGCAGAGACTGTAAAACAGAGCAGGAGACCAGGTCTGCTGAACATCCTTCCTGCTGAGTGAGTCAGCAGCAGGTTATTTAGGCATAGCTGGGCAGGGAGCAGCAGTTATGACAGAAGAGGCTTTAGTTGATAGGATCATTTTCAGCACAATAATATTAATTAGCAATTGAGATAGGGAACATGAGGCAGGTGGAGCACTTTCTGTCAAGGTATTTTTGTAAGGAATTAGCCTGTATAAACACCCATTGTAAATACATTGTCCTTGTCAGGTGTAATAACTGCCTGGGCACATGGCATCCCTGCTCACAATGGAAAGATAATTAAAGACGCAATTCCACACTCCAGTGCTTCTCCCAGCTGCTAATTGTGTCACTGGAGAGATCCAAACAATTATAGTAGGAAAACACTGGGGGACTGTTAACAGTAATTTCCAAAGTGTGGACAATAAATAGATTGAGAAAATGCTGTGAGCTTTGAGCCAGCCTTGGAAAAAGCTAGAGGAAAAACTGTATTTCTGACGCAAACATGGAAACTTGAAATGGGGGTGAGGTGCCTAAACATCTTGGAGGAACTTAGACCCTGAGCTTTCTGAAGCCAAATCCCACCCTAGCCTAGCAATAATTTCATATTTCACAGCCTTCACATTTTCCTCAGATGAATGTTGTTCTTAGAAGCTTGTACAAGGAGGGCGAATCCTGAAGACATTACTTAAGGGAAATTTCTATTCATGTCGCTGAATATTCACTACTGATAATCCTGGTAATAATTCTCATGAAAAACTGTGTTACACTGCATGTTGTAATTTATGATGTACAGCAAATATAATGTATTGTATAACTCAATATTACAGGTCTGCATTACATACCTGCAATATTATGCTCTGGTAATTAAACCAATTAAAGTGCAGTTATGAGCTCATTAAACCCAAGAAATATGAGATGTCAATCAATTCTGTGTTTATCAAGATAAAATCTTATCAAAGTCAAATGATTCAGGCCTTCAAACCAAGTGTTCACTTATGTCTTCATTTAACACACCCGGAGAACATGATCCAGAAAATGCCTGTATAGACACATGTGACCTGCACGCACAGTCCCACTGCACAGGGAACTGCTGCTGGATATTTTTACCTCTTTGGTTCCCATGATTCATCCAAGTGGGATATTCTGTTGCAATCATAATGTTTTAAATATTTAACACCATCACACGAGTCTTTACAGATCTGATACAAGCAAAGCACAGCTCCCAGTCAGGTATGTGAGTTTTGCACATTGTCCCTCAGAGAATGCCAGAATGACTTAGGCTGAGTTATCCTGCTGTGGTCAGATGCCTTTTCCCAGGTGCTGCAGTTCCTAAACTGGTCCTTGCAGAGTTGGCAGGTTCAGCTCTCCCTCTTGGCTCAAGGTGATCCTGAATTAGTTCTTTTGAAGTCACCTGGGATTGGTGCCTGCCTGCCTGGAGCAGAACATTATACTCCGGAATAAACATACTTGGGGCAGAAATCTCCTTCCCACTCAAGTTCTCCCATGGCTTTTACGGTGGGGACAAGGTTTTGGGCAAAACCTCACAGCCATCCCAGTCAGTTGCTGAGAGTGTTTGGTGGAGCTGAGTGATGGCAATTCCGGGCTTTTGCTGTGTGCTGAGAGGAGGAATTTGGTACAGCCATGGTGGTGGTCACAAGGGCTGCAGAAGGAAGAATTCCAATCATACAGAGAGGCAGCAGAGGAATGGCAGTGACAGGGAGTTAATTGAGCTGGGTCCTGAGAGTGTCAGAGGTATTTCAGGCCGTGGAGGGCAAGGACTGCCCTCATGCTGTGTTTGTACAGCATCTGAGCATTCATCAGGCCTTGATCTTGACTGTCATCTCTAAGGGGGGCTCTAACATAGGCCGTAATAACACTGATGATGATGATGATGCTTATGAGACTCTGATGATAGTGACTTTTTCACATGGTCCAGAAAAGCCCCACGCCTCAGGTTCAGCTCATCCAGGGCAGAGGAGCTGTTTATGTTTACACTGATTTCTGGTGGGAGGAGAGTGTTCATGCCCAGAGTTCAAGTCCACGGAGAGAAAAGAGAGTTCTGGAATGATTTTTCTATTGTGAGTAACAAGATTATGATCAGAAAAAGGAGGAGGGGGAGAGGAAAATGTAGATGATGTTGTTATTACCAAAATGAAAGAATTTGGATATAATCATAGCAGTTAGGGAAACGTGTTTTTAAAGACCTTGAGAGAGGTCATAATGAGAGTTTACTTTGTAGATCTAATCACAGTTTACAAGACCATGTGCCAGTTCCCAGTGGTGTCCATAGTGAACAGCAGGACATCAATAATTTTCCAGATGTGGCTTTTCCCCCAGAAGAATAAAACCAGTGAGAAGAATTGGAGCGACCCAGCCCTGGGGGAGCCTCTGAACTCCTTTTGATGGGGATGCCCTCAAGAATAGTTTGGTTGTTGCCTGGTAGCACTGGCATAAATTCTTCTCCAGTGTGAATGAGCCCACAAGAGAAAAGAGATCGTAGGTTCTAATTTTATGGGAATGTCCTCATAACACAGAGCTGAAGCGTGCATACCATAACATCTGTTCCAGATACCTGATGAGCATTGGGAGCCACGTCAATAGTGGAGGAGAGGGGAGGGATGTTTTGTGCCAACAGGGCATCTTGTGAAACGTGCCAGTGCAGAGAAGATCACGATCTCAGCTTCTGCCCTAAGCTTTCTCTAACTTCAGCAAACATGTGCTTGTTTGGCCCCCTTTTGCTCAGATCCTTCCCTCATCCACCCTTGGGGCATTGCCCCAGTCCTGCTGCATCACAAGCACTTCTCAGGTCAGAGCAGTGGGAGCGTTCACAAGGGACTGTGGAATCACCAGATCTTCTCCTGGTTTTGCTTAGAGAGAGTAGTGGTTGAGGGTGCAGCCTTTTGGAGGAGTGGACTTGGAAAAGATACCCCAGTGAAGGAGGAAGAACGATGTTCCCCAGGAAAGGAATGTAGAATCATTTATTGTCTCCTGGAGCTTGTTCTGGCAGCCTGGCACTCTTGCTCCAGGTTGCTCTTTACCTGTGCCTTGTGTGCTTTGTGCCCATTTTGTGACTGCCATCAGCTCAGGGAAAGGAGCTGCCACAGTCGGGTGACAAGACAGTGGTTCCTGGTGTCACCCTGATGCAGCTGACTCACAGCTTGCTCTGGAGGAGCAGGGAACAGTCCGAGATCCACCAGAGGCAGCCAAGTGCCTGCACGGTGCCTTCAGGTAGACTCTAGCTCAGGACTGGGCTTTGCTTGCACCTCTGGTTGCAGTCAGCATATTGTCACTTCCCCAGAAGAAACAGGAGGGACTGTGACAGTCACATAATTCCGTGGGAGCATGGAGTGGAGTTTGCTAATGAGCTGGAGAGGGAAGGAGGAAATCTCAGTCGGAGACTGTTCCTCTCAGGGCAATGGCACATTAGGAGCTGCTTGGCCAAGCGAGCTCTGCCTGCCCAGGAGCTGCCGGGCCGAGCAGGAGAGCGACTCCAACCAGGGCCGTGCCAGGGAGCAACGTGCTGCTCTACGTGTTACTGAGGGTTGGGCCAGGGGCTCGGAGAACAAAAGGGAAAAGCCCTCATGGGAGATGGCCTATTTTTAATGAGGCCAAACCTCTTCCACAAATTAAGTGAAATATTTTTAAAGGAAACAATATTACTTTGGTTTTATTTGTTGCAGCTACTTAGTTACAGCTCCACGTGGACACAATTAATGGAGGAAATAGAGTATTTTATAACCCCAGGACTCTGAGATAGATATTTTGTGACCATGTGAAATTCTTTGCCCTAATCACCACACATTCCATGGGAGAAGGTTGTATATTGCTGAAGATTATTAACTTTGGTCCCAAAAATGTGTCTAGTCATTGAATGGCAAAGGTCAAAAATTGTCATGGCATTACTCAGTGACTTTACTCACTAATTACTCACTAATTTCCCTGCTGTCCATCTCTGGCTCAGGTCTGTCCTAATAAAGTATTCCTCAGCAAGAAAGAGAGAAATGTCCTTTCCACTGGAGCAAGTTGGATTTCTCAGATCCCTTTCAGACTCCCTGTGACTTCACGTAAATCACTTGGACCTTCAGCACCTTATTTCTCTATGGTTTGGGGTTTTTTTAATAGAATATGATTTCCCATTTATTTCCTTATTTACAGGATGATTTTTTCATGGCAATGAATCATCTTGTTTTGGTGGTATCTAACACCAACCTCTCTGATCCTTGCTGGTCAGAGAATAAAAACAGACTGAGGTAAAACTGGGGATGAACGTTGTTTAGATGAAGAGTTTCATTTGTGCCCTGTCCTGATTTCTTGATGATAGGCAATAGCAAAGAAGTCACCCTTAGAAAAAAAAAAAGTTTTTTCATTCTTCTGGGACCATCTCAAATATCAGAGATGGAACCCACAAAATACCAGGACTGTAGGAGTTCTGGCAGGAGCAAGCGGGGCAGCACGGTGTGATTTCTGGATGCAGAGAGCTGATCATTTCCTCAGGTGATACAGGTCTATGAACCTCATTAATCAGCCATCCCTTCTCCCAGGCACACCTAAATATTCTCCCTTTCAGCTCCCAGAGCAGTGCTGGGCAGACTGCATTGCAACGGGCTCCTACAGGAGGAGGTAAACAACACCTCCTCGATGCAGTAATCTCTGCAAATGTCCCGACAGCGAACCCAGCAGAGGAGTAAATAAACAAACACCCCCTTCCCCTCCACCCCATGATAAATTTGGGTTACTGTACACGTCACCGCTCGGGCCGCACAGGGCTGCTGTGAATCCATTAGTAGGGCAAGGGTGAGTGACTTCTGACTTCAGCGACCCTTAAAGTTAATCCAGCATTGTAGGGGCAGAATTAAATGTGATGAGCTCAGAAAGTGTGATAAAACCAGATTTAAGTGCACAGCTGGACAGCAACCTATAAAGGCAGAATTTAAAACCATAATAAAAACTTTGTAATCTAATTACGACGGCAGAGTTAAAGGTGAGGTATTTGCAGCATGATTCACATGCACCATGGCTAACCTCTGACATCTTGAATATATTATGTGGTTTCTTCACTACAGGAGTAATTTTTGAGTTACTCTCTCACACTAGATGGTTCCCTACATTTTATTCTCATGCACTGTCTCTGGAAGTTGCAGGGCAGGGCAAAAACCTCTGCTTTCCTGTACTTCTGGCTTGAGGGAGCTCCAGGCTGCTCCTCCCCACGCTCTGGGCACCCGGGCAGGGGTTGCAGCAGGTGCATGGCATCTCCAAAATAGTGCAGCTCCTGAGAGAGTCTGAGGAGAAATTGCAGCAAGAGTGGCCACGTCTAGAGCTGGTTTTAGCCTAGCTAGACTTAATACCAGCAGGAGGGAGGATGCAAAGGAAGTTAGAGCTTGGATGCAGGATACAGTCCCAAGCAGCATCGTTATCATCCTGTCTTCGTAGCAATTGGCACCCAATTAACGCCACCACTGACAGCAGCCATCTCTCTGATTTCAGTGTTGGCTTGTCCAAACACCAAAGGGAGGGGAAAAACCAAACTGTGAACCCTGCCTGGCTCTCTTGGACTGCTGCCAGTGACAAGGCTTGCTTTGCCCATCTGGTTCAGAGGGCTCTCACCAGGATGGGCGCTGCTGAGTGAGACAACAACCTCAGACCCACGTCTGACATCTGCCAGCAGAGGGGTTCAGCACTAAAGCAGAGCTCTTTTCCCTGGCTCTCATTAAGCGTTGTCTAGCATCCCAAGAGCACTTCGTGTATCGGGAGGTGTAGTGGTGGGATTTAAACAAGTTTGCCCAAGTTGGTAACGGTTGGGCAGTTCTCTGGGAAAGGCAGCTGGAGAGAGCTCGCTTCCTTCAGCCAGCCTATGTCAAGACAGAAATTTCAAATTAGGAATCTACCGCATGTGATAGTTCTGATTTTTTTTGTGCATCCCAAACACCAATTCAAAAATGGAGCAAAAATGCCAGAAGAAAATCTTTCTATACAAAGTCTGTAAAGCTCTACATTGGGGGTTTTTTTTGAGCTAAAATAATTTGGTGGCATTTTTGAAATCAAGTAGCATGTCATTTCATTTCATTTCATTCTTTTTGAATTTAGCTGAAAAGCTTTCTTTTAGGTCTGACTGGCACAAGTGATAGGCCCATAGCATAATGCTCACAGGAGGGGCTGAGGACAGCCTTGTCTGTAGAATCAGCATCCCAAAATAAACTACATCCTCTCTCAAGGCAGTGTGAGCTCAGCTGATCAATCTCCACAAACACTGTTCTTAAATTGATGAAATATTTCCCATGTTTGTGAAACCAAACTGAAACAGATCTGTTGCTTAGGTTTCCCCAGTGAGTAAACCAGTAGTATTTTTCCTCAAGGAAATGAATAATTTTTTAGGATATTGTGTTTTACAGCATGTCTCTCTTTTTCCCCTTTTATGAAGCTCAGAGGGCAACAGCAGAGCCCTCAAGGACAGCTTTTAAAGGCTTCAGGGTGATGCTCTACCAAAAGAAGAGGGGGGTTGGAGAGCCATTGGCTAAAATAGGTGATTGATATCAGCAGTGGGTGGGAAAGAGGTGTGGGGTGCTCTTGGAAAGGGACTGCTCAAAATTCCAAGTACACCTTACCTTTGTGATCACAGGCCTATCTCAGTACTGATATTTAAGAGACAGAGACCTGCTTTTTGCTTTAGAGAGCAAAAGATGTTGTTGAGGTGCCATATACACTTCTGTGATTCCTGAGATAACTTCATCCCAAACTATCCTTCTCTTCCTAGAGCTCTACAACAGCTGCACCAGGAGAGAACCCTGCACAGACACGTCTAAAATGTGATCGGGGACTACCAGAAAACACCACAACAAACACCCCAGAATACAGGAAGGAGCCCGCCAGCTGCAGGAAGACAGTGAGGATCAACGGAGCAACGTCCCAGGTACGGAGAGGGTGAGATCCCACTGAGCCCAGGCCAGCAGCCGCACACTGCTCCCCGGTGGGGTTAGAAATCCCATCCTGTACGGCAGCTCCAGCTCCCACGTGTTCCAGCTCCCTGTACAGGGAAAGAATAAGGGAGCATTTAACACCCTCAGTCTGCAAGACACAGACAGGAGGTGGTAAATACCTTGATAAGGAAACTGGAGTGAAAATACCAGCTTTAGGCAATCCAGATTTTATCAGGGAAGTATGCAGGAATGAGTAACTGCCTGACATGCAGATGTGCCTCTACACAGTGCCAGCAGCTTGCCAGTCCCCACATCTGGCCCCAGGCGACACGCTCCCATTTCCAAACCCATGTGATTTCAGGGGTATGTTGGGGAGGTATTTTTGCATGGAGTTCTCACTTAGGCAATGGCAATGCCCAAAATGAATCTGCAGCTCCATGCCTGGAAGAATCTGTAGACTTAGCACTGGAGACTTGTTTTTCTGCTGTAAGAAGCAGCTTGGCTTGTGAGCAAAAGGCTGTTGCTCTGCTTAGCAATGACATGCATGTCACAGCATGGGAATCCATGTGTGCCGGTTGAAAACAAGATCCTGGAATCCAAGGGCTCGGCAAAGTCATAAAGAAATTAATCCTGTGTATTGCTCAGTGAATGGATGGTGTCTCATGGATCGTTGCTGTCTCTGTCACTGTGGGACCAAAAGAAGACTTGTGCCCAGTCCCGGGCATTGTCTCTGCGACTTGAGTCTCAAATTTGATGGGAACAGTTGGAAACTGAAGTGCTGTGAACTGGCACAACACATAAATCCACACTTGAGGAGATACAGGGATGGTGGGGGAAGAACCCCAGGGAAGTTGTAACAACACCAAGCCTGTCAGAGTTCAAGGAGTGTCTGGATGATGCTTGTACTCGTATGGTTTAGTTTTAAATAGTCCTGTGGGGAGCTGGGGAGTTGGACTCCATGAACTTTATGGGTCCTGCCCAACATGAGGTATTCTGTGGTCTGATACAGCCTGTTTGAAGAATTGTTGCTTGGTCTCTTACTGTAGCCCTGGACTCCAATACAAGAAAAAGGACCTGAGTGTTGGCTGTTCTCCCTGATACTCCAGATCTGTAGGGAACCCCTTACCTGGGCTGTCATCAACGAAGTTGGAAATGTCTGCTCAGAGAGCCTGTCCCTGCTCTGGCAATGTTCTTCAGGTGTCTTACTGGCTTTTGGACCTTGTTGTTTGGTTTTGGCACTGATTCTTCATCAGGTTTTCAGTAGAAGAAATGGCACAACCAGCCCATTACTTGGTGGGAAGGGGAGAGTAGGAAGAGCTTGGCAGCTCAAAGGGATGTGCTTGAAACCTGAACAAGGAGAGAGGAGAGCCTGGCTGAAATGATAAGAGGTTGGGGCAGCACTCATCGCTGTGCCACGCCAGGGGATTGGCTGTCAAAGGGGCACAGGCAGTCTCCTTCTTGGGGTGCTGTTTAGTGGGGCTAATGACAACCATAAGTAGGAAAAATATGGATGCTGTTGGAGAGAGAGGCCCAGGAATGGATAAAGAATAAATTGGCTGTGCTGTGTACAGAGAGGGCCAAACAGATGTTGGGCCTGATCCAGAGCCCATTGAGTTCATGGAAAGGCTCCCTTTGGTTTCGTTGGACGCTGCCACAGACCCATTCCAGCTTCACAGGAAGCACTGGAGACCAAGAGCAATAACTTGTGGTGGCTGGAGTGGTGTGAGCTGCAGAGGTGTGGGCCGGGGGGGTTCATGCTGAAAACAGATGGGTGTGACAGACCAGTCCCTTTGGGCTGGGTAACCCCTCTGCCCGCTCCCCCCGCCTGACCATGAGCAGCCTCATGCGGGTTTGGTCCTCTAGCCAGCATTTGGCTTAATTCTGAGCACAACTGGCCTTTCTGCCTTCTGATGCACCCTCCTCCTCAAGGAGGTTCCAGTGTGATCTTGTGGTGGCCCAGGATTTTGAAACCAGTGATTCGAGCCATCCACAGAGAAGGAAGAAAGGAAGTCTGCTGAGAACTGTTGACCAGGGAAGAATTTTGTTGTGGACCAGCAAAAAAAATAATGTAAAGCAGGTGTTTCTGCAATTGTGAGACATTTGTAAAGCCAATGTGTCCAACAAGTCTCCCACTCACATTCTGGCCCACGTGACATGGCAAGGTCTGACACGGAGGACCGCAAATAGAAAACATCTCTCTGTACTAGTTGGCGTGCTCCAGGGCCTCCCTCCCCTTCTGCTCTCTGCTTTTCTGTTTATTTAGGTGTGTGTCTTTGTTTCTGTTTTTACATTTAGCACAAGTGGAGAGGAAGTGGGATTTCATACGGCTTAGGAGGCTGGAGCTCACCACGCTTCGTACGGAAAGGAGTACGGGCCTTTATTTGTCCTCGCTCCGCAGGTGCGAGTGTTCGCAGGCCAGACCCTCGCTGGTATGAACTGCCCCAGGCTCCACTAGAGCTCTCTCCTCTCAGCCAGCCCATCTGAAGAGGCTTGTATCCAGAGATGCAGGCACAGGCCGTGCTTAGGCCAAGCTGGTCTCATGGTTAGGAGTGGGAACTGGAAGCTGAGCAGCATCCTTTTTCTCCAGGTGATGGTACCAGGAGGAATGGACCAACCATGGCATGCAAAGATGCCTCAACAAAGAGCAGATGCTGTTTTGTTCAGGGTTGTGAATTTACTGGAAATGTAATTTGGGGAATACTTTAATTTAGTTGAATTTAGGCCAACTTGGAGAGGGGCAAGGAAGAAAGTTTTAAGGGTAACTTAAGGGCTCTTCTCAGGACTCCTTTCCACTCTGCAGCTGTTTCCCTGCCCACACATGTACACACAACATCAGGACCAACCATGGTTTGGGCTGAGCTATGTTTTAGATACTTCACAGGTTTAAATCATGCCCCTGCAACACCCAATCTCCAAAACAGTATCTCTTGCTATTATTGACAGTAGTGCACTTCTAGCCCTGTTTGAAAAGAAGCTGATACTGAGAGAAGCCGCTGAACTTTCGGAGTGAGGTAAGGTCAGTTTAGAGCTGGATGAATTGCCTGGCAGGAGGGTTGTGTGGAAGTTTGGCTATCCCACTGTAACACAGCAGAAGGAGAACGCCCCAGGCCTGACTTCCAGTCCTCTTTTTAACCATGCTGGCTTGTTTACATTTGGGTGGTAGATGGGTGGAGCCATTACTCCAATTTTTTGGCTCATGTCCGTCCACTTGGATGTCAACGTAAACTGCTGCAATTATATCATAATCATGGCCCGCTATTGGAAATGATTAGTCTGTTCATTTTCCATAAATATTGGCTGGCTGGCTTCACCTGGCAGAGGCTGAGAATTGTCATGGCAGAGATGAAAGCCCAGAGAATATGGGGATTCATAGGTCCATGAGAGCTATGGTGTTTCCAGTCTATTGAGACCGTTGGATTTAGACATAAGCAGGATGCTGGACTGGGATTCAGGGAGCAATAGAGAAAGTACAGGTATTTCAAAGCAAGTGCTGTTTTAGTCAAAAAGCTAATTTCTTATTAAAGTAAGCCCCGAACTAATGGAGGAACTTTTAAATGTCAGGGGAAAGTTGAAAAATATCCAGGCTTTATAATTAAATAGCACTTCCCATTCCTACATCTCCAGCATGGCAGCCTTTGCTCTTCCACAGCGACCAGCTCTGGTGGGCAGAACCACATGTAAAATGTAGCCGTGTTTGAACTTCTGGGCTATTTATTCTACAAACGGGCTCCAATTCCAAATAACACTGATGCCAACCAGGTTTTTTTTCCCCAGGACTCAGGCATACAACAGACTTTCCGCTTTTGGAGCTCATCATTCCATAACTCCAGAAATTGCAATATAAACCTTGGCTACTATGCACACTTCAGCTTGAAAACACAGCAGTGATCTGGGATTTTAATTCGAGCAAATTTGAGAGTGGATTAGAAATAGGATCCAGATGCATCTCCAGTAGTGAAAAGAAAAATTAGCAGAATGTTGGAGCTGAAATGAACTCTGTCTCTCTTTCAGCTTTTTTCCTCCCTTCTGCTTTATAAGAGGAATTACATCGACCTAAAGCACCATAATTAAATTGTCATTTGTTCTTGCCTTGGTAGAAGCTCTGCCAAGCTGAGCACATCTCGGTTTCCATCCTGGGCATTTACCTACATTACGGGGCTGCACAGGCCGTGCTGTTTCTTACTTGTTTGAAGAAATTAGGAATCAGAGGCATGCACAGCCTGTCTGGTAGAGTCTTCAGCGAGCGAGCTGCCAGGCTCTGCAGGTTATACATCATTAGCACACAGAGTGTCCAGGAGAGCCCAAAGCTTGTGCAGGTGTGCTGGCAAAGCTCACACCACTTCCCTCCCTCCTCCCTCTCTGCGGCACTTCCAGCAAGCTGATACTTGAAACCCGATGTGGCAAAATCACAGAGAGCTCCTCTCGAGTTTGTCAGCTCCCAGCTCACCCAGCAGACGTGACTGTGAGAGGGCGCGTGGAGCCTGGAAGGGACTCGCTGGAAAAACAAAACCATCGAGTCAAAAGCTTAGTGTGTTTTTCCATGAGCGTTCGAAAAAAAGTGTGAGTGTTTTTTTAAGCGCTTTCAGATATTAGAAGTTTAGTGAACACAGAGACAGCTTCTTTTTTTTATTTTCCTTTTTCTCCCCTGCCCTTGAACTTTCGTAATGACTATAGGGAATGTATCCCAGGCTGTTTTCAATGACCCATTCACATGGTGGGTTTCTTTCAGCTTTTCCCAAAAGGGAGTGAGCTTCATTCGACCTCTGCTCTGGCATTAGCTGCCGTTATTTGTGCATCCTACTCAGATAATCAATGAAGTGAATGGCATCTGAAAATAATTATACACACAGCTCTTACCCAGCTTCCAAGACGAAGACAGAAGCTGGGAAAGGAGCCTTTGCATATTCAGCACTTGTTAAAAGAATGAAATATAGTGCTGTGTGTTATTGTTGTATCCTGAATCCTGGGCATTCAGCAGCAGTTTCTTTTGACGTTGCGTAGCACTCTGGCCACATGCACCTGAACACAAAGCTCATCAGCTTTCCCATCCCTCCTGACTTTGCTGGAAAAGTTGTGCTGTCTGCTCGTGTGGCACGCCAAAGGGCAAGAACTCCTGGTGGGAGGAAGGATCTAGCTGGGTCTGTGCCCTCTTTTCTCTAAGGGACACCACCACAGCTGCATTTTTACAGCCAAATGTCCTGGCCCCAAGCCAGTGTGTGGTGACAAGTGAGTGGCCTGTGCAAGGCATGGTCTCTCTCTGGAAAATGGGATGAGCTTTTCCAGCCAAAATCCATGTTCAGCCCCCCCCTAAAATGGCTCTGTCTCTACATGGCTCACAGCAAAGTCACCTTAAGATGTCCATCAGGCCGTCACTGCCTACTGAAAAACCTGATTCAGGTTCTCCATCACCCAAGAGAGTCCTCCCAGCCAGGAAAGTAGTGAGTCATGTTGTATTAGAAGATATTTAACATCTATTTTAGGAGGTTTGCAGCCTCAGACTCCCTTCAGGCAGTGGCCAAGATGAACCATTGGCGCGAACCTGAACATTCCCACTGCAGCCTCCCTGAACAGCAGCAGCACCAGATGCCAACGCGGGGCCTCTGAGCCGAGCAGGTGGTAGGAAAAGGAGAGGCACAGATTTTGCCAGGGCAGGCTGTAACTGCAGGGTAAGGCTGTGTCCTTTTCTTCCTGCAGCCCTGGAGAAACTTCGTGCCACACTGTCACGGTGGGGACTGAATCCTTGCTATGGCCCAGTTCAGGTTTAATGGTCTTTCCATAGAGTCTGTTCATGGTCTCCACTGAAGACAGAAGGAGAGGTGAGGTGGAGCAAGGGTCTGACCAGCGTGGGTGTTCCCACATGTTTCATGTAGACCTTTCTCTCCTGAAGGAATGTACAGCCTGGAAAATCCTGTGATGCCTGCAAGAGTTGACCACTGGGGACATCCGGAGTCTGGCAGCTGCCTCCCCAGCAAGAGCTAAGGACATCAAGCAACCTGCTGCTCCCAGCAGGATTCCCAGGGCTCTTTCACATACTGGACAGCAACGATTACAGGGGAGCAATTATTTTTGGCCATTACTCTGGGATCTCCGCTATCTCCTAATCTAGGCAGCAAGCAGAAGTGTTTGCTGATGGGCAGCTCCATTGTCCATCCCCAGCTTTTCTCCGTGGTGGTACATTGTTTGTGGTGCTGTCTAAATCCTCCTGCCAGCCCCAACAATGCCTCACACAACCCCAGCATGTCAGGAGCTTCCAGGCCGAGGAGAAACCGATCCCGCTCAGCCCGGCTCTGTTTGTGGCAAAGTGTTTGTGCAGTGATTAACTCCTGCACGGACACACACAGCCACAAATCTCCAGGTTGTCTCACAGCCTTTTCATTCAATTAAGTCTGTTGACTTAGTCTCATTTTGAGCAGTAACTGGATTTAGATAAGGCAGTGGAAAGCAAAACATCAATTGTGTGATTCCTGGCCCAGCTGGTATGTTGATCCGAAGGGAATGTTTGTGCGGGCGATAACGGAGGCAGTGCAGTGATTCGGACAAAGTTGTTTGGTGCAAAGACTTCCACAGAGTAAAAACACTCTGTTAAGTGCAAAGCAGTGGCCTGAGGACGCAGAGGGAGCTGCCTGCTTCCACAAACTCCCTTTTTGCCTCACTTGATGCATCTGCTGTGAACACACAGTGATGGAGAGGTCCTGGTCTGTCTGAAGGAGGAATCACGGTGGGCTCGGGACTGGGAGATCCCACTGGATAAATGGGCTGTGCTGGAGCCCAGCTCCCGGCACCATAACTGCTGCAAGGTTCTACAGGGATGTAATCCTTTGGGATTCAGCCAGTTACTCTTTGTCAGAAACAGGCCAAAGTTATTCTGGGATCATTCCTCCCCTCAAGCTGTATGGCATGAGTTTACAGGGAGTTCCCCAGGGACTTCATTTGCCCAAGGTCCCTGGGAAAGAGGAGATGCAGGTGACAGATCCTTAGCATCCACTCCTTAGAATACAGGTGGTCCAGGTGGAAAAATCCTCTATATGCAATAACTGCTGTCTCCCTGTATAAGCAAGGCAAAAAAAAGCTCTCCATTTTGCAAGCAAGCACTTTTGTGATGCACTCCTGTGTCTGCTACTGCTTTCAGGCTGAAAATACGTCAAGGAGATATACATTGTTATCTGTTAGTCAAAAGTGCATTTCTATGCATGACTTTTTTGGTCACTTTGTTTTCCAGGTAACTGTTAAGCTAATGGGGAGCATAGGGCATTCCTGACATCCTGCAAATCTTCAACAAGGACCACAGAAGAAGAGTGCAGAAAAAGACATTTTTCTTTTTCTGTGAGAAGACATTACTTCCTGTGTTAACTGAGGATAAGGTATGCCATTGGAACATAGCAAATATATCACTGACTTTTCTGGTTTTCCATACTGGAGAGGATTTCTTCCTTTAATTCTCATTTGTGTCCTTCTGTGACATAAAATCTGTGACATAAAGAGCTTGTTCTAGCAGTTTGCACTGGGAGAACATTGAAAGTGGACAAGTACGTTGTTGGTGGTTCACGAACAATGGGCTGTGTGCAGCCTTAGTGCATCTGTTCCTCTGAACAGCACAGCTTCCCCAATGGAGGAACAGGGGGATGTGGTACCTCAAAGGACTTTTCTTCCCAGTTACTTCCACCTGCTCATTTCCCTTTTGGGCCATGCAGCATTTCTCATAGAGGTGCTGCTGGCAGCAACGTAAACCCAGTGGTTTTGAGAGAAGCTCTGTGCCACAGGGCAGTGATGCTTCACATCCTCATTCCTGTGTATTTTAGTGCACTCAGACACTCAGTATTTCCATCGGTGACTCGGACCGTGGAGTGTTTATGGCTCCCTTGCAGCAGGACATTGCAGGAGTGGTGGAGGAACCCCAGGCACTGTGGACTCTGTGCCCAGCACAGGGCTCTGCCCTGGCACGGCGTGCAGCTCCTAGGCTGTGCGTACACACACACAAACACTTGATTATTGGCAACTTAACATATATTAAATGTTTTCTGGTAGCGATGAAAGATGGCATCCTCCCAGAGTTTTGCATGAGCTAATCGGCCCTTTGTGTGAAAGTGTAGGTGGGGACTCTTCTAACAATACAAAGTTGGTTAGCTCATCATCTTGGCTTTAGGGGCATACTGATGTGCCCATCCTGCTTTCACAGCCATGAATAATCCAGCTTTGCTGCTGTCCTCTTGTAAAAAAAAGGGGAGAGAGTGTAGTTGCAGGTTGGTGCTTAAGCCTGTTTCTCGGTACAGGGGATGAGCAGGGATTCACCTATTATTCACTGGTATCACTCTTGGCTTCAGGCTTCTTTGGACTGCTCTTGGTATCAGAAATGATACCTATCAGCATAATTGCTATTTTTCAGCCATCAGTTGGGATAACACCCTTGAGGTTTAGGCAGGCGTGATTCACTGTCAAAGTGAGAGGACCATCCACAGAAGTCTGTGCTGCTCACAGTTCATTTAATTCTCTGTTAACTGTCTGGATATGGTGGAGCAGTAGGTTAAACCAACAAATAGGCTGGAAGACCCCGACTTTGGGAGGAGGATTGATCTTAAATGTTCTTAAATGTTAATGAATACACTTTAGAAATAACCTTAGTTGAAAAAAGGAAGTGCATAATAAAAATACACATAAGGAATCAGGTCAAGGTCCTGGCACTATGCCAGGGGAGCTGGTAGAGGACAAGCTGCTGTGGCCAGAAAGATACTTGTTATTAGAAGGGATATTAAGAGCACCCTCTGTATGGAGGGCCTCGTGGTGCTGGAGAGGCCCAGGCCTCAGATCCACACTCCAGACTTCAAATAAGATGTAAACTCCAGAGGAAGTCTGAGGGAGGACAACAGGACTGATAAGAGGTTTCACAAAGTATGACCTGTAAGGAATTATGTTTTAAATTGGATTTGTTTAGTCTAGAAAAGACTGAGGAGAGCTATGAGAGGCTTCACTTTTGAAGACAGTAGCAGAAAGGGGTCTGGTAAAAGAGTGCAGTGGTCATGGGTCTACTTGCATGGAGAAAGACAAGACCCACTTGGTTTTATTGTCAGCAAAACAGAGGAGGTGAGAGTTTAGGAAAGCTGTATCCATAAAGAGCGGGAGATGCTGAAACTGATGATGCAGAGATCTCCAACTCTCAGAGTTTCTAAAAGTTTAAACTAATGTGCCCCATGAGTGGCACAGGCATAGAATGACACAGAAGGGTCTCTCCACACCTACATGATTTGTTTAAATCCATTCTCTGTGGTTGTTGCTTTCTCGGCAGTAGCAGAAGGAATGTTGGACTCAAGTTTGGTTGCTAACATGGAAAACATGCTGATAGGTGGGTATGTTTGCACAGAAAATGTTGATAAGACAGGAAAAATGATATCGTTGTCAGAAACAACAGCCAAAAGTTTTAGAAGTTCTGCTTCAAAGAAGTATATTTAAGGAAAACGGCTCCTTTGGCAAAACATCTTTCATTAAACAAAAGATTTAGCTGGAAAAATTTGCAATGAGCTCTGCAGATTAGCAGCCCAGCACAAACCCAAGATATCTGAAGTGTAGTTACTGATCCTGGAAATGGTTCTTTTCACCATTTGGGATTAAGCAGAGATAACACAACACCTCTGTTTGCAATGGGAAGGTGAGGAAAGAGATTGTCAGGGCAGCCAGGAAGGAGCTTCACCTGCGAAAAAGGCCATGAAAGAATAAGGATCCAGAAAGACTCCGTGCAAGAACTGCCAGATTGGGAGGGCAGTTGTGTCTCTCAGAGAGCCAAGGAAGGACTGTGGTTCAGGGATGAGAGGCAGAAACCCAGGGCTCAGAAACTGCTGGGTCTCACAAAGCCTGCACTGCTGTGTGTTCAGCCCAGGAAGCTGGTGAGTGGGATGTGGAGCTGCCATTATGTTTTTGCACATGCTCCAAGCATGTGTGCTCCCCTTATGTATGTGGGCTTTATACCCAGTTTTGCAGTTGGGTCAGAGTCTTCCGGAGCTCCAGGAGGAAACTCCTGAGAATTTACAGACCTGTGATTAATGGTTCTGGACAGCAATTTTACTTTCCCCTATTGAGGCCTGGGTAGACACAGGGGAGTGCAACAGGAGATCCACACCAAAGATCAAGGCAGACACATCTGCCTGGCTGTCAGATTTCATGCCAGCAAATTGGAAGAATATTTGAAAATCCAAAGTCAGTTCTGGTCCTTGCTCTGGGAATGGCTCTGAAAGAGACCTGAAAGGCTCCAACATAGATATTTATGCCTGGCATAAAACCACCACAGAAACTTCTGTTTCACTGGTTTTGCCATCCCTTTAACAGGAATATGTCAAGTGAATATGAAGGAATGAGATCTTGAGTTGGTGTCAATTCACTCAAGAGGGTGCAGTGTTCAGCCTCTGCCCACCTCAGCTCAGCAGCTGCCCTCCCAAACACTTCAGGTTGCAGGCTTACACCTTAAATCAATGGTCCTGCAGGTGTGGGAGACAGGGAACCTTAAATTCTCAAAAGTGGTGTTTTTTTCCTCCAAAGCCCCTGGGAGATTTGTACCCTGAGATACCATCCTTCTGTCAGGCATCGAGGGTGAGCCACCTTCTTCGTCACTGCTCTTAGCTTTAATTTCCAGCACAAATAGCCCCAAACCCCTCTGGACTGGGGGCAATATGAGACAGACACATTGCCTCTTAATACAAAGCCATTTGTGTTTACTCCATTACTCAGTTCCTAATTACAAGCCTTATCTCAGAGGAGCTTGGGATGGCTCTATAGTTTCAGAAACCTCATGGTAGAAGGGGTATTTTTTAACTACAGTGTTTTCCAGAAAGATTAGCTTAAAAATATAGTGCAGTTCAAATCCTCTGCTTCCTTTAATGCTATTTTCAGGTTGCTTTTTCTTTTTCAAAATAGGTTTAGCAACATGCATGAGATGTTAGATTAAAGGGACAAGGCTTGGGTTTTCCGTGTCTGTACAGAAATAGCTGTTCCCTGGGTGGGCCAGGTGAAGCTGAGCAGAGTTATTGTCACTTGACTTCCCCAGCCTTCTGGGTGGAGGAGGCAGGGATGGGACTGGCTGCCTGCAGGAAAGTCTGGCCAAAAGCGCTGGGCCACATCCTTTGTGGAGGTAAATCAACATTGTCTGGGTGGCGTTTCTGGAACCATGACTATTTTCATCAGGATCAGGCCTTTTCCATATGGTGAGGAAGTGGTAAAGATCACAAAGGGAGGGAAAGCTGTCCATGCATGGCAATAATTGCAAGAATCTATGGGGTTTTCCTATGTAGGTGGTGTCCTTTTCTCTAAAGAATGAAAGCGTGGCTCTTTCCCTTTAAGGAGGCTTGCTGAGTAGCTTATCCCAATAAGACAACAAGCCCAGATGCCCAGAGGAAGAGCAGTGTTGTTATGAAGGAACAGCCCCAAAAGGCAGAAGGTCTGGACTTTACTTGCAGCTCTTGCCCCGAACTTCCTGGATGATTGTGGCCGAGTTAACCAGGTCCATTGTGCCAGCAGCGCCCGTGCCCTCTCTGCACAGGCACGAGATGTACGTTCATTCAGGGCTTTGCACAGAAGTCCAGCAAATGCAAAGCTGCAGAGAACCACGTGCTGCCCTGCTTGCCCCAGGAGAAGGGGGATGAGTTGGTGAAGCCACCATCCTTGACAGCAGGGATCTGGATCCGGAAACAGGGAAGAGTATCAGAGCAAAGCCCACCTTACCCAATGGCCATTGCTGGCAGCTGATGGATGTGGGAGCCCAGGGAGGAAAACAAAGTCAGGGTGAGCAGAGCTGAACTTCCAGAGCTGGGAGTGGTTCGTGTGAACTCAGCAACCCTCAAAGGATTTCTAAACCTGGGAGCATGAGTAGTCCAGGATGAGCTCTCAGGGCACCTTGGGATTTTTAGCTTCCTTGGAGCAGGACTCATTTCTTCAGCTCTACGTCAGACCTGCTGGGTCACACAGGCCTTTTGTAGCTGCTGCAAAGAACAGCCTTCCCATGGCTGTGTCAGCTCTCACAAGGAAGTGATGCTGCCTGCCAGGGAATTGAGGCTGAATACACCGCTGTTTCCTCATGCTTTGGAAAGGAAGAGAAGTCTGGAGAGTTATTGTGGTGTACAGGAACTTTGCCAGTATAATGCCCTGTAATAACAGCTAGTCTTCCTTCAGGTCATTAAGTTACCTATTTTTCAGCACTCTTGTTCATGACAAATAGATCTTGAGTTTAGAGATGCCCTCCTTCTCTTTCCTTTTTCCCAACTTACTAAATATAATTGGGATGTTTTGGTTTGTTTTTTTTATGGTGGTGTATCCAAATACCCCTGTTTAAGTGTCATCTTCTAAATCTCTCCTCCAAGGAGCCATGACCAGATAACCAACACGTTTGTGCTCTGTCTCCATGTCTCAGTGGGAACTACAGCATGAGGAAATCCTCTGAAGGACACTACAGATGATGAAACTGGATTTAGGATAAGGAAATGTCTGTCTGCTCTCAGAGATAGTCTCGCATCTGCTTTGTCCATGCCCCATAACCAAGCTGCACCCTGGAAGCCCCAGAGCTGAGTTAGGGTGGGGGGGGGTTGAGCTTTCACCCCAGCTTGTGGTGGGGTTCGTACATCTGGGCTCAGGATGGTGTGAATGTGGCTACATTCCACCTGGAGATGGCTGGGAAGGGGGCTGGATGGACAGGCAGCTGTTAGCATCGGCCAGCATGGACATGCCCAAATTCTCATGTGCTACTGGAGGGTACTCAGATATTCCAGTGATGAGGGCAGTCTGAGAACCTGTTTAGACCAGAACGTGGGTTTCAGTGGCAGTTTTCTGGCTGATTAATTGGGTGACTTCGTGCAAGTCTCAGCTTGCCATTGCCCTATCCAATAAATGGGAATAGCAGCATTTGTCTCCCTTTGTAAAACACTTTGAGGTCTACGGATAATCCTCCTCCTTTTTCCCACCCATCATTATGGGACCAAGTGGAATCTTACGACACATTGAGTTTCTGTGGTCTGGCGTTTGCCAAGCATCTGAGAATGACTCTTTGGCTTGAGTTTGCAATGTCTGTGAGTGCCACGTGATTTGTCATGGCAGCTCCTCATTGAAACCAGGTCACCACTCACCTGAGCACGCTTGAGATGGGGAGAGAAGCTGAAGTATTCACGAGGAGGATACAGACCCTGAGGCACCCTGTAGCCACACACATCAGCAGTCCATCAATAACCCACAGCACTTTGTGGTTCAAAGCTCTGCAAATACTTAAGAGTGGAAAACTCCAAACAAGAGAAGATTCCTCTGGACCACCACACTGCTCTCTGTTACCCTGGTGAGCAGCAGGCAGAGCTGGAGAAAGACCTTCACTGGGCATTTGGAGATGTTTGAATTCAAGGACCTTGTGCTGCTGTGCACAACTGATACTTTAGGGCACAGTTCCTTGTTCCTGTGGATTGTCCTTAGAGTTATAGAACAGAATGGCTTGGGTTGAAAGGGACCCCTAAAGATCATCTGGTTCCAACCTTCCAACCTGCCATGAGCAGGGATGTCACCCTCTAGATTGGGGCCCCATCCCCCCTGGCCTTGTCTAGGGACATTTTCTCCTATGCTGGGATGCAAGTCCCTTCCCAAGATCTCATCCCAAGCAGGTACCAACAGCATGTGCTACTGAAGTTATGCTGTTTCTTACAATGACCTGAAAGAAAACCTAAATCATTGCAAGTAAATATTACAATTGACTCGGGAACTGAAGAAAGGAGTAAATAATTAAGAAATCAGGTTGCTGATACACAGAGATCTTCCCAAAGAGCATTGCAAGGCTGTAGGAGCCTTGTAGAGCCAGGAAACCAGTAGAGATTGGTATCAGGCAGCAGTGAGCTTACAGGAGAGAGGCTTGAAGAGAGGCTTGATCACAATCTCCAAGTACTCACTAGAGGAAGGCAAATGTGGAAATGAGGCAGATGTATCCAGACATCTTCTGGCTGAAACTTGAAGCTGAACATTTCTTACTTTTTGTGATGGTGGGGACCAGGAGCAGTAGCTTCCTGCACAGTAGCGCTCCAAGGCTCCTCTGAGAGCTCCTGCTGTCCCTAAGAGACTGGAGGCAAGGGTTTGAAAAAATAAGCTGTAGTTGTAAGAGGAATGAGCTGGAGGGTGTCCAGTGGCCTTTGCTTGTGTACAGGAGCAGATTCGGGGATCCTTCTGAGTCCTGTAGTTCAGAAACCACTGATTTGGATTCCTTCAGCCACAGCAACATTAGAGACAACTCCATCTTCTCATTTCGTCAAGCACTGAGCCCCACCAGTGAGGGTAAAGCTTTTGAGAGGGAATAATGCTTCAAGACTTGACTCCAAACACCAGGAGCTATCTGGGCCAGCTTGAACTGCCTCTTTTCTTGTCGTTTGCCTCCACTGTATCATTACAGGATGACAGCATCAGAATTACCTGGTGCTCTCATTTCTCCCTTAAATCAGAAAGAAACCCAAACAAACAAGTAATATACCAAGAGCCCGTGAGTGAGTGCAGATAAAAGGCTGCAGTTTCCCAGAGCAGCATTCAGGGTCTGCTCCGTGGACTGGGGCTGTGAGGGACTCAGCAGCTGGCTGGGCTGGACCCAGTGGCTGTGTGTTTCATGAGTCCTATCAGATACCATCTGTCCATACACAAGCCGTGTTTTACTTATAAAGTAAAGTGCATTACATGGGCTATAATGTACAATTTCAAAGCAGACCCACCTTAAAAACATTTTGTTTAATAAAATAACTTAATTAGAAGAGAGCTTCTGGCTGATGTGGTTGAGGCTGTGATAATTTTTCCTTCTCAAATCATTTTCTCTGTTTATTATACTTAATTATAGTGTAATTATGTATCCATCCTCTAGGCAAATTATGCAATCAGAAAATGTGAGTGGTTCATTTGCCACTGCTGTTGGGACCAGTGTTTACATCCCTAGTACAAAATATGAGCATAATTTCTATTATTTATAGTATTACATATATGCATATATATAAAAGACATTTCACACAGAATGAAGAATTGGTGTAAATATTTTATTGGCACTCATTTTCGCATCATCCACTCAATTCATTTGCAGCCTACTAATATTGGAGACACCTAAAGCTCAGGTTAGTGAAATCCTTACCATAAATTTTCTCAAACACAAATAAAAGGCTGAGAAACGTGGAAGTCGCGCAGCTGAGCTTTAATTTTGGTAGGAGTATTATTATTACTTTTAAGAGCTGTTTTTGCATTTCACTTCCTAATACTCCAGGATTTAGCACAGCAAGAGAGAAAGTAACCCCACAATATCCAGTTGTGGAGTGTGGATTTGTGTTCACATCATGAGTTCAAACTAATCTATTTTTAGCCAAGTGCTTCGTGAACTTTCTAGCCATGGCAGCCCCAACTTTAGCAGACTGGGTTGTTTGTTCTTCCTCTTATTTCCCTTGATGGGAGTTGACAGATCTTGTTTGAACATACCAAAACATGAAGCCAAGTGTCCAAATCTTGAAAACCTTCCTGAGATGGATGTTTTCTCCTTCTTTGGCCAGCTCTCAGCATGAGCACAAACTGAATTCCCACTTGGCAATTTCAGCTTTTCTGTCTGTGCTTATTTTGCAGAATGACGCCACTCTCACCAGCGGAGCAGGTGGAGGAGGTGACACATCTACTGCTGGAGCTCAGCCCCCCCTGTTTGTTACAGCTGGCAGAGGTGAGACATCCACTTCACCATCCCACCCAGAGAAGGAAAAAGAAGGTGATTCCTGATCATCCTCAGCAGCCCTGCAGCTGCCCCATGGCCTCAAACAGCCTTTCCCTCTCCCCACCCTCAAAACGCAACCACTGCCCCATTCCTCCCTCTCCCTCAGAGGAGAACTGTCAGTTGTGGTCTCTGAGGGAGAGGCACTGCCCCAGCCAGCCTGGAATAAAGCTACAGAGCGGAGAATCAAAGCCCAGATCCAGGCAGATACTTTGTGGTAACCTAAGATCCCATGAACATCTGGGGAGATTTTTCAAAGGGTAGGGGTAGGGGCTGTTGCTCCATCCTGGCCCACTGGGGAGCTGCATTCACACACACACAGGTGGGCCAAACCAGCCCAAACGGGGTGGAAATAGCCACGCCACTGCTCCCTGTACAGCCACTGCTGGCTGTAGCAGCAGGTGGGACGCAGCACATGGAATGCCACGTGCCAAGAGCCCCAAGCCTGGAGCAGGCAGCAGCTCCATTGGAGAGCTGAGGGACCAAAAGACCGGGCGCTGACTCAGTCCACGGCGAGGAGGCATCTCCCAGAGCGGGATGAGATGGGAGCAGGAGGTACGTAAGATGTTTTTGTTTTTTCCTGATGTTATCCCCATTTTCCCAGGTCCCGGGCTCAGACAGCCGTCTGCCATTCGCTTTGGCCAGACACTGAGACGCTAACCATGAGCTGGCACTGCTGCCATGAGCAAAGGGACAATGCCATGGAGTGTCTGGGCCATGCCAGCCTGTTCCCGCAGGGATTTTACATGGGGTGAAGTAGGTTGGGACTGGGCAAAGGGTGCTCTGGCTCTGGCCCCCTGCCAGAGGAGGATTTGTCCATTACAATCTCACTTGCTTTTGGGGTGTGGCCTGAAAGGGAGCGTTGGAATATTTGTTGGGGGTTTTCCACATTTCGTTATGAAACCCTTGGGTTTTCCATGCCTTGAATTTGGGAACACATACCTTAATAAGCAATTTTACAGGTGCCTTGCTGCAAGGTGATGCTTCCCACCTGTTGGTTTGTAAATGCTATGGAATGAGTGATGTATTGAACTATTTCTGAGCAATGGGGAAGCTGTGGTACAGTTTACCTGAGGTCAGGCAGAAGTCTGAAGGAAGGGCTTGGAGCAGGGGTCAGACTGCCAAGTCCCCAGCAGCCAGGCACAAGTGGGGCTCCTCCATCCTTTCTATCCTTTCCTCATTTTCTTTCCCCTTGCGTTCCTAGGGGGGAAGATGAAAGAGGGGGAAATTAAATGCAGATTATAAACTCCAGCATCTGTGCTAGGGGTTTCTGCAGCCAAGTGCGAGTGGATGAATTTGATCCACTATTGGCCACTGATTCCTAAAGAACTTCTTTTCTCAGAGGGAACTGGTTCAGAAACCAGCCCAAGAGCTGAGACCCCACAGCTCTGAGTGAGGACAAGGGCCACCCTTCCTAACTGAGGTTTAATCAGTTGAATTTCAGTTATTGGGAATCCATAAGGGAAGCCTGGCCTATTTTTGTATCTTGGAGCCCCCCTGGAAGCCTCAAACCCAGAAATGTGTTCCAGCACTGCTTCAGCACACGCTGAGCCTCACACGGTGTCCGTGGGAGCATTGCACCCATATCTGAGCTGTCGTGAGCTAAAGCCAGCAGAAGTAGTTTTCCATTCACACCTTCAGTTTTCATGTCAGCATGCCATAATGACATGAGGCAGCAGATGGATGCAGACCAGGAAGAATATCTGGACATATTAGGCAATGGGGATCGGTCCATTCAGCTCGCACATCTCCAGCTGAGACATCACAAGGCTGCAAAGGACCAAACTGAAAGCTTCTCATAAATAGAAGCAAAATGGACTTTGCCCAGGTTTGTTGAACATTTTATTTAAACCACCAGCTCCTGTCCAAGTCTGCAAAACGCAAACCCTGCCCTTTAAATTGCTAACAGAATGACCCCATTTTCATTGGGTTCAGTCTTTCTCAGAGCTGACATCTTTCCCCTCTGGGGAAGGGCTGAACAGCAGACATCCAGCTAAAATCCTGCGTCAACAGATAAAGGTAAAACATGCTTTTCAGTCAGCTATGGGATATGTTTTCCAAAAGCTCTGGTATCTCTGGTCTTCTCTACTTTGTCTGTGAAACTATTACTTTGCATAATAGAAGGGAACAACACTTGACCATCTGGTAGCAACACCATCCATGTATAATTTAGGTTGCTTCACTCACTCTCCCATCAGCAACAGGAGTGGAGCTTCCTTCTTGTTTCCCTTGATCTATCAGCCCTGTTCTAGAAAGTCAAAGCCGGAAGCAGCCATGAGAGAGTGAACTGTACCCTGAACTGGGTTTTGAATTTTGAGGGGCATCTCTGCTTGTTGAGTGAGAGTCCTTCACAGCTAGGATGTTCCTCAATTCCGTGTGAGCAAAGGGATGAAGAACTTAGTAATCCCAGTTGGGAGAGGACACTGGGGATCGTCCTATATGCAAATACCCCTTTCACCTCCAGCAAAGCCTGGGGAATGGGATCGCATCACCTGGGCATTGTGCCTGGGGAATCACCACCGAGGTCAGTGTCACCAGGCAGCACCACACACACGTCCAGCAAGGCAATTGTGAGGGAGGTGCTGAGCTCACTCATGTCCAGCGTGGAGAGACCTCTATCACACCTGAGGGACCCCTCATCCTGGGGACCAAGCCACCTCTTCATCCCCAGTGCTGCTTCTCTTAGAAACCTGAACCAGGGAAACTACCATTTGAAAATACTCCTCTGTGTTGGGAGGAATATCCAGACCTGCTCTCCTGTTTATCCACTCTTGGTGAGCGTAGTCAGATGGTGAAGGCCTGGATGCTGGAGTTTATGGCTTAAATCAATGGGATTATTCATGAGTTGAGAGATAACCATGTGCTTTTATGCTTGGCTGGAGTGGCGTCTCAAGCTGACAGCTGGGAGTCAAAAGCTCTGAGTCACCGGGTCCCTCCTCTCTCTCCTTCCTGTGTGACCAGTCTGCCCGTGTCTGCTTCCCTGCCTGCCGCATAAGGAGGATGACAATCGCTTTTATCTGATGGTTGCTTTCAAATGGCCCTAAAGGCCTCTTCTGGCCTGATGAAAATTCAGTAGAAGCTGGACTAGCATGGAAAGATGGGAGGACATTTAACTAATGAAAGCGCTGGGGCTCAGGAAGGCAATTACATCCTTTCTTCCTCCCCACATTCCCACACAGGCTACTGGTGATTGCTGCAAAATCTTCTTCGGGCAGAGAGGAGTGGGAGGCCATGGAAAGGGTGAGACAAGGCCTCTGAGCTGGGGGAAGGCTCTGTGGGGTGGTGGTTGGGGTGACCAGCACAGCAGGTTCCCAGCAGAAGTTACACCTTAAAAGAGGCTCCTTTCAATTAAAAAACTTGATCCTGCAAGCCTCTGCTTCACCTGTGTACTTTGTAAAAGAAAACCATGCACGAGAACACGAGACAAAGAGAGATACATGGGCCAAATGTATGTATTTTATGCCCCAGTTTACAGTAAGTCCCCCGAGAAGTGACGGAGAGGGATTTCCACGTTTAGCCTGTACCTCTATAAATAAAAGATGGTTTTAAATACAGTCTCTCCATCCCTTCTCCTGCTGTGGGGTCTGTCTCCCTGTGGACCTGTGCAGAGCAGGCAGGGCAGCGCCGACTTGCAGGACCCACTCAGTGCTGAGTTTTAGGAGAGACAAGCAGTGTGAGCTGCCCAGGGTGCAAAGGGCTGACTGGATCAAGGGCTGAAGGTGCCTTTTCCTGGGCCAGTTGCCCCCTTGCCACCATTCCTGGGAGGAGAAGTTGCTCCTGCAGCCCTGCTTCAGTGCACCCCCGAAAATGCTGGCTTTGGCATACGCCTGTAAGATGGGCTGTTCTGCACCTCCCTGTTGGTTAGCATGTCAAATAGGAGAGTCTGAGAAATCCTGTGCAGCTACAGCTACTGTGCCCAGGAGAGTGTGCAGGCAGAGGAGCTGTGGGTATCCTCCCAGCTGCCCCAGCATTAGTAAATACAATTGCTCTCACTTTCCATTGATAGACATCAAAAAGCAATTAAGAATCAAGCTCTTAAAATTGATAGGTCTCCTGAATTTGAAACATTTTTCATTATTTGGCTGGTATCACTGCCTAGATTAGATTATTTTTTTAAAGGGAAGATTAAAATAAACAGTATTTATGGGTTAATTATTTGAATGACTAAGAAGCTCCAGCTTTATTTTAACTTCACAGAGGACCAGGAGATGTTTTTAATGATATGTTTTACTAACACAGGACCTTTCATCCAAGAATCTCAAACTGCTTTTCAAATAATTAATCCTTGTACCTCTCCATGAGACAGTTATTATCTCTGATGTTACTGATGGGTAAGCAAAGGCACAAAGACGTCAAGGCACAAACTGTTTTCCAAATATTAATTAACTAATTCTCTCACCGCTCTGTGAGACTGTTACTATCTCTGCCACTACCAGTGGGTAAACTAAGGCACAAATCTGCGAGTAACTCACCCGAGGCCATGCAGGTGAGTCAGGAGCAGAACTGGGAATAGCTATGACCGGTCTCTGAGCTCATTGTTTCCAGCAAGTCCTACACCATATTCCTGTCAATGGGCAGCACATTCCCTGGTGTGAAGCATGGCTGAAACCAGCTGCTTTATGAAAATACTTTCTCTGGTCTGTCTTCATCCACTGGAGATCATGTTTGCCCACATCAATCTGCAGTTTCTTTTGAACTTGTTGTGGCTGGTAGAAGCCAGAGTAACTGCAAGGAGAAATGGTTGGTTTAAAGGACCTGGGGAGCTTTCAGATGCTCTGGTGGTGGGGCTGTCCAGCAGCATGCAGTGGTTCTAGAGCTCATCCCTGTGCCCATCCTGTGTGGCAGCCTCAGGCTCAGCCGGGCACAGGGTGCCACATGCAGCGATTGGTGCCGTGGCTCCTCTCTCCTGTGTCCCAGCCTGCAGCCCTGGAGCAGGCACATGCAGGGCCCCAGGTGTAGTAACACGAGCTGCTGAACCTGTGTGTGCACTGCCCTGCTTACCCACCTCCTCCTTGGGCACATGGCAGCGGGGTATCTTTAAGGGTCTGTGCAGGAGAACGTGGAGGAACGTGGGGACCCTGAGGGCCAGGGCCCCTCAGCAGCCAAACCCACCTTGTCCCTTGCACAGTCCGTCAGCTCAGACTTGGTGTGTGTTTATCCCGTGGAGCAAGAGCTTTCTGTCCTCCCCAGGAGCAAGAGGAAAAGGCAGGAAGCTGGAGGCACTCTCTGCCCCCAGGAAGGGTCCAGCTGTAGGATTCTCTGCACAGGCACCTGAACCCTCACCACAAGCACATCCCAGCTGAGCTATTTCAAACATGGGCTTGGCCCCATCAAATGCAGTCTCATTTCCACATGAAAGGAGGAATATGCAGCCAGCTCATCTGTATTGATAAAAATTTGGCATTACTTTCCCCCAGTTATCTAAACTTTCTGTGTACATTAATCACAATGCAAAAACCTGGAATATGGGGTGCATCTCAGCTGGCCTTCTGGG